>OY728150.1:200605652-201205652 GCA_963277665.1 Viscum album
TCTGGGGGGAATCAACATGCATTTCCATTTGTAGGGGATAGTGTATAATGAAAATAGTAAGGCCTTACCCATGTTTAAATCTAATATTACCAAAACAATTATTTCATTTGAGATTGAAAAATATAATACATATATTAATGATGAATATAATCATGCTGATACCATTCTGAAGAACTCTCATATAACTAGGGATGACTTGGGGGAGGAACTGGACTCTTGGATTGAGGAATTAGACACAATTTTATATAAATAATATACTATTTTAGAAATCAATATTAATTATAACCCTCAAATTATGGAAAAAATGTTCTCCAAACCTAATGATGACTTTTACATCAATACTAAATTAAATTTTAGATACATTCCCTAGTGGGGATTTCCTTTAACTTTGTCTTACTTATATTAGTTTATTTGAACTTCATCAATTTCTTTCAGGGTGTTTTTATTTTATAAATTCGAAATTTATTTGTTATGTATTTCCTTAGTTTCTTTAGGAAGGCTAATGGTGTATTGGTTTTCATGAAATATTTTTATATGAGTATGAAAAGGTAGATTAACTACATATAGACTCTATATAAATGTTTAGTAAAGGTTGTGTGAAGGTAAACTAGTTGTGTGAAGGTAATTAGACTTATTCTTTAGGATGTTATGAATCATTAATAAAGGTAAGTATAAATAATAATGTTGAAAAGGGATTGAATAGTGTGTGTGTGTGTTTGTGTGTGTGAGGGTAGAATGTATCCTAGATGTGTAAAGTTATTTTGTGAAACATTTAAGTTCATACGGGTATCTTGGATTCTTATGAAGGTTATATAAAAGGAAATTCAAGGTTGTGTGATGAATGAAAAGTTGTTTAGATTTCATTATTCGTATGATTTTTTTCTTTATGGTTCATGTTTAAAGGTACGTCTAAAGTCAGTATTCTACATAAGGTTGGAATACTAATTGTGTTATGGTAGTTGGTATCTTGGATATATAAAGTTCATTTTGTGTATTTGAAGTATGTAATTGGTAGCATAGTTTCATTTAGACGATACAAAAGGATTCATGAAAAATTTACTGAATGAATATAAATTTTAAAACGGTTATTGGAAATTTTTTTATAGGTTTTGTTAATCATGTGTAATCATAAGGGTGGTAGACATAAATATAGGTCTAAGTATTATATATAAGGGTAGGGTAATTCTGCTCTAATGGTTTTATGCATTTTACTGATGTTGGATTCATTCCAATTGTTATCGAATTATAAATACTTAATAATGGTATTTTTATGAAATAATTTCTTGTAATAATGTGATTCCTTAAGGTATTTTAATCTTTGTTTCATTATTTCATGACCAGCCTGGAATTTTCTTTAATTTAACATGTAATTATTTTCCTTTTCACTTTGTAATCTTCATTTTTATTTTTCATTTTCTAAGAAATTTTGGGGGTGTTCATTAAGTCACCAAATCAATATTTATCTTTTTATAAAAAATGTGATAATTACATAATTCAATATTCTATACGTGAAACTAAAATAATTTAGACAATATAATCTTCAGGAATCATTAATCATGGTTGCAACGATACCTAATAACATCCCATGTTTACATAATTCATTGAAAGATTCTAGATGATGTGAGGTAAATCACCAACATGAGGATATTGAATGTGACTTATATTTCAAATGTGTGGTTCCAAATGTGAGGTTTATTCAAAAAGTTAGGTTCCAAAAATGAGGATCATTCGAAATTTAAGGTTACAACTATGAGGTTCAATAAAAATGTGCATTCTTAATGTGAGATTCCAAACCCATGGATGATAACCAACCTGGGGTTCATAAACATAAAACTCTTCATAGATTTTGGGATTTATACCAACTTAGAGATCACTCCCTTTGTAAAATATATAATTATTTTCCTAATGAATAATTATGAAACTATTTATAAATATAAAATTTCTCATCCTAAAAGTTAGAGTAACTATATAATTTTACAAGAATAAAATAAAATAATAAATGATCAAGAACAATTAAAAAATTTTATATATGAGAAATTAATAGAAAATAATATCATAAAGAATAAATGATAAATTTATTTATAGTGTTTTATAAATTATATAAAATGTAAAAAATTTCTGTTTAAATAATTTTCAAAATACTAATAATGTTTCATGTAGCCACTCAACAATGGGTAGAATAATATATAATATACCAAAAGTAATTTCCAAAAAATCATTTTTCTAGTATATTTCATGTTTTTGGTTAAAAAATTATTATAAATTTTAAGGTTTTAATTTTTGAAAATTAATATCAATTTTATATTTATTATTTCAAAATTAATATAAGATGATTGCTTTTAATATTTCTCCATAATGATTGATTTTTAGGCAAATAGTGAAAAATACGATTTTGGATCATTACATTACTATTTTTATGTCAGTAGTATATAGAAATGAATTGTAAATTAATTTAATCTTTGTATATGACTGTATATGTCTATTATAAGTGATTTTAAAATTTTTAAAATGTTTTTTAAATAAAAATTCATATTTTACCCTATAGTAATTAATATAAATTCGTCAAGAAAATAACTTTAAACATATTATAAATTTCTAATTATAAAATTAAATTTTTATCACATTTCAAAAATTAATATAATAATATGGTTTTCCAATTTTTAATCATTAAGTCTATACTTGTAATAAGGATGAATTTGTTTTCAGGCATACAAGATAAATTACATTGGAAAAAGCTATTTAACTTGATAAAAATAAAAATGGATAAAAAGGGTATAACTAGGAGGGGAAGACAAAACACATTTTTAAAATCGGTATTTGAAAAATATATCATCCTTATCTATTCACCTATCTATTATTTACTTATTTTTATGATGTATTCATATAGATTGAATTCAAATTATTAAAAAAATTGGGAATTTACAAAAATATCATCCATTTTCACTTATAAATGGGACATTGCTTTCCCCACATCTGATCGCACCACTACCCATATATTTCAAAAAAAATCTATCAGAATATGTCCTCAAAATTACCATCCACCATCAATAGGTTATGGTATTCTCAAAAGGTCATTCCTCAACGGCATAACTCCCTTTAAAAAAATATAATATAAAAAGGGAGGCATAAATTGTTAACCACCCCATTCTCATTTATAATTCATTATGTTCACTTATTCTTCCTAAAATAATATTATAACAAATTAAAATTATAATATCAATATAATTAGAATAATTTTATATTTTTAAAATTTTACTAAAATAATCAACTATCATTCGATTTTAATTTAGAAAAAATGAAACAATTATGTCTGCATTGTGAGGACTACGACCTCCTTAATGAAACATGTTTTTCCCATCATTTACTAAAAATATTTATCCTAATAATGAATATTATATATATATATACATATATGAATAATATTTGTAAAATATTTTATATTCTAAAATGATAAAAATATTAATATTTTTTCTTCATTCTATGGGAAATGAAATCAACATCCATGTGATGGTGTAGACTACCGTCTACATGGAATGATAGAATATCAATTTTCATTTCACCACCACATTACATGGATGATTATCAGAATTTTTTAATGGATATGTAATATTTTTAGGAAAAAATAGGGTTTTATAAAGATAAATTGGACATATAAATAAAAACGTGAAGAAAAAATAACCATGGTAAATTCAACAGTCCAAAGTGAGTTTTAAGAATTATCGAAACATTATAATCACCAAATTTACCTTCAATAATTGTAACCGAAACTCCTATAGAATGAAATTCTAATATTTTAAATAATATTATAACATCAATTCAAGTACCGCATATGATACAAAAATGATGACATTTTTTAATAATGATAAACAATGTCACTATTGTAAACTAGATCAAAACAATAGACATTACTCATAAATTATATCCAAAATAGAAAATAATTAAATAATTTAAAAGTGGATAATAATGTAAATGAAGTTAATATAAGATTATAGATATTAATAAGTTTCAAAAATTTGTTATTAATATTGTTATGTTTCATATATAAGAGGTTAATGTGTGATCAACTAAGTATAAATTCTTGCTAAGGTGTTGTTTATCTCAAATTTAATTTCTAGAGACATATTTCTTATTATGAACTATAATATACTTAATATGAAAATATTACTACCCAAATAATGAATTTTAAATTTTTCATATTTTCATGTTTTTTGAATATCCATATCGTGTTATCCATTCATATTTCTTTCAATATCTATGAAACTTATCTTTTAAGGTACATTATCAGTTAAACCCATTTTTTTGAGTTATACAATTTCTTAGTGGACATATTTATTCTGAGCTATTTCATTTCAAAAGATATTAAATATTTTATTGAAGGGGGTAGTCAGATTTGGAACCATGTATGTTTTAATGAATGGTTTTTATTTTACCTTTTTATGATTCTTTTTTAAAATAGATTGATAACAAAAAATTTACATTAATGAATACAAAATGATTTCAACAATGAAATTACATTTTTTTTAATTTTTTTATCTACTTCTAAAATTATCAATCTCTGATGGTGTTATTTTTTAGGATTCACCCTCTATTATTGCTATGAACCACTCCCCGAAAAGATACCATAATGAGAGGAGAGATATATTGATTTCCCGAATCCCACCTCTAGTAGGCCCCTGGTTAGAGACAAACACCAAAAGTATGGGGAGCATTAACCTTTGATAGAAACATGCAGAATAGATAGACAATAAGGATACAAATATAAAAACCTTGTTAGACACACACAGACATGGACACACGCATATATATATATATAATGAAAACCCAAGTCAAAACATGCAATTCGATAATTTACTAAACAACTAATGGAAAACTAAAAGTACCATAATGTTAAAAACAACAATTACTACAAATCCAATGTGCTCTTTAAAACCCAAAAGATAGTAATATCCCACACGATCTCCAACATACTCTGGCTAACCTAAATCAATATATATATATATATATATATATATATATATATATGGTGAGGATTATAGTATACTCAGTAGGATTATCTCTAGAGAATGTAGTGTAAAAGATAAATAATAAATGTTAAAGCACAGTGAACAACTGTGAAACTAACTCGTCACCTAAACAGGTATACTATGTTCCTAACCTCTCCATGAAACAATATCACCAGATATCTCATAAAATGGAGAATATAAAAAAATAATGAAACATCAAGGGTACCCCACTCCAAATTCCATATTAGTCTACCTCTCTACCTCAATGTTTTAAATCCTAATCCATATCTATCTATATGTAAGCTAGCATGAAAACAACTCATAAAAACATCACCAATGAACCTCATGCATCAAATTATTACATCATACCATATAAAATATCCATATATAGAAACCATGTATTTTTATGGAGACTCCACTACTTGTATGACCTATAAAAAACATCAAGTATTATACCTCAAACCATTATATCACATACACTGAGTAAGTACCACATGACATCACAGTCTTAAACTATCATACCTATAAAAATACTTTGGATGCTACATTCACTAATTCATTTTTTTAGAATAATGACCACCCATAAAATACCTATAAAAATATATATTTGAAAAACATACCATCAGTGATAATTTAAAAAATAACTACCAAGAGAAGAGATCAAGTCAATTGGGGGTAGTCAATCCTTCATCCTCCCACTGGGATATTACAGAATACACCCTACCATAGTCCACTGGGTGGCATTCTCCCTGATCAACATGGGAGTGGTGTCATTTGAAATTAAAAAATATACATGATATAATATATCTCAAAAATATACAATAGGAATAACCTCATCTTGGAATCATCTTCAGAAAAAATCACTCTAACTTCCATCATCCACTGATAATATAAGATATCCTATAAGAAAAAAATAATTTAAAAGGTCACCATTAATTAATTCCTTTGTTTTTATCATTTCCCTTCATTAACTAATTCAATATCCATTAATTACCTGTTAATATTATTCTACATTACATCACATTATTTATCATAGTAGAGTCCATGACCTCTTTGTATAATCCAAACCAAGGAATCGATTTTTCACGATTAATATCTTAAAATCATTTTCATTCTTACATCATCCAACCCCATGGGTTAAATAGTTATTTTTTCATTATTAGCATAATTCCATAATCCTGGTACTCTAGCAAAAATCCTAAGATACCACTAAGAGGTAACATGCAACCAATCACATAATTCTACTTTTTTTGGTAAAAGGGTGAAAATAAAACAAGAAACATGTCCATAAACTATTTAAACTAATTTTTAAGCAAGATGACTAGATATTAGAGTATCATCAATGGGTACACCTAAATTTAATTCATTCCATCACATAAAGTTCCATACCCAAAACACACATTTGTATGTTGATGTATATCTCCAATATAGGTGTCAATTTCTACCACGTCATCTATTCCTCCCCACCCAAATATCACATCATCCATCCCAAGCTCAGGCTTCACATGATCATATCACATTTATGAAACCCAACCCCATATCACCTCAATCATCACAAGCTTTTATATCCCACGATCTTCCATATCAGTCTCAAATCACAAGCCTCATATCTAGATCACAATAAAAAATAGTGGAAACCAAAAAACAACAAACAAGGAACTATATTCCCTAAAACAAGGAATCCATAATTCAAACATAAATTATATCTCAGAGCTCCAAAATCAAGGAGCCCAAACTTCTCAAAATGATGGAAAAATCTTGACTTAGAAATTATATATATCACAGAACTAGTTCATATGCCATCTTGAATTAAATAATTCATTCTTCATAGGATCCAACTATGGGAAACCTAAAGCATAAAGCTATAATAAGTTATCAAAAGGAAAAACATGATCATTGAATTTATTTTGGTTTCAATAACTTAGATAAGTTCCATTATCAGATAATTTTTTTTATTATCAAAAAACATAAACATTCATTAAAATATTTATCAATTCCATTATTCAAGTGGAATATCACTTTTAATTAAACATGAATACTCACATCAATTTGATCATTTTCAAATTTCAACAAATACGAGATAAATAAGGTGACTTTTTGTTAGTTTCTTCATGAAATTAATTAATATTTAATTATATATATACATTCATAAGAAATTTGAACATGAAAATCCAATAATAATAACTTTATAACAAAGTATAGAATAGATATAACTTTCTATAAAGTGATGAGGAAACCACTATCATGGTATAAAGTGTCAAAATGATATCACTTGAACACATTTTTTATTAATCCAGTTAAACTATTATTAGGTAAATTCCAATGTTATAAAATGTCCTAAATAATGATCAATTTATGATGCAATGTATATAAAAGAGAAGAAATGAATCTCCTACATCCAAGGCATCAATGTTCCTTTCCTAAGTCTAACCAATGTTACAGATCAATGATCAGCTCTCCTACAAGAACTGCATTCCTCCAATGATGATGTGGCAAAACTGAACCAACAAAAACCAAAAAAATAATAAATCTAGAAACATGGGAGACCATACTTCTTCGCATGATAATAAAAAACTAACGAAAATAGTAATTATCATGATAGAACCAAATGATACCGAGTTAAAACTCAAATTGGGTCACTATGGATCAAATATGGAATCCAAGGATAGATCCCCATTGATGCAATCCATAAACTTCATAGAAAACGTTTTTTTGATCACTTGGAGTTGAGAGGTCCATAGTTTTTTGAAAAAATTACCAAACCCTTCACCATCTATAAAAATGTTTCATAGGGGATTTACACTGCCTGAATTTCATACACATGATGTAAATGTGATGATTTAATTTTCATAGAAAAATTATTCACCTCGAACCTTTTAATATTGATAAAATACATGTTTTGAAGCACCCTGTGACACATCCTTAACAATATGTGAACATAAAATACATGATGTGATATACATACATGTCGTGTATTTTGGTAGATTCTATATTTTAGCAACTAAACACCTCCAGTCTCACTCTAAGCCTCCTCCAAGAACCATGAAATTTAGAAACATGAAAACTGTTGGGATGCATAGATTTGTGACCTTATATTATATAACTCTCTAAACATTCTCATCATGGAAAATCCAAAAATTTAACCTATATTGAAAAATGGATTGGGGAATCCAAACAGCCACCCACAAGAAACATATCAATGATCATGCCATCTTATGATCCTAACGACCTCAATAGAGAAGACAGTTGAAAAACACCCAACAAAAACATCAACATCCTTAACACCACTTGGGGAGATACCTGTTATATGAGATTAAATAAAAAATAATAAATAAGAGGAAACCACTAATAAACTAGAAATTTACATAATAGTAAAATGAATAACATGACAAGAGATGAGTTAAACATCAAATAGCTTAGGGTATTGGGTGCGCATCTGGGACTCAAATTACAATGTATTCTCCTTAAAACCATTATTTAACCACAATACATGAAACAAAGAAATGGAATTCCCATGAAACACTTTCTCAGGGAGGTCTTGGATTCTCACAAGATTTGCTTCAAAGGTTACATCATCATCAATATCATTCTCACCCCAATCTATGATATAAGAGTTTCAATTAAGATAACTGTAGAGATGAAGCATGTGAAGAACATTGTGTATCTAGATCATCTATGGGGATTGTGCTATTTGATATAACATAGTTCTAGTGTGGTCAAACACTTTGAAACTCACAAAAAACGTTGGGAAAGTCTTATTTTCAAGACCAACACTTCTCTTCCCATGACAAGGAGTCACATTTAACAACACATTTCCTCTAAAATCGAACATCAGAGGTACCCTCCTATAATGATCATTAGATTTTAGATGATCATGTGCTTCCTTCTTCCTCTTGATAATTACCTATACCATTTTGATTATATTATGATCGAGATTCGGCCTAATAATTACTCCCACTCCGAGCGTAGTCTACCATAATAGATAACAGAAAGGTTATCTATTAAATGCGTCAAACGGTTCCACACCAATGGGGTACTGAAAAGTATTATTATAAGTAAACTCAACCATTGGACGGTTCCCCATCCACAAACCTACAAAATCCATGAAACAAGATCACAACATTCCCTAAAGTGTTTTGATGGTCCAATCTATTTAATAACTTATATTGGGATGGAAAGTAGTGATATGGAATAACCTAGAACCAAAATCATGATGGACACCTCTCCACAAGCATGAATTTTAATGACGATATCATCCATATATGATAATACTCTATAATCTATGTATTCTCACCACATACTCTTGATATTACCTGTAAAACCCTCCACCGAGCTTGACAACCAAATCCCTATTAAGTGCTATAATTTCATTAAATGTTCCACTATCACCAATATGGCATCATATCATCCCTGTTCTGGAATTAAACTGGTGAAAAATTCTATCGATATGTTCGCATAATTCTATTGGGGAATATCTAACTATTGTAGAAAATCAATAGGAATACAGTGCTTAACCTTCAATTTCTATAAGACCAAACTTAATGAAAAAAAATATTCAACTCCAATATATAACCTAAGACACAAAAATTGACCTCTTAAATATGAATACAACTTTTAAACACTAGGATTTACCATGGAATGAAATTAATGGAACTATTGAAGAATCGTGTCATACACCAGTAAAGAAGAAAAAAATCATCCTTAAAACTACCCTAGAGGTTTTCATCATCAGACTAACCATTTGGGGCATCATAAAAAACTTCTCGGCCTCTCCAAACCTCTTCCTTTGAATCCCACAGATGGGACTATACCACCCCCTTCTCAAAATACAAATTCACATTCACTGATAAAATAAAATATTTTCCTCCAACCTCTCCCATATCAAGATGAATTCCTGAGAGTTTCTCCATCACTCTCCAGGAATCACCAGATTCACATAAGGAATAAATATCTAACATCCTTCAAAGCATAACAGCTAGAAAGTTACCCTTACCAAGCATATATGAAATTTAATAGTCATGATCCTATAAGAATTCCATCCAAATAAACCAACACATGTTCGTGTCATGTTCGGATAGGACATACCTCATGAACTTATGGTCAGTAAAAATCACAAAACACCCACCAATGAGATTTTATTTCCAAAAATTGGAAGGAAACACAAATGAATCTAACTCAAGATGATGGGATTCACATTTACACACAATGGGATTTAACTACTAACACACATAAGAAACAATCGATCTCGGCTGCATTAGAACATTGTACAATAGATGAATTGATGAATTATAGAAAACCTAAGTCAAAAATCCCCATAGAAATCAAACACCAATAGTGTTAAACAAATTATCATTAAGATAATAAAAACCTACCAAACACTAATCAAACCAAAATAATGTCAGATCCTTCCTGTTCAAGGATTTCATAGGAGTTTCAAGCAATCAGAATTCGGTTATAAACCTCATGTAATGGCCTCAAGTATGATGAAAAATCATCACCTATGTCAATGTCTTGGGGGTTTTCCAAGAATAAAATAACTCTATCATTAGAGGATACATATATATTTCAATTTGTTACATGAATTTACCATAGAAAATGAATTCATGAGTCTATAACACACAATTAGACAACATCCCGAAAAACATCAAATGAAGAAGAACTCCCAAAATCTCATGAAAGTAATCTAAAATAACCTTATAAAAAGAGGATTTCATAAAGATATCATCGATGAAAACCATCATGGACTTATCCATGACCTCTATAAACAATATTTTTAAAAACCCCTTGAATATATAGTTATAATTTGTCACACCGAAGGACATCACAAGGAACTCCCGATTCTCAGGATGACATTAAAAATCAATCGAGTTAATATCCTCACCATTCACCCACAGCTAATGAAATTCTGACTGAAAATATATCGTAGAGAACCATAATTATCATTTAAGTTGATCAAATAATTCATAATTATTAATTAGAATATAATTGTACTTCTATATCACTTAGCTAAATCAATGATTATTGATACATTAAAAACCCACAATTTGTATTCTTCATAAAAAGAAATTGGTGCACCCTAAAGAGGCACACTCCTCCCAAAAAACAATGTTCCCATAGATCATTGATCTATAATCATAGCTCTCTCATCTCATAAGGCATCATCCCATATGGAATCATCGATATAGGAGGCATTCCAGGTTGTACACTGATCCCAAAATTGATCTCCCATCGATGGGTAAATGCTACGACCTCCTCTAGAATGACTTCTGGGCACTGTTCTACAACAATGGGAAAGGCTGACTGTTGAACCTTCATAATGGTTATCATCATCTTAGTTATTAAATAATATAAAGATGAAATAGACATTTGGTAGATCTGAGGGACTCTCTCACTAACAAACACTATTGTATCCCCATTAGCATCATAAAACAGAACCTTCCCCCTAATAAAATCCCTGACAGCCTTAACTGAATATAACCAATACATGTATGGGATGATGTCATATGGTTTTAACCTAAATTATAGGAATTATTCCCAATAATGGTTCCACACCTAGTACTAGATCATTGTCTCTATATACTTCATACAACGTAGCTCAACCTCTAACTAGCATATTTAGTGTCTGGGGAAATAGAAACCTCTCTACCCCATTTGTCAATGCACGGATAATGGTAGGTGATATTAAGGAGTTTTTTATCCTGAATAAAACAAATAATTCATCCATAGAGAAAAAAATAAAATAGTTCCTTGAACGATTTCTGTGTTTCCTGGCGCTAGAAACAGAATGCAGGAATCCAACCACATCCTTCTCCAAGGTCACTCTGACCCTACTAACGAACACCTCCATGCTCTCAGTCTAGTCTTAGATGATGGGAAGCATATTAGGGTCATACTCTTCCTCCCCTATCTCCCATTTACATATCCCCAACTGTAACACTATACTATTGTTTCTTTAGGAGAAAATGACTTAATAGAGAAATGTAAATCATAACACATGGCATATGCTTACTTCTCAAAAATGTCATGAACTGTCTCCACTAATGAGATCAACCTCCACATGACAATAATTATATGGTCCCTCAATATAAGCCTAAGAGTTTTTCCCATAGATAAATGAGATGATAAGGGTAGTGACCTACCCTAGATGGCCGAAAAATCATTTTTATTAGAAAGTGGGAACCCCAGGACCATAGCTCTACTTCATGAGGAATCCGGAAGACTCCCCTCTAGTGATGATATTGTTCTATCGAATGACCTCTTTATAACTTCTGCTCTTTCTAGCACCTTGAGATATATCTTTAGTAGAAATTAGGTTACCTAGAACTAGTTATTTGTCTAAAAATAATCTATAGAAATCCCTTATTCTGGCCTCCTCATCTGGAAACAATTTTGAACAATATCGTAGAGGGGCACATAAACAGATACCAAAATATTCACATTATAGCTCCCATATCAAAGTGTAAGCAGCTTCAGGATACTGTTGCCTACATGGATGAAAAAAGAAACTCTTCTCTATATTTTTCATGTATCATCACCCACAAGACTACTGAATCCTCATGATCCTTGAAGAATACGAACCACCACTTCTTCATTTCTCCACATATCATCGCCAGAGTAAATGAAACCATTTTATTCTTCCGATCATAGATCGAACTAAAAGATATCTCAAACTCCTCCAAATATTATTCTAAGAGTAAATCTAAAATGTATCCATCATAATATTTTAGACTCTATCATTTAAACTCTTATATTGTCCTCCTCCATGTATCATCATCATAGACCTCTACTATGTGGTGATCTTCTAGCACATTGTGATGAACATCTATGCCATAAACCTGATGAGGATGAGAACTTGGATCCATGCGCACTAAAATAATGAACTATTAGGGCTCCTAAACATGGAACATAAAGTATTTGACATCAATTAATTAAATCATTCAATATCCACTAGTTAACCATTATCAGTATTCCACATTAAAATACATTATTCATCATAGTAGTCTCCATCCCTCCAAGCATAATACAAACCAACGACTTGATTTATCATTATTAACATCTTTTTATAATTTTCATTATATTATCATCTAACGACATGGATTAAATATTTTTTATTCATTATTATAATCATTTCATAATCTAGGTACTCGAGTAAAAACATCATAAGCTACCAACAAGAAGAAATATGCCACAAATCACATTCTGTTGCCTCAAGGAGTGGGAAAAAAAGTATAGATTAATCAAAAAATATAGCCATCATCCATTGAAATATATGGATAAATGAGTGTACAATATCCCCAAATCCCAAAAATGTGTAATTCCTGATTTAATCCATTCCATCCCCTCTTGTTCCATCACCGAAATCCACATGGATATGCCAATATATCTCACTATCACAGTTTTCAACTACTTCCATTTCATCTGGGCAACCCTACCCACATATCACATCAACCATCCTTGGCATTGGTATCCCAAGTTCATATCACAATCAGGACTCCCCACTACATAACACCACATTCATACCAGGATCATCCATCCAAATCTCATATCACAAGGCTCATATTCATTTCACATCAAAAAATCAACAGGAAACAAACAAGAATGGACAACAAGGCAATTTATCCCCAAAAAGGCATTTATCCTTCACACATAAACAATTTCTCATGGATCCAAACTCCATTACCTTAACCATATCATGTAGATGTGAAACACAATCCATATAAATTTTATTCATCACACAACTAGTTCATATTTAGTCTCAAACTAACAAATTTATTATTCATATGTTCCAACAATTGGAAGCCTAATGAATCAAGATATAATTTTCTATAAACATAAAATATCCTATGACCATTTACTCTAGTTTCAATAACCTAGAGAATTACAATTCTTAATTAACATGCTTCTTATTGTTTTCATCAAGAAAAAACATGCTTTAGATTATTTATCAATTGTGTTAATCATCAACTTGCGATCACTTCAACCAATTTTATTTTTAATATGGTTAAACTATTTTTTGTTTAATTTCATTGCTCCATAGGGGTAAAATCATCATAAATTTATGATTTCATGTAAATAATGGAGAATCAATGAATATAATACCTCAAAGTTGTAAATTTTCTTCACATTCGAGAGTACCTTTTTATATATCCCTAATCACCTATATCATGAGAACTACATCCCTCCAAGTACTACTATGAAAAACCATACCAAAAAATAAATAATTCCCCATTAAAAAATATGGGAGACCATCTACCATCACATGTAAATAAGAAACAGTTGGAAACAAGACCTATCAAGAAAAACTGTACGAAACATAGATAAAACTAACCTTGGATGACCAAAAATCAAAGATGGAAGCCAAGGATATATTCCCTTCAAAAGAGTACCAAAATTCCTGTGAAAGGTGACAAAGGATTTTCTAGATGTCAGAGTCATATAGGGTTTTAATGGAATTATTGAGCAATATATGTTTGATGAACGTGTTGCATACGGGATTTACAGAACTTCTAATATCAAAAATTCATGTAAACGACGAGATTCATGTTTTAAAAAAATGTACCGCCTCAATCCATTTAATCACAATTAAATATACATCATAAAGCACCCTATAAACCATATATACTAAGGTACTATCTTTTAATATATGTTGTGAAATACTTAACTACTGTGTGTTGTCTTAGCTTTTAGATTTTTGTAGTTAACCCCCTCTAGGCTCACTCCAAGATTCCTATGAGAACCACGAGCCTTAGAAATAAGAAATAGGTCGGACTACATGGATCCAGAATGTCACATTAGATACCTCTGAAAATATTCCAACCTCAAGATTCCAAAACCACACACATATAAAAAAATGGAAAGGGATAATTTGAACAGCCACCCCGTGAGATACCTCTCAAAGTTCTCACCATCATAGGATTTCAAAAACCACCACATAGAAAACAAGTGAAACCCATGAATTAGTAAAATACATCTCTTAAATAGTCTCCTAGGCGAGATACAAACCATATGATAGTAAATCCACAACTACCAACAAGTTGAAACTGACTCATAATCTAGAAAGGTACACGTCCACAAAATGAATAATGTGACAAGACAATATATATACATCAAATGGGTTGAGGTACTATGTAATCATTTTGGAATCGTTTTCCTATATACTCTCTTCCACACCACAGTGCTTCCTCAAGATACGAACCAATGGAATATAAATCACATCCAACACCTTCTCCTAGTGGTCCTAGATCTCCACATACCTCTCATCGATGGTTTCATCATCATCAACATTGATCTCACCCCAATAGATATCATGATAGATTTCAGGAAGATAATGAAAAAGATGAAACACGCGAAAAAATCATTTATTCATTGTATCTATGTTTGAAGCGTTATATGATACGCCATAGATCTAACATGAGACAACACCTCAAAAGGCCCATCAAATTGGGGATAAACTGTAGTTTCATGGGAAAACTTTCACTACCCATGATAAAGAATATGTTGGTACCATCCTCCTTTGTATTGTATTAAGAAATATCATAACATTTATTCTAATGTAAAAATTGATTGTTCAAATTAGAAATTTTATTAGGGTTCCTAGGTCATACCGAATTTCGACGCAATGTTTAGAGCATACTATAAAATCTTCAAGAACATTTTGTTTCATAATCAATCTCAGTCAAATATAATTGATAATTATACACCATGAAACCTCACTATATATCTTATGTATATATATGCATGTTTATGGAGTGGTAATACCTATAAAATTGAAATGAATAGAGAATTATTGGTAATAATATAAACAATAGCCCGTATAAAATTATTTCCTATGGATGTATTTGGAATTCCATTGAAACTTTCAATAGAGATGTCCTCCCATTTATATATATGTTTGGGAAATGGTTGAATCATCTCCCAATACTCATTGATTTATATATTCTATTGGTAACATACTTGTAACTTTTATGCATATTCTATGATCTCCTTCTTTATATTTTCCTACCAATAGTGCTCTTGAAGATCCCAAAACAACATTTTCATCCTTTGTTGGATAATAAGGTTTATCTATGTGAAACATTCAATATATCCCATCATTTTCGCAAGATTTTATGTTGTATATAGTTTTTACTCAATTATTATGAATACTTCTTAATCAATTTAAAACTAAAATGATTTCTCATTTACAATATCATCCACCTTCATCTAGATTTTCACATCATATGTTTTAGAATCCTTTATCTTCTCTAAAAGGGGTGGTAGAGAAATAATTTGAAGAAATAATGAATCTTTATCTTCTTTTCTAAATCCCATGTCCATAATTTTAAAGTCTATGAAGATTTGATACTTCTCAATTATCATCTTTGATAATGCTGTATAATCATTTCAATGTATAAAATCTTCCACTTTATTTTCATTACTATGATTGTATTTTATTCAACCTTCATTGTCCTTAATGAGATATAAAAATATTCTAAAACACATATTAATCTATTTATGTGTGAATATATATTTGAGGATGTTTTGATTAGTATATATCTCACACTTCTCCCCATATAGTTAATGACACTATATTTTCAATGTGAAGAACATAGATTCCAACTCCATCTCATGTGTGAGATAGTATTTCTCAAATACGTTAAAAATTATTTGATGGTGTAGGCTATCACTTTATCATTTTTTGTCATTAAACATCATAATACATTATTTGATGAATCATTTAATAGCATGAATATTCATACACCTATGTTAAGTGTGGTATCGGTGTTGTAAAAAAGTCACTTTTAAACTCATTAAAGTAGTCTCTGCATTCATTGGTCTATACAAACATCACACCCTTATAATTTGTATTGGTTAGTGAGTTTGAAAATATGATATGTTACTCACAAATCATCAGTAATACCCAACATGACTAAGGAAAATAAAAATCTTCATTATAGATGATGGCCTTTGACACTCTGGAATTGTTTTTGTCTTAAAAGGTTACATATAAATAACTTTACCAGTGATAACATTCCCTTAGAATGATACTTCCTATATAAAATAATAATAATTTAAAGCCATTTTCATATTGTATCTTCCATCCCAAAATATTTATAATAGTATTTAAATGGTCCTCATTATCCTCCTTTATTTTTGAGTATTTCAGAATATAATCATTACAGACAACAATGTTTTTTTAGGTTTTCTCTAAATAATATATACATTATGTAAATGGAGATTTATGGGGCTATACTGAGTCTGAAGGGAGTCACTATGAACTCATAGTGTCCATTCCTTGTCTAAATGGTAGTCTTGGAAATATATTCCTTCTCCTACACTAATTAGTGATATCCTAACTAAAGTTCCATCATTAAAAAACGTGTTTCCCTGCAAAGATGATTGAACATGTCATTTATCTATAGTAGGGGATACTTGGTCTTTAAAATGATTTGTTTGATCTCACAATAATCAATTTTGAGGTACATTGTTCCATCATTATTCTAGAAGAGAGGGTCAACACACCCCACATTGAGGACCATGGAATATAAAACCCTTTCCTATATTATCTTGTAACTTCTTCATCAGTTTTTACACCTTAATGGTGGATATTATTTACAGAGTTTTTGCTATGTGTTGAGATCCATGTATAAGTTTAATTAGTACCTCAACCTCTTGGTCATGAGGAATACTGGTAAAATCATCAAGGATCACATCAATGTAGGCCCTAACAATGGGAATTTCCTAAACCATGATTCTCTCCTTTATCCTATTAATTTGATCTAGATATTCTTGCTCATAATTCAATTACATCCATGTTAAAGATAAAGTGTCCAAAAGGATATTCAAAGTCATCCTTACAATTGTATAGAATTAGATGATGCTTCAAGATGTGAATTGTGATATCCCTCTCTAATTTTTTTATATTATCTTCCAATAAATATTTTCAATCAATACCAAATATAGAATCAAACCCCACAAAATAAAGTATGAAAATATTTTATGTGATATTAAATCTATAAACATTGACCGAGGAGGATTTATTTAAATTAGATGCAATGATTTTTTCCATTTTCTATTCTAACAGATATCCTAGCCTCCATATTTTGAGGTGGTGTTCGAATAGTTTTTCTAAACTTGAAAGATATGAAGGAATGTGTAAAACCAGAAGAAAATAATACATTTTATGTTCAATAATTAATAACCATCATACCTATCACCAAATCTTTTCCAAGATCCACATCATCATTACTGATAGCATAATCCCTTACTTTCTTTCCAGGAAGTTTCTTTTACTAAATTTCTCCAATAGCCCTTAGATTAGGGAATTGTATTTCATAATTCATACATCACATATAGTTGAAACAAAATACTACAATACGAGTGTTGATATGAACATTCCCTTATTATTCTACATTAGTTTGTTTCTTCTTATCACATCATAAATGATTAGCATGATGAAACTCTTTTCAACATTTATAGCATCTCTCAATTATCATTAGTCGATTACAAGGAAGATTCTTCCCCACTAATGACATGTTGGATGGTTGGTTTTCAATAGATGTATATTTTGATCCAATATTTTGTGATATTTATCAATTATCCCATGTGACCAATAATAGTAACTTATACCTATCTCAATATTAAAAGAATAAAGTCTCAAATTGATAAGTATTTTCACATACTTGAAAAAAACTCCATTAAAAGTGATCCAATTTTCGTTTAGTGTTCATGATAAAGAAAAAGTAATATCATGCAGGCCTTGTAAATATTTCCTCCTATACGCAGATAGACTCTTCTTCAATTTTCTATAGTCAAAAAAACTCTATCTATATTTTTTGATGAAGATATCTGCGATAATATTTATTGAAAATTAATTTCTTGAGTCCTACTCATTCCATGGAATCAATTATTTTTTTTACTTCTTATTCTTGATTATTGTGAACAACTGATCAACTTAACCATCAAAATGAGATACCTATTATATAAATTTCTAAACTATTGACCATTTTTTGATAGTGAATATCATCTAAATTGAGTTCATCCGTTATTCCTTGACAACTTAATCTTTATTAGAATAAGTAGGGAATTCAAAATCATTCATGTTATTTTTAATAACTGGAGAAAGTTGAGTTCATATTGTTATGACATTATGAGATCTCATTCTCACCAGGTTTGGAATCTCATTATAAAAAGAATCACATTTCCTATCACATTGGTTGTAGGTATGATTTCTCCTATTCCTTATGATTGACTAAATAATATCTGGCATGAATACTTTTATAAGTGGAATATAAAGTGGAATCTATGAACAAATAAATAATAACTTATAAATGAAAATTATATCCTAACTTATGATTCCTAGAGTTTTAATATTAGTTATACATAGAAATTTTTCATTTAAAGTGATTTATACCTTGGGATATACTTTTGGTTTTCTATTCACAATCTCAAAAAATAACTAGATATTTCCTCTGATACCAACTGTAGTGACCCAATACTTTTACCTGTATTATTACAGAAATTTATGCGTAATTATCAATTAAATATAAACCAATGATAAAAAAATCCATGTGTACTTGTAATACTAGGAACATAATCAGAAAAAATAAAAATAGGATTAAATAATATTTTATTCATAAGATCATGGAAACAATAGAATGTGGGAGCGACATATATAATGATATAAGTATTATTCAAGGCTAACTACCAAGATTATATCACCTGGTGAATAGAGTTATAAAATAGATTAGGTTTGCTCCCAAGTACCATAACTAACGTATCATGAGACATAAAAAACCCACATTCATTAGATCACTATTTGGGTTCATCCATAATATCTTATTCTAGTATTTCTGTTGCACATAATTAAATATAACATAAGGATTAATAAACATATGGTTTACCCATGGAATGAAATGTCTTTCGTAATCCCATAATAAGGCATAAAAAGAAACTATCATTATGGTATCCAATAAAAAGGGATTTAAAACATTATTTCACATTTATAAAGTAATAATGAAAATATATCACTGATAATAATTTCTAACTAATTTCAAAACATTAGAAGTAGTGGTATAGTAATTTTAAAAATATGCCACTTAGGCATGGTTTTAGGATGAAAATAGATTCTTCAAGGAGAATAAAGGAATAATTATTTTCATAAACCCAAAAATTGAAAAAAAAAACCATTATAAAATGGGTTATTTTAAATATGGGTACTTCAAAACATTTTATGGAGTGTACTTTAAAATTGGTAAGAAAAAGATAATTTCCCTTTAATCTGGTTTTCTTATCATTTTGAATAGAGTAGGGAACCTTTTACAAAATTTATTTACCCATAAAATAAATATTAATTTAGTTTGTTCTTTTTTAATCATATATAAAGAATATAAGATAACTATATAACAATAATATAGATATAAATTATAGAAAATTGAGAGAAAACATAATCCAAATGAAATATAGAGGTTTGGAGAGATCCTTTACCATATGTCTGAATGTGTTCGACACATGAAATTAAAGTATTGTATAATCAAATTAGATTCATTATTTATTGAATTAATAAACAATTCAATATAAATTTTATTTATTATCATTTTAATAAGATCATTTTTTTCATTTTGATTAGATATAAAGTTCAATGTTGTTCCTCCAAGAGCATTCATTTCACTGTTTCAAGGTCAGTTTATTTGTGTATAATTATGGAATTTTTCATTAAATGGTAATTATTATCTTGAAATTATATTATATATTATTAATTCACTTATTGTTTTTTAAATGTCCCCAAATATCATTTTTTTACATGTGGATGATTTATTCAATATAATAATGATAAATGTATAGTTTTTTTTTGGGTTTTAGACCATCTCTAAATAGTTTTGTTTACATTAATTTTACATCCATATAGTGTTATGATAATGTCAAACAAAAATTAATAAAAATATTAGTTCATTATAAAAATTTTAATGTGATTTTAAATCTTTCAGTATGGAAGTAATGGAAAATTAAACTCATCAACCACGAAAGCTGTTAACTGTGATAATATTGAAAATAATCTCATTTTTCATTTAATAAGAGGGGATGAGAAAACGGTTGAATATAATACATTCCAATATAAATATATAATTCCATTATATACATGATAATTAAATAATTGTGATTTTTTTATTAAGGATTTAAGGGGAATGTATAAGAACAAAAGAAAATAAATAAGGTTGTTTGAGAGTGTTACCACTTTAATATCACATCCTTGAAAAACCCATTGAGGTACTTTGATTATGTATTTTGGTTAGAAATGTAGTACTTGAAATTGGGAGAGTGTTTAGGAGATGTTTTTTTAGATATTTGGAATGTATAAAGTCCTTATTTCTGTGAAGAGAATGGTTAGTGAGGGGTTGTATTTATAAGGGGAGGAGAGGGGTGTTTTTTATTATTTTATTAATTTCATTATTATTTTTGATCAATAATATAAATATTATTTTTTCTTGTGACTATATATAGTAAATTATCCATTTTACATTAAAATAATGTGTGATTCCATCATCCAAGATTGAAACATTTATGTATTTGTCATATAATTTTAAATGCCATAAATTTCTGTATTTCACTATTCACTAAAAATCAACTATATTGACAAAAATAACATAAAATAGATCTCAGCCATTTTTAAACATGTAGATTTACATAATGGAATAATTTTTTTGAAGATAATTTTCTTTAAATAAGAAATTTAAGTTTTAAATAAAATCCCCATTTATTCAAAATATACTAATTCTAATATTATAGTTATTTTAATAACCCTTTGAAGAATTACCAATGGTATCAAAGAATTATGTTATCATTATATTGAAAATTAATCATAATTTTTGAATAAAAATTAATGAAATGATTTTTTCTCAAATTATTTATATTAATTATAATATTGAAATTAAAAAACATATGTTTTATAAATATTTTAACAATTAATTTATCTTCTTTAAAACATGTATCATATTGTACCATAATATAAATATATTATATTTTAATTTTATAGTATAACTATATTTTAATTAATATATCCATAGTTGAGGTTACTATTCTAATGGTTGTGTTATTATTCTTAAAGTAACATTACTATTCTAATGGTTGGGTTACTATTCCAATTGTTATGTTACTATTCACACGATCATATTTTTAATTGTCATATTAGATACATAATTTCAATAAATACCACTTTTTAATTCATTATCTATTCACTTATATTTTCTCTTCGATATATATATATATATATATATATATATATATATATTTTTCTTAAAATTGAATGTTATATTACTAATATTATGTTTTATTTCTATAACATTGTTTGTGTGTGTAGTCATTCTGGTGGATCAAGAATATCCAAATTTGTATATATTACTTATATTATTTATTATTTTCTACCCCGCTATAATATTTGAAATTTTTTTGGTTTATTTTCCAACAATTTTATCATTATCCATTTATGAGAATAGTTTTTTATAGTTTCTCTATGTGATGTAAATGTTTTACATTATAATACATAATTATAAGAAGGGATATTTCATTCATAAAATAATGGGTCATTACAATTTTGATGTCTTGTGTGGGTATAATTTTACTAATATATAATCACATGGTTTTTCATGGCTACACTTATGGTTTATATATTCTATATATGTGGATTATGGGTATAATTGGGGTTTAGATATGCTCCCATGGCTGTTCATATGTATAATTTTGGATTAGGTATTATAACAAGGTTGTGTGTTGGTATAATTATAGTTAATATTAGATTTCCCAATTGTGTTTGGGTATTATTATTGTTAATATATGATCATATGTATTGTGTAGACATAATTATGGTTAAACAATGTTCAAAATGATATATTTTCTTATTCCTATGGTTATGCTACAATCTTACACTTATTCTTATGCCTTTATTATGCTCTCATGACAAATTTTTATTGATTAATGTTTCCACACCCTTTTGATCCAAATATTATATACTACTAATTATTATTCCATGAATCGTGACTTTTGATCTATTATTTTTTGGGTACGATTTAATTTTGTATCTTGATTTTACCCATATTCTCTTCTTATTCTCACATATGATAATGGGTTATTATCGCTCATGTTTTTCCTTAGTGAGAAAATAATCTCACCAAGTTATTATATTTTAATCCCCCAAGTTATGAAGATAAAGGTATCTTTTGATAAGTGTATAATAGATCTAGATTTTTTCAATTGGAGATAATTTTTTACATGTTTTTTAATATCTATTATCTATTTGACAAGTCCTCCATGGAACTCAACCATTCATTACTTCGATTGTGTTATCATGTTTATAGTAATGTTTAGATTATAGAAGTGATATAAAATAAAGATATTATTATCTTGGGTCACATTACCTATTACTATAGTAAGTTGTGAGAAAAATTAAAAATTTATTTGTCTATGGATTTTTATAACAATAGTGCTCATAGTGTTTGATGATTTGAGGTTATAATCAGTTATTGTATAGGTGAGAGGAGTTTCAACCTTGAAAATATAATGAAAATTAAAATATAATAAAATATATTTCACATCAAAATTAGATCCATTTTTTTCCAATTTTGCAGACATGTTAAGTTAAGGATGAAATCATATAAAAAATAGATATGTTATTGAGATATTTGATGAATTATTTCTCAGTTTATACCTCACTAGTAACCATGTTAACATTCACATTATTTCAAAATATTTACTATCAAAACCGTTCATGATAAAAAAAATGAAATTGAACACATTACGAAATTTAATAATTATGATCTGAGATATTAAAACCAGTTTCAAGTATACATTTTCATGTAAAGGAAAAAATTAATTTTTTAAATTATACATGTACTGAAATGAATATTTTTTTTCAAAAAATTCACTTTGAAGAATATAAATTATTATGGACACCAGTAATGTATAATATTAATCCCCATGAAATTAATTGGATTATGTTAATAAATGGGGAACTATTTTCCCTTAAAACTAAAAAAACAAAATTATCCCTATGAACACTTGATTGAAATTGAATAACTAGGAATTGTTCTTATTTAGATAAAAACATTACATCGATTTCCAAATGGTCGAGCATAAATCTAAATATTAAAAATTATTTTTAAAAGAAAAAAGTTAATTATAAATTATATATTGGGTCTATAAAAAATATCTTATAAAAATTAATTTAATTCATATATAATTATTTTTTCATAAAATTTAAGGTATTAGTGTAATTAGTACTTTTCACTAAGGACCCGAAAATCAATTATTTTAGAAAAATCCCTAAAAAATCAATTTAGGATATTTTTTACTTTATGAGTTATAAAATGAAAATTTTATCTTACATGTATTTATATTTTAAAAAGAAATATAAATTATAAATACAATCATCATTAATTTAAATATTACCCTAAAAACAACAATTGTTCTTAACCTTTTTTAATATCTTTTACCAATTATTGTCAATTTATTCAGTTTAAAATTTTATATTCAAAATTAATTGATGTTTACTTGTAATTATAATAATATATTACATCGTGTTGATCAATATTTCATATATAACATTCTATTACATGAGAAATTTTCTTAAAATAATACATACTAAAATTTCAAAGTGTTACATCTCCCCCAAGATATTATGATAATAAAATTTGAATATTGTGATATTTATAAAATGTAATAAATTTATTCTTATTTCCAAATGGTGTATATCACCTTAACGTCTATGAAAATACATTTTCTATAATTTTGTACGTTATGAAACGCATCAACATTCATGTTGTTAAGAACATCTTGATATAGATATATAGAAATAAACACAATATTTTTTAATGAAACTTTTCTAATATTTGATTACTCATTTTAATAAACAATTTAGTGTATATTACAGAAATTTATATCTTATTTCCTATATATTCCAACCATTAACTGAAAATAAAACATTTAATGTGATTAAATAACATAAAATCATAGTAAACCATATTATGAGTAGAATAAATACTAATATGTCCTTAACTATTTTTCATTTTATTCATATATTTTGTTTTACCCATTAAGACCCAAAAATTATCAATATTTATCCTTAACATAATAACCTTTATGGTGAAAAAATAATTCTATGTTATGCTAGAATATTAACTTAACCTCTATAGTTATCTAAACCCTTTCTCTTATACCCGTTATAACTCCTCATAACATAATCAACACAGAAAGAAATATTTATACTAATGGTTGTGGATTAAATTATTTCAAGAATATTTTTTTTGTGTTTTATATAAATATTAAAACCCTTACATAAAAAAAGTTTACATTTCCATAGAGTTTACATTTTTTCAAAAAAAATATATTCTTACGCTTACACTAATGTTTAATTATTGAAAGTTTCTCATCAACATGGAAATGCCATAAATAATCTTTCTAAATTTACTAAAAATAAATTATCCTCAGGAAAAAATTTTGAAAATGTTTTATGAGAAAAAAATCATTGTAATAGATAAAAAAGGAATTAAACTCATTAGTCCTTTTGAAAATAACAAAAATTCTAAAGAGTTTTTCCTTTTATGTAACAAACTATGAAGTCAAAAAAATATTTAATTTCTTATAAAGAATGAATTATATCCCAATTTATTTTATAAAACCTATAAAAATAAATAAAAACTGAAAATTATATTCATGAATGTGTATGGATGAATAGAAAAATTATTCCATCTATTAAAATGTTCACTGAAATTCATTAAAATCATATGCTCATTTTCCTACAATATGAAACAACAAGATTTCCATAAAACTTAATTTCAATATATAGATGAAAATGTAGTTACCAAGGGACATTATATTTATATCACTCTTACAATAACCCTTAAAACCACCCTTAAAAATGGAATAAAATTCATTATATTTGACAACATACATGTTTTGGAGAATATATTATGACCCAAATTGTGGGAGAGATATATTGAACCCAAAAATCATCATAAAAATTATAAATGAAAACTAAAATGAGTGGAACCCATAAATTATACCATTTATATCATAAAACTCATATATATTGGTATCTGACCCTATAAAAAAGAACTTTATATTATATCCTAAAATGAAAATAAATATCCTTTAATTTAAAAAAATTAAAATAAAATCTACTTGAGAGACTAAAATAATATTTTCTTTAACAGTCAACAAAACTTATATAGGAATATTGATAATGATTAAGGTCTATGGGAATGAAAAAACTGTGGTCATGTGGTAAACGTTAAGAAATTTGGTTTAGGAATATTTTGAAGAATGAAAAAAAACCCTTATAGAAAGATTTAAAATGAAGTAATTTTTATCATTTTAATGAATTTTAGTAATATTTTAAAATTACCATTAATTATCATTTTGACTATAAATTATAACATTTATAAAACATTAAAAATCCCATGGATGTGAAAGATAAGAAATTTAATTTGTTTAAAGCAAGGTTCTAAGGAAAAACCCCACACCTTAAATCCTGACTCAGCACATCCATCATGCAATTTCTGTAATAAAAATGTTATATTAATTATTAATTTTCCAAATAAAATTAATCTTGTTTGTTCCATTATATTTATTCCTTTTATTTCATTTTCTAATCGGTTCTATTTATTTACTAAATCCATTTTGTTTAGGTTTGAAATCTTTGGTTTATTCGGTCTAATGATAATTTGGATTGTTAAACATGGTCAGATGTGTAATGGATATATCATCTAAATATTCCTAAACATGTAATAATTATAATATCTATACCTTTAATATAATTTTATAACCTTCCATGTAAGTTGTTTATAAATAATGAGATACGCTCTTCAAAAATGCTTTATTCTACATGTATGCATAAGAGACGTTTTAATGTTCTATAGAATTAGGACACCAATATTCAAAATATTACCTCCTAGGATTATAAAAATTTTATAGGTGTTATATTTATTCACTAAATCTATCAATATGAATATTTATGTGATATGGTTATGAAAAATTAAATGTTGGGTTCATAGTTGTAGTCCACATGTACTAACGAAGGATATCTTCACTTTCAACTGGATGCATACAAAAGAATATATATAATATATATTTATTAAAAAATTAAATATTATACTAGTCATCATAAATTTAAATTAAATACATATTTATCACCTTTTTTGTGAGTTTGTTATGAAACAATATGCATTGATTTATTAAGGTGATAGTCCATGCATACACAAAAATAATGTTTTCATTTTCCATAGGATGTAAAAGAGGATAAAAAATACTTTTCATAAACATAATATAATTTAAATATATTGAATATTATTTTTATATATATTATGATAGTTATAATATAATTGATTGTGGTATAAGAGGAAATATACTTCGAAAAAAATGGTTAGGACTTATACCTCCTCCTTGAATATCTTCCTTTGGATTACACATTAAGCCTTATAGAAGAGTTATTTTCATGATATTAAGACCTTTAAGATGTGGGTGTGAAGGGTGGAATGTTATTTGGTATGGTTTTGGTTGATATAGTATGATCAACACAAGTTTGGAAGAGATCAAATCAGGTGCCTTTTATAAGTGGGAGGAGTGGCACCCCTATAAAAATTAATATCTTTAAAATATTATAAACGTATTTCCAAGGGATAGAAGATAAAATTTATTTAAATATCTAATATAGGTTATTATATGGTATAAATACACTTATCAAATAAAATTTAGACAATTTTTAGAGATATTTTAACCCATATTTTTTAGTTTATCCCATATTAAACCTTTTAACGTTAATTGTGTCGATAATCCATTTTCATGGTAACTAATTGTTATAAATAAAAAACCATTTATCTCATTAATAAATTATAACAACATAATCCCAAACTGATTATTCATTTTTTATGAATCAATTTTAATAGTTGGTAAAAATTAATTTTAAAATAGAAACACGTTTTGATATGAATTTATTTTAGAAAATTGGAATTCTATACGTATAATTTATTTTAGGCCAAAATAATGTATATGTTTATTACCATAAAGTTAATTGTATTATTTTTAATAATATAAGTCTTATAATAATTTTAAATGAGACGAAAACATAAATTATAATTTTTAATTCTTCTTTGAATGTGAATTAAAAAAATATTATTTAAATAAAAATATTTCTTAGATTTCAAAAATGACGAAAATAGAATTCATAGTTTAATATTAGTTTTTAAAATTAATTATATTTAAATTAAAATATATATAAATTTGATAAAAAAGGATTCTTAATATTTCTATTCATTCTTATATCATGATTATGTCATTATAGTTATAGTGTTTTCAAATTCATATTCTTCACAATTCATCCAAAAATTAATTATTTCCTAAAATCCAAAAAAATAAACCATAATCTAATTTTCAATTAATGAATTCTGAAAACGATCATTTAATAAAATTAAAATTATAGATTTTATATATTTCAATTTTAAATCAAAATAAAAATTATAAATAAAACCCACTTGTATATGAAAATGGACCCTTTAAACATATGTGTTATTAGCCCTATTTTATATCATTTACCATTGAATTTTAGTTTATTTTTTGAAAACTGAATATTCATAATGAATTTTTATTTACAAAAAAAATTAATGGATTATTAATCATGTTAGTTTGGTTGGTTTATATCACAAGCTATTCAAAAATATATATTCCTAAAGTAATACAAATAAAATATTTGGGTTGTTATAGAACCCCTCTGATGATCAAAGAATTAAATTAAGGATACTTGAAGGAAAATAGAGAAAAATACTATGGTGAGGAAATATAAAAGGTAAAATCTGTTAGAAACCCATTTTTATTTTATTGATTATATAGGAGTGACGTGAACACACTATATTTCTGGGAAGAGAATAATTTTTTGTAGTTTCATCATCAAAATCTAAACGGGATAATTTTGTAACCCAAGAGGTTATCTATTGAATTTTATGATAATAATTTAAGGGGTTGTGTACTACAAAATGATCAGTAATTATTTGCTTATAGAGGTATAATAGTGTTCATTAATTTTTTGTATAACTGTTGTATATAGAATATCTCATGGATAAATTTAAATAGCTACCTTTATAACATTATATAAATATAGGTGGAGAATAATTTACGATGGTATTGTAAATAATATAAAAATTTGGAGAATGTTTCAACCAATAACATTTTCTTTAGTATTTTCATACAATTGGTGAAGAAGTTTTGTTTTAGATAATGAGTAGTTTTTATGGACATGTGTTGGTGTGAGGATGTTCAATGAATATTAGTTAAAGTATTAAATATTAAGTACAGGTTTAGAAATGAAAATATAGGCCTTGATACCTTTATATATCAATTTATAGGTATTGTATTTGAATGAGAAAAAATTTTGTTATAAGAGGTGATATGTGAATTTGGAAATGGATGGATATATATTTTTAATTTTGGTTCTACAAATAAAAAATCATATTGTTACTAAAAGTGTCAATACATGAATGGAATTATTATTGTAGCATATGGGAAGTGAAAAATTCATATTTTTGAGTATTGAAATTCATAAGGTTCATTTAGATAACATCATAAGGTAAAAACATATGGGGAAATTGATGTCATTAAATGATTGTAATTGGATAAATATATTGGTTCTATAGTATTGAAGATACTCCCACTACAAGACAATTTTTCACACAATGATTGTAATATCTATAATATGTTTTTTAAAATGATTACGATTTTTATCGTATTAAATATAGTGTTTTTCATATGTATCATGACATATATGTCACACCCCGAAGTTAATAAGGTGTATTTCAGGGATTTTTTAAATTTTGTGCTTACATAGTGAAATAAATGCCATTACATGGAATATTGTTTTAGAAAATGTTTCTATAGAAATCAAAACCCAATATTTTACCCTAAAAACTATAAAGGTGTGATTTTTTATTCGATATATGTCTAGAATAGGATTGTATACACATCATGAAGATCTTTTATATACTTTAAAAAGTCTAATGATCAAAGGAAATAGAGTAAATTTTTGGAGATTATCATGGACCTGAATAGGATATATTCATTCTATATTTTTCGGATATAATAAATTACAAGAAATCATGTCATAAAGAGGTGTATCATGCCATGATGTGTGTGAAGTTATGGAATTCCCCCAGTGAAGTAATTTTTCATGTTATCAAGGTATAGTTTACAAAATATATAGTATATTCAATTAGAATTTAAAAACCACATTCACATTATATTTCAAAGATTAATTCATCATTACTGGCACATTATTTCCACACTAATTCCTTTCTCGCAACTATAATGATATCAATGGAGTGGTGAAAGGAAAATTGATTTCAACCCTCTGTTTATGGGTTTGTTACTGGATGTTAATAATATTGATGATAGAATTTCTTAATAGGGGTGACCTAAATTGAATATCTAAATATAAATAATAATAATATAGTGCCACACTATGAAATCCATTATAATATGTATTCTATTTTGAGATCGATGGAAAATAGAATAATTAGATTGATTACACTAAAATATTTAGTTGGAAAAAAATTGGAGAGTTACTCGATTTTTCAACACATTCAATTATATTCTTATGGACAATGAATAAAATATTATTGTCACATCCATCAAAATAGATCCCTCCCTCACATTGAGGATTTATCTTATCCATCTTGAAAATTCAAGGGAAATGAACCATGAGATAATAAGTGAATTCACATAGAGAGTATGCTACAAGGCAATTAATTCACCTTGGTTGAACCATAATACACAATAATTTGAAGAAGCTATTAAAGAAGACCTGAAAGTCTATTAAATATATATTCTCTGTCAATAACTAGTTTTGAATATTTAATAAAGAAAGAGTTCCCCTGGTTTGAGAATGTACCATTATGAAACCTATTGTAACACATAAAATGTGTATTTTTTGACTATTATCTCAAAAACCATCTTTGCATACTCCTCTAATTAACCCTTAATTGTGGAATTAATAAATCATTGTAAATTATGTCTATTCCTTTTTCAACAATTTTATTATTTATATAATATAAATAATTTTATAATTAGAGTTTTAATGTGTTTTTTCTATCATGATAACAAGATTCATGTAAATAAAAGGGAAAACATTGAAGGAAAAGATAAAATTATGTAACACCATGATTCACAACCCCCCCCCCATACACACAATGGTGATTTAGGTCAGCCTACACCCCTAATAAAATTTAAAAGAATTTGTGTTCATATATTATATATTTTTCATTTATTATATAAATTAATTTGAGTAAGATATCATTAATATTTTTGGGGAATAAAAGTTTTAATGTGATATGAATCATAGTTTCCAAAAAATCCAATTTTTAAGGATAATATATGTTTTGATTAAGTTTTAACAATTAATTAAAAGTGATTTGTTTGGTCAAAAAAATTTTATTAACATTTTTCATTGATTTAAAGTAGTAAATTTAATAAAAATTTTATTTTATGAGGATATGTTTGAATGAACAAAATTATTTTTATAGAGATACATTGGTTTTGGGGTGTTTAATATAGTTTTAAAAAGTATAATTTCATTGACTGAATGGTTTTATATGTCCAAGTGTATTTCAATATTATTTCTTTAATTTAATTATATTTGTGTAAAATAAGCCATCATGCGTGTTTGTATATTTATATGACCATGGGCTTACCTAAGTGGTAAATTCATGCTTTAATCTAGAATTATAGTAGGGTTGGAATACTGGTAATACATTTGGGGTGATTATGCTAACCTTTTGGGGAAAATAATTATTGTCTAACATTATTGAAAAACATTCCTAGTGGAAGACATCACGATGTTGCTTGAGTGAAAATCACACTATGATAGTTACGACATGACATGATGAAATGAAAGTGTTGCTGACTGGGAAGAAACTCGAAATAGTTTTGGGGTATTGGTAAATATCAGCAAGCCCTCTACCAAAATAGGATTCTTATGTAGGATGGATGGATCCCTATCATGGAGTGATATAGGTACTGTGGTGCTGCAAAGCCCTACCTCATAGAGTGTAATCATTGCATGATGATATGGTTTTGTGTGTTGTAGTGTGGTTTTTTGTGGCATGGCATGACAAGAGGACTGACTCAATAAGAAGGATAAAATTGTGGCATGATTGACAGCACTCAATATGGGCCTTTATATCTTCCCATTCAAGCATTTTTCTATCTAGTTCTTTGTTCTAGATAATGATTTGGCCTACCAGTCATGTAAGTATTCTCTCTTAACCTAATTAAAAAGGGTATTCATTCGTTAATAAGGGGGTCCAACCTGAGATGGTTTTGATATATATGTATGTAAGTATGTAGGTATGTATGTTTGTTTGTTTGTTTGTATATATGTATGTATGTATATATATGATTGTTTACTTTTGAATTATTTAATTTTTCTTTAGTGGATTTATTTTTTGATTAAGAAATCATTGAATTAATAGTTTTTATTAGTATTATTTTTTTACCAACATAAAATTTTAATTTATAATTATAATTAGAAAAAATGGTATTATAATTACATAATTTTATTAATAATGATTATGAATCATGAATCCAATGTTGCACTATATTCCCCTATAGATGTTTCTTTTTGCCAATATATTTCTATAAAAATATATATTTTAAATTTTTTTTGTATGAGGACTTACAATAGAAGAGGGTTTGATCCAAGGGGTAAGGAGAGTTATGGGGAGGTTCCCAAAATCCTATTTTTTCTCCAAAATGAATGTGTTCACTAAATCTTTTTCTTTTCAAGGTAAGAGGCTAGTTGTGATTTTAATGAACTATATGTCTGTAGTCAAATACTTTATTAGGTTTTTTAATGAGTCATGGGGATCCAAAAATAGGCAATTATTATCCTCCTAGATCCTAAATAATTTTTCCGTCATCATGATGAAGTTTATTTCATTATGGAATGGTATGACCTCCCTTGAATTTCCAAGATGAAATATTTCTTCTTAGTCAGATAGATCATTGATCTTAACCAGTTTAGGTATCTATCTACTGGATTTTTTTGGTAGAATTTCTCTTGAATTTCCCTATCCTTTTAGAACATTTTAATTATTAATTTTATTGTGTATTCCTCTGGTTTACATATTTTCAAGGTTCTCAACACTTGAAATCTATCACACCCTATTTCCTAGAAAATATATAGTGAATCATTATATGTAATCCCATTCTCAATTTTTTGAAGTTGTTGATTGAGGGTGACTACCTTTCTTATGATTCTATGGTTTATTTCTACATTCGTTTCAAATTATATGGTCAAAGACTAAATATATTCAACAATGATATAACTATTTTGAACACTACTGGAATTCTACTCTTTACCAATGGTTCAGAACTATTGGTAAAGGCCTGGAAACCTTTGGTATATTATATACCAATGGTTTCCAAAACTATGGCAAAGTAAGTTGTGGTTAAAGGTTTATATCAACGGTTCTGTGTAAACCATTGGTATAGGTGTTAATATAAAAGATATACCAATAGTTTCACAAACTATTGGTATATGTTACTCTTATACCAACTGTTCTAAACTATTGGTATATAGTGTACAATATTCATCCAAATCATATACCAAGGGTTTTTAAAAATGTTGTTACATGTTTATACCAATGGTTATAACAAAACTATTGGTATAATATACATCAAAATGCTATACCAATGGTTTTGAAAATCATAGGTATACATCTACTGTAGCTCCATAGCAGCCAGTAACCCCCTCTAACCTACAACTCTCCAAGACCCGAAAGAACACATACACATCAAGAATCCAAAAGCCTACATGGAATGTTTAAAATTCATCCAGAATTCAGAAATTTAGAAATTTAAAATTCATTCCTCACTCAAACCACAACACGATAATAATCAAGAATCCAATACATCCACAATACCATACATCCAGAATTGAAATGCAATAACACCCGTAACACCAATACAAAATTAAAATCCAATGCATCCAGAATCCAATACACATAAAAATATTCAAAATTTATAATTCATTACCAATACAGCTATAATCCAATACATCCAGAATTCAGAAATTTAGAATTGAAAATAAATAAAACCCATAAAAGTATTCAAAATTTAGAATTCACTCCTCACTCAAACCACAACACCAATACACACAAGAGAAAAAACTTACATGTTATTGGAAGCACATGGGATGTTTACTCATGGTCTTGGGTTTACTATCTTAAAACCAACATAAAAACATGGGTAGTGTGGACAAAGATCATGATACCCATAAGATAGAAAATGGTAGGGGTCATTCTCTTAGACCTAAGATAAGTTATAGGAAGCACATGGGATGTTTATATTCCTCTAATGACTATGAATCCATGTATAAATGGTTTCTGATGTGTTAGTGGGAAACATTGTCCAATCTCGACATATGAGATGGGTTACCAGAATAGCCTACATGTTTTTCATAGATTTTTCAATTGGAACAACGGTGTATGTGGGTAATTGTATTTTGGTCTCCTGGGTATGATGTTAGATTAATCCCCATTTTGGGTAGTCGGTATGAATATTAAATTATGTCTTTGGTATTGGGTTCCCAAAGGGACTTTGGTTTGGTACTAGAACCCATTGTTTGAGGATGGGATTGGCATATTAAATGTCATGTGTTTTAGAATAGGGGTAGTATTTCCTCACATGAGAAGTGGATTTTGTGTGGCTGGACCATTGATCCTTGTGTAAAAGTATCAACAAAATCTAAGTATGTTTGTTTGGTTTTCTATATGCCAATAGTTTTCACTTAAAATTTTGTCCATTTTAAACAAAAGATAGGAACTTCAAGTGATATCGGCCACAATGTACCTCGGATTGAGGAGGGGTTGACTCATACATGTCACATATGACCCATGGATCATTGTCCTATAGTATCATGATAATTTAAATTTGTTTGGTCAGTTTTACGAATGCCAGTTGTTGTTTTCACCTAAAATGTAGTCCGTTTCAAATAAAAGTGATACACTTTGTGTGGTACTGGCCACATCATGCCTCGGATTGATTTGGATTGGCTCATACGCATCACAAATGACACATGGATCGTTTTTCTAAAGTATAAACACAATATGAATATGTTTGGTCAGTTTTCTGTATGCCAGTTGTTTTTACATAAAAGAGTATCCATTTTAAAAAAATAAAGACATTTTGAGTGGTACCGGCTACACTGTGCCTCGGATTGAGGAGGGGTTGACTCGTAAACGTCACAAATGACCCATGGATCCTTGTCCTAAAGTATCAACAGAATATGAATGCATTTGGTCGGTTTTCATATGCTAGTTGTTGTTTTCATTTAAAATATTGTCCATTTCAAATAAAAGTGAGACACTTTGAGTGGTACTGGTCACACCGTGCCTCAGATTGAGGTGGGTTGAATCATACATGTCACAAATTAACCGTGGATCTTTGATCTAATGTATCAACACAATCTGAATGCATTTGGTTGGTTTTCTGTATACAAGTTGTTGTTTTCACATTAAATTTTGTCCATTTAAAATAATGGTGAGACACTTTGAGTGGAACTGGCCACATCGTGCCTTATTATGATGCGGGGTTGACTTATACATGTCATAAAGGAACCATGGAACATTTTTCGAAAGTATCAAAACAATCCTAATATGTTTGGTTGGTTCTCCATATGCCAGTTGTTTTTACATAAAAGAATATCCATTTCATATAAAAGTGATTAATTGTTTGTGGTACCATCCACATCGTGCCTTAGATTGAGGTGGGATTGACTCGTACATGTCCAAAATGACCTATGGATCCTTGTCATAAATTATCAACAGAATCTGAATGTGTTTGGTCAGTTTTCTATATCCTAGTTTTTTTTCACTTAAACTATAGTCCATTTCAAATTAATGTGAGACACTTTGAGTGGTACTAGCCACCCCATGCCTCAGATTGAGGCGGGGTTGACTTGTACAAATAAAAAATGACCCATGGATCCTTTTCATATTATATTAATAGAATCCTAATGCGTTTCATTGGTTTTCTGTATTCCAATTGTTTTTTTCACTTAAAATGTTGTCTGTTTCAAATAAAAGTGAGACACTTTGACTGTTACTAGCCACATTGTGCCTCATATTAAGGCGAGGTTGACTGGTACATGTCACAAATGGCCAATGGATCATTTCCCTAAAGTATCAACAGAATACGAATTCTTTTGGTCAGTTTTTTGTATGCCAATTGTTGTGTTCACTTAAAATGTTGTCCATTTCAAATAAAAGTGAGACACTTTGAGTGGTACTGGCCACACCGTGTGTTGGATTGAGGCGGGGATGAATCGTACACATCACAAATGGCACATGGATCATTGTGCTAAAGTATCAACACAATCCAAATCTGTTTGGTTGGTTTTAGGTATTCCAGTTGTTGTTTTAACTTAAAATGTTGTCCATTTCAAATAAAAGCGAGACACTTTGAGTGGTACCGGCCACACCATGCCTCAAATTGAGGAAGTGTTGACCCATACACATCAATGGGGAATTTTGGGTGCCTTCAATTGTATATTGAAGATCTAAGTGATTCTAATTCTCTCCTTGCTTCCTCTTGTTGATTAGGGTTTTCACTTTTATCTCTTCTTCTTCTGAAGCTCTAAACCACTATTTTCCGTTAGGATTTTGGGTGAATCTTGAAGAGAGCATAGATTGGGATCTGAGACACCGAATTGAGAGTGTGATTGTCTCTAGAATCAAGGTAGGTGGTCGGTTCTTGTTTATAAGTAACTTTAATGGAATGATAATTAGATTGGGATTTAGGGTGAATCTTGAAGGGAGCTTAGATTGGGCTTAGTGACCTTATGATGTAGTGATTGGTGTGATGATGTCAGTGATACACAGTTGAGTGAGGTACCCAGTGGAGGGTGAGGGTATATGTGGTGAGGGTTATGCATGGTAGGAGGAGGGAGGCGGGCTATCCAGGGTCCATGGAGGGGGGTGGGGGCTGTTTGGGGGATGTCTGAGGGGCTGTTCGGGAGCTGTCCAGGGTCTAGGGAGGTTGGTGGGGCAGTCCGGGGGGATTTCTAGGGGACTGTTTGAGGGGCTCTCTGGGGAGCTCTCCGTGGAGCTGTCTGGGGGGCTATCCGGGGTCTATGGATAAGGGTGGGGGATGTCTGGGGTGCTATACAGGGGCTTTCCGAGGGGGTTGTCTGCGGTCCAGGGAGGAGGGTGGGGGGCTACCCGAGGGCTATCTGGGGGCTGTTTGGGGGGCTGTCTGGGGGGCTGTCTGGGGGGCTGTCCGGGGGGCTGTCCAGGGGGCTGTCCAGGGGGCTGTCTATGGGGCTGTCAGTGGGGCTATCTAGGGGGGCTATACCGGGATCATGGGATGGTATTTAATTATTTCCTAAGAAAATTCTTTCAAGGATAAAAAAAATAATTTCATTTTGTCATCTTCTAATCATACCACAAATTTTCTAAATTTTACTAAAAGCTACAATTTCATTAAAATAGGGCGATGTCACAGCAAATCATCAAGTAATGTATTATTATATATAGATTAAAAAATAAAGATAATGTGACTTACTTAATCACACATATATTGAGGCACAACAAATAAATAAACATCAAAGGTTAGTAATATCCTTCAAAACTGTAACGGATCAATCTTTCCCTAATCACCGTCACTATAATCACCAGCATCTTCACCCTCACCCACTTCCTCATCATCTTCCCCATCATCATCCCCACCCTCCTCGCCCACGTACTCAGCCTCGGCCTCTTCATCACCATTCTCCTCCGCCTCGGCCTCCTCCTCACCCTCCTCCTCTGCCTCGGCCTCTTACTCTCCCTCCTCTTCCCCTACCTCGGCCTCCTCATCACCATCGTATTGAACACCACTAGAACTACCACCAGGTGCACAATATATAGAACTCATTGATGACATATATTCCTCACAAGCAGTGATGGCCTATAGTGGTAGTTTTGGACGTAAATCTTCCATCAGTTTAATAAATACAGTTTTTTCTATAACAGGTTGTGCTGCCATCACTATGGCCCTTTCTTGAGCATGTTCTACCTGTTCCTTAACCTGAAGCAACTCGGTGGCACTATAACTCGTACCTTAGGAGGGTAAATGCCTCATCAGAACTATACTCTTCCCAGGCCAGTAGCGTACTATACCAGGGTGCTCATCTCCCAACACCTGATATAAGTGATCGTTTGGCCCAAAATTGTAAGGTTACAGGGAATAAAGGGCCTCTAAAGTAGCCTGTTACAAATATAAATAGTTTATAAGGTTACAAAATAGAGATTAAAATTTTAAATCTACAAATTAAAACTTACAATTTTATGTTGAATCGGTTCATTAAACGCACTTCCATCTTTCTTCTTTCTACAAGAGAAAAATAGTTTTTCTCAAGGCACACGTCCTTCTATATTCAATTTATGCCTCTACAATGACATTGAATGTAGGAAACCATAATTATAAATAGGATACCAAAAAATATTAATTTCATAAAAAATATATATATAACATCTTTTGCAATCGAATAAATTACGGAGGAAGAAATAGAAAGTGAAAGTCATAAAGATAGATTATAAACTGTCATACTAACTGTCTCTCAAGATCTGGCATCATATTACGTCCCAATGTGTGGGTGTATTTCTTAGAATCAATGTTTTTTTATTTCTTCCGTATGGATCCAAATAAAATTCAATGATTAGTATTAATGAAAAACATGAAACTTTTCATTTAAATATATCTAATTTGATTAATACTATAAATTGGCTAGTCACCCAATGAGTAATCATCTTTCAGTACTATTATAATGGAAAATCATCCATGATAGGGACTACCTCCAACTTTGTTCCCACTCTATCATGCTAGCCAATGTACAACTCATGCTTATAATCTTTCCAAAGGTTGCCTAAGTCCTTTAGACATGCTATCCGTGCACCCTCACAATCGTGGAAATTAAACCGTAGCTAAAACCAAAATATTATTTCTTATAAATACAAAAAATAATATATTTCATTAAATAAAACTGATATTTTTACCCATATCTCTGCCCAGGATTTATCTTTGACTTCATTTGGTAGTTGTCTCCATGAGAGTGGGATGACAGGAATGATGTCAGAGCATTAGGAAAGCGTATCCAAAAAAACACCGACATTGCGGCCCTTATTTTTCAATCATATGACTATCTTCATTTTATTCCACCATCAACTATGTGCGGCTATTCCACACCAAACGCTTGTGTGTACGCCCCCGCCCACGCCTCCTATTAGTAGATGTATTTGTTATGAAAGAAAAACAAATATTTTATCAATACATGTTATGATGAAAATAAATAATGGTGTTACAATTTGTTAGTGTTGTATAAGTATACCTATGGTAGTCTAATCAATGGGCACCACTGGATCTGCAGAAACTGAAGGAACACCCTGCACAGATGGAGTGGGTCCTAATGTATGCTCTTCGAGGACAGACTCTGGCAGAGCAGTGGTCAATGAAGATGGAATATAAAAGCTCATAGAGATCGAATCAATAGTAAAATAAGATGACAGGTACGGCTGGACAAATTCTAGGTGGGGAGTAGGAATCATCATCAGATATAATATAGACGGGTGAGGAGGGTTGGATGTAAATGGTGGTTAAAACATGGGAAGCCTAAATATCTCTTCTGTACCTAATGGCACACTGAGAACATAATGTGGGATGGATGGTATGTCAGTGTGAGGGGTAGGGTCTAATCATGAACATTGACCAGATTGTCTAGATCTTGTACCCCCCCCCCCCTCCTACGAACACCCCCAGTACTGGGACCACTTCTCGGATGATTCTCAAATAACTGTCTCCTAACAGATAGATCCTGAAAAAATGTTTAAAAAAAATTAATCAGATGACCTTATATCTAATATAAATAAATTTATTTTAAACAAAATACTCACTACAGGAACTAGTGGTGGAATGCCCAACTCGGGCATGTGACGATTGTTGTCCATAATCTGTTTTTGTCACCTCTCTTCAATTGGTTTCATTTCATGCATTTGAAAACAAATATGGATGTAAATAGAAAAGGGTAACTAATGTGTAACCCATAAAACAAAATAAATGAGAGGGAATATGTGGATTCATGAATAATTTAACTAACCATTGTTTTAGTTGATCTTGAACAAATATATAATGAAGTCAATAAATTATACAAGATGTAATAAAGAAATTTAATTTTTAGTAGGTTGATTATTTACTAAGTTTCATCGGTCTATTAAAATCATGGAACATTGATTCTACTATATTCATAAGTGGAAAATCAATTTTCAAAATTAAGGAAAAATTTAAGTTCTTTATCTCAGGTAGACGATACAGGTTTCAATACGAAATCAACTTGAATAGAACCAATCTTAACAACCCAACTCAACGTAAACCAAAATATTTGAGAACATGAATGGATGATTTTCTTTATTTTCCACCACAATTTCAGGTTCACAGTCAACTCTGACAATTGAGCTATTGTATTCATCAAAAAAATAAATGGATTGGTTCCAATGGTAGTAGGGATGGTGTCAATTCCATCATCACAATCATCAAGAATGTGTATTGGAATTACTTCAACTATGACACCAAATTCATTTCGAAGTTGGTCTTTGACATAAAAAACTTGTTTATCCATTGATGCAAATACATATGATTCTTCAGTAGCAAGAGTGTGAGTCATATTAATTACTCAAAATTCACAATCATCAAAAAATGTTCCATGACTCGTCAACGAATCAAACCAACGGAATTTCATCATCATGACTCATCCATGAGAGTAATAATCCAACATTTTCATTTTTCAACGACTCCATAATAACCAACATTTTCAAATCGCGGTCTACTATCTGATGCACTAGAATAATAATCTATTGTGGCTGTAACCATAACACCATCATGTTGTGTTCTCATGTTCTTTTCACATTTAGTGACAAACAATTTATATCCATTGATAAAAATTGATTTACAGTTAAGAACCACGGTATTTGGACCAAAAGACAAAGCTCTTATTTCCTCAGAGATAGAGTCAGTAGGAAAACTCAATAACTTCAATATAAGTGAATATTAAACTTAATTAAATATTGATTTAATTATTTTATACAATAATATTTTTACCGTCAGTTTTAACAAAGCAAAAAACTCTTTGCTATGAAAAGTCTCCCCCTTCTAAAAGATAAAGAACGATGATTTCTATTTATCATTGTTTTATGTTCCCTGTAGATAAATAATATTAATAGTTTATAAGATATATATGTAAGACATACATATTAAATTTATTTACCTGATGTAGTCATCGAACATATCACAGTTGAACAAAACTGTGTGATGTGCCATCTCTCACTCTTCAAGGCTTAATAACTTCAATGTATATGATCCAGGAATTCCTCCTGTTTGAGGAAGTGATGGAAAACTGGGTTCAATTTTATCATACTGTTCTTCTTCATTTCTCATTATTCTGTTCATTCTTGTTGTAAGATTAAAAAAATACATGGAGCAGAAATCCACACATTCTTGATCTAAGTAACCGTTCATGATAGAACCTTTGGGATGATTCCTGTTTCGGACATAAGTCTTTAATGTGTACATATTTATTTCAGTTGGATACTTCCAACAAAAAGAAATAGGTCCTCTAAGAAGTATTTCACAGGAAATATGGATACTCAGATGCAGCATGCATGTGAAAAATTAGGGAGGAAATATTGTCTCCAAATCACCCAAAATTAATGGGGCATCTGTCTACATTTTTTTCACAAACTACATGGACTAATTCTTAGCACAAATATCTCAAAAAAATTGAACAACCAAATAAAATTCACCATTACATTATTGGAAAAAAAAGATGATGTATTTCTATTGGAATCAACTCATGTAGAAGAATGTGATAATCATGAGTCTTCAAAGATTTTGGCTTCAACTCTCTTCTGTTGACCCATTTAGTTATGTTTCTTAAATAGTCATCAGGAACTCTAATAGTCTCTAATACTTCTAGAAATTATTATTTTTTGTAAGTGTCATCACAATAGAAGCAGATGAAACTTGCCATTTATTTTCACTGATACGCACAAGATGCAATTCTGGTCTGATTCCCCAATCCTATAAGTCATGCCGAGACCATAAATCATCTTTGGTATTTCCCTTATCATTGATAATTATCAAAAGAAACATTTCACATATATTCTTTTCAATGTTCATTACATCTAAGAAATGATGTAACCAATTGGTTGGCCAATTAGGAAAATAAAAAAAGATACTCCTCTTCCTCCAATTGTAACAGGTTTTAGTGGAAACATTATTTCTCTTTCTATATATCATTTGACCCTTCCCGATTGAAAAATTGAAATCTTTCAATTCATTAAGCACATCAGTTCCAGACATACACTGAGGTGGATCATCAGTCTATGAGGTATTATCAAATCTTCAACGATTATTTCTATATGGATGGTCTATTGGAAAGAATCATTCAATGTACTATAAAACTGAAACTACAGCAACGTTTCAGTCTTATGGATCGTGTATTCTTCATAAAAATAATACATGATAGGTTTCCATTCGTACTCCATCCAGACATCATTGCATAAGCCAGAAAATCATTGATCATCCACATAAGCACAGAATGGCATCTGAAATATGTCTTTTGAGTATGCATTGTGTGTGCACACACCCACATCCCAAAGAAGTTTAAAATCTTTTATTAAGGGTTTCATGTATATGTAAATAACAATTTTGGGATTAGAAGGTCCAGATATGAGTATACTCATGAAAGTGAATGGTATTTTCATACACAACCATGGGGGAAGATTATAAATGTGAATAAAATTTGGCCAGGTGTTGTGCGAAGTAAGCATCTTCCCAAATGGATTAAAAATATCACATGAACGACCCAGCCTCACATTATGCAGGTCAGCTACAAAATCATGATATTTAGCATCAAATCTCTTCCATGAAAATACATCGGTAGGATTGATCAACTCATCATTATTATTCTTTCTCTCGATATCATTCCATCTCATTTTTATTTAAATTTCATCACATATAAAAAGATTCTGGAGTCTGGGGATCAATGGAAAGTTTCACATTCCTTTTTTTGGCATGTGGGATAGTGTTCCATTAGATTTTGACTTCCAGTATGATGTTCCACATTTTATACAATCATTTCATTCAACGCTTTCCTCCAGAATAAACTTCAATCTTTCAGGAAAGCATGAATTTTGTTTCTTGAAAATCTAATTTCCTCAACTAACTTCCTTTCCATATAGCGGTTTGAGAGAATATCTACATCATCTGGTAGTAAATCCTTAAATAAAGTTAGAATTTAATCAATTGTTGTATTAGAATTCCCTAGAATTGTTTTCCCATGAAACAATCGGATTAAAAATTCCATCTTTTTCATTTTATCGCATTGTCGATATACTGGAGTTGTGGCAGGATCATTCAATTATTCCACCCTTACAAAATCATCATTTTCATTAGACACATCATGTGTGCTCATATCAAAGTCTTCTTTGGTAGGAATCCTTTCTTTTTCATGATGATGAATAAATGGAAACTGGTCATATAACAAATTCTCTACTCTAGTCCTCTCATTTGAATCATCATCAATTTGAGATTTCATGTTCTCCAAATTGTGATACCACACATAGTAGTTTTCTTTAAAACCTTATTTGGTTATGTGGTATCTGACTTCTTCATGGCTCAACCAAGTTCTGCCAACACAATTGGAACATGGGCAGTGTATGCGACCACAATCTGAAGCATTTTAAAATGAAAAATCTGAAGAAAAAAATCATCCAAATTGTTTTGAAAATCTCTTGAGATCTGATCGGTTTGATACATCCAAATTCTATCCATTCTGTAAAAAAATAATTATTATAAGTCATTTCTTCAAAGTCAAATCAATATGATTGAAGTTTGATTGAAAATATATTTAATTAAACTAGAATTGTTCACTTTATTTGAAACCATAACTGACACAATACTCTATATGAGAAGCATAATATAAAAGAAAAAAATACTATATTTATAACAAAAAATATTTGAATAAATATACATGATTGTACGAGATCATGTACACTTGTGGAGGAGAATTATTCAGAAGTTGACTAAATTTTATATCAAAGAAATTTTATATTTTAGTAGATAATTTGAGTGATATCATACATTGCCGAAGGGGGGTGAGGGTACAGGGGTGTGGGGTGTCCAAGGGGGTGGTGAGGATGTCATGGGGGGTCGGAGGTGTCTAGGTGTGGGGCTGTCTAGGGGTGTCGAGGTGTCTAGGTGGGTAGGCTATCAATAGGGGTGGTCGGGCTGTCCAAGGGGGTAGGGGGTGTCCAGGGTTACGAGGTGGCCATGGGGTTCGGGGTGTCTAGGGTGTGGGTGGGCTGTCCATGGGGGTGTCGGTGAAGTCAATGGGGTACGGGGTGTCCAGGGGGTGGGTGGGATGTCCAGGGGGGTGGGTGGGCTGTCCACGGCAGGTGGTCGGGCTGTCCACGGGGGTGGGGGGCTGTCAGTGGGGTCGGGGGTGTTAAGGGGGTGGGGGCATTCCAAGGGTGAGGCATCTGGGAGGGTGGGGGTATCCTAGGGGTGGTGGTTGGGTGTCCAGGGGGTGGGTGGGCTGTCCACGAGGGTGGGGGTTCTCCAGGGGGTACGAGCTATCTAGGGGTGTTCGGGCTGTCCAGGGGGTTGGGGTTGTCCAGCGGGGTGGGGGTTTCTATAGGGGGGGGTTGTCCCGGGGTACGAGGTGTCCGGGGGGTGGGAAGGCAGTCCAGGGGGTGGCGGGCTCTCCAGGGGGTACGGGGTGACTAGGGGGTGGGCTGTCCATGGGGGTGCCTGGGCTGTCCAGGGGGGTCGTGTGTGTCCATTAGGGGGGCTTTCCATGGGTCGGGGATTTTAGGGTGTGGGGGCGGTTTTCTTGGGGGTACGAGGTGTCCAGGGGGTAGGAAGGCTATCTAGGGGGTGGCGGGGCTATCCAGGGGGTATGGTGTGTCCATGGGGGGTGGGCGGGCTGTCCATGGAGGTGGGGGCTGTAAACGGGGGTAGGGGTGTCCTGGGGGTGGGAAAGGTTGTCCAAGGTGGTATGGGGACGGTTGGCGGGCTGCCTACAGGGTGGTGGGGCTGTCCAAGGGGGTACGGGGTGTCCAGGGGTGGGTGGGCGGTCCCCGAGGGTGGCGAGGCTGTCCATGGGGGTCGGGGTGTCCAGGGGGTGGGGGCTTTCCAGGGGTGGGGGTTTCTAGGTTTATGAGGTGTCTAGGAAATCCCACCCCCAACCCCTTGGACAGCCCCCCCCCCCCCCCCCCCCCCCCCCCCCCCCCACTAAACACTCCTCCCCCTAGGACAGCCCACACCCTCCCTGGACACCCCACAACCCCACCCCTAAAGCCCCCCCACCCACCCCACCTGGACAGCCCACCCCACCCCCAACTGGACATCCCCCCACCTATACAGCCACCCCCCCCAACCTGGACATCCCCCCCCCCACCTGGAAATCCCACCCCCTCCCTTGATACCCACACCCCCTCCCCCACCTGGACACCGTACCCTGACCCCCTGGATAGCCCACACCACTCCTTGGGGCAGCCGATACCCCCTCCCCCAACACCCCTATAGCCCCCCCCCCCCAGAGCCCCCCTACCCCCTGGACAACCCACCCCCACCTAGACATCCCCCACACTTGGACAACACCCCACACCTGGACAACCTCTTACCACCTGCGTCCCCCTTAGGGTATTTTTATTTAAAATCATTTTATTCATTACGAAATCCAAACTATCATGAATTAGCCATTTCACAATACCAAAAACCAAAAACACCAATAAACATAATACATAAAACCCCACTAAACAAAAAACATAAAAAACATAAAACATACATAAAACATACCCTTTACCTCGTTAAAGAAAAACCTAGAACAAACCCTTTACCCCTGCACTAAACAAACCCCAAAAAAATACCATTTAGGATGTATGAAGTGTAGAATAAAAAAAACATAAAACAAACAAAGGGGTCTGTACTCCAACAGCACTAATTCTAATTTACCTGAAATCAAAACATCAAACATAAAATAAAAACAAGAAGAACAGTAAAACTTACATAAAAATTTGAGGTTTAGAAATAAAAATTTGTCTGATTGAAGATTGGTCTTCAGATGGAAGGTATTTTCGAGGCTGAGAATACTTCGAGAGGTGGTCTAGATGAGGTCTGCAGTGTAATGACTCGACCCCAGATACCCAGAGTCGGTGCATTATTACATAACATTGGAATTATAACAAAACATCATGTCTCGAAAGACCGATTAGTTTAGTAGCCTTGGAAGTACTAGATACATTCACAAGTCATACATTACATCATAAAGTGAAAAACTACAACAACATAGTCTCTATAGTCCACACTCATATCCCATCAGACTATCCCTGCGTGTCAGTCATAAAATACTTCTTCACATCCTAGGAAAAATAAAACATAGAAAGGGGTGAGCTCAGATGCTTAGTAAGGTTAACAATATAGCACAAACCTTCATAAACAATCTTAAACATTTAAGGAAATGTATAACTAAAATAAAAGCCTTTTAAACTTTAAATTCATCATAATATGTCATAAATAAAATGAAATAATACCATTTACTTATTCACATGGGTATTCTACTAGTCGAATCATCACCTGCAATATCAATAACCACTTTCATAATGTTGGAATGCATAATCCCAAACAATCATAACAACATAGTCAAAGCCATTTTCCAAGACTATAAGTAAGATTTTTCCAAGGCCTTGTGGCAAGACACTAGTTTTTTCTCATGAGACCTACCGATGCATCAAGAAGTTAGAGCGGACACCACCCACCACTTACTAATTCTAATGCATTCCTCATATGAACAGGTTTAAACATAACATAAACATTCATATTAGCAATATCATATGAAATGTCAATACTTTCTCCATAAACCATGAATGGTAAAAAAAATAACACATCCACAGTCAAACCTATCACAAAACCTTCAATACAATATGGATGTTTTGTATCATAATAAATAAAACTTCGGATAAGCTTAAAATCCATCAAAGTATGTTGACATAAATGAAATCAAAACTATTTGATAGAAATATCTCTTTTTTTGAAATCATTTAAAAGTCACATACTATAAAAGAAACAATTTACATTGAAAATATTATTATAAGATTGTAAGGGAAGCTTAGACGATTTTATAACATTGGAAAATAGCCCACACCTGCCATATAAGTTAAAAAAGTACATTCTTACCTTAATTCTGTCGAAAAGGTTAAAAAGGACCTTGTTTGGAAACTGATGGAAATCTTCCTTTACAAACATCTTATAAAAGTAAAAAAAATGGTATAAATGACTTTAACCCATATTCTATAATATATTAAGAATGTTTTGAAATACATTTTTAAGAAACATGGATCTGGATGATAAAGAGTTCCCAGTAGATAATTACATATAAACAACCTCGAATAATGAAGAGATTGTGAAATAAACCATCACATTGTACTTTTCCTTAGTTGAGGGTAGGTTAACCTCTTATATAATGGTGAAATAATTGTTATTAAATTATACAATAATCATATACATTAATATGATATCATATATTATCTTTTAACATTGTTTTGTTAATAATATCATTGTATTATCGTTGTTTCGGGTGTTAACTTACTCGTTTTCTTTTATATGTTTTGTTACATAAGCTGTGTTTATTATGGATAGGTTTCATATTATTCATATCCAGAATGATATCAAGTCCATAAACATTATTTTTCATCATCAAATGAGAATTATTCCTGAATGAATACGATGGGGAATGAATGTCATCGCGTTCGTGGAGACAGTAGTTTGTACGTACGCACGAGTGACAATATCATTCTTTTGATATTAAAAACGTATATAATTATATGTTATATCATATATACTGAATAATTATCATTTTATATTTATTATTTACATGAATTACACATCATTATTATACTCATTCAATAATAATGTATTGAATAACAATTACACCACGACGTGGAGATGGTAAGTCGTACGTACGCACGTATAGTGACATTTCCTCCAAGGGATGGATAGAATACTGAATTTGGTTGTACCATATTTATAATAACATCTTAGTATATATTATATACTAAATTTATTATTTTATAGTGTAGATAACAAATAAAGAATAAGTGAAAGAAGAAAGGAACTTGAAAGAGGGTGGTGAAAACATTACCTCTTATTCAGGTTCTTCCTATTTATTTGATCAAAAACAATCATTAGGTTATCTTTCTAATCATACTTAGGACTCTAGGATGAAGTGAGGGAAGTTGGGAGGATATGTGGGCAGTGTTTGGCCGAGCCAAAAGGCTTTGATGGTGTGAAATTGTGATAAGGGGGAGTGCCCTTTTATAAAAGGGGTGAGGGGTAATTTTGGAAAACCTAGAAGTATTATTTTATAATAAAATCATATTCAGTTTTTAATGGATCCAAAGTGACTTATATCAAGTATAAGGTGTGTATGGGTAGATAACTACCCAACCAATAGGTTTTAGACTGGTTTGTATCACTATATTAACCTTATCCTTTAGTTTTTACTCTTAGTTAATTAGTTTCACATTTACCATGTCTATTTGTATTTTTATATTATATGGTTAATAAACATTCTATAAAATTCCAAGATAACCCCAAGTGGTTATTTAATGATAAATCTATGATTATATAAGTATCTTGGACTAACCTTAGATTTTTAGGAATTGAATATCAATTAATAATATAATATTTGTTTTAAAAACACTTTTATGTCAATTTTGACACTACTTGGTATTTTGTTTTTTCTAAATTCATAAAATCATTATTACTTCAGAACTAATTCATTTAATCAACCCTAACGTGTCATATTAACCAATAAAATTCTTATAATTTATTAAAAGTCTCAAAGTATATTTATTTGGGTATTTATAATATCAATTATGTTAATATTTCACTAAAAAGGTAATTACTACATCATAATTGTGTCATTTATAAGCTAATTATATACTGTCTAAAAATTATAAATTAAATTAAATTATGTAACAAATATTTTTATATTTCTAATTAATATTTATAATCGAATTTATCTTATGTATTACCCTATATTAAAAATGTTTTAGTTATTAATATTTGATTTTAACTCTTTTAACTCTTCTTTGAATTAAACAATAGTAAATGTCCTAATCTAATCCAAGTGGACCAAAAAGGTTCATATTTTATTCCTAAGGTTCTATTTTGTCAAATTATAATTAGACAATAGAATTAGGACATGTGTTAGGGTAATAATAATTTCATTTTTACACTCAATTACCCTATTAACTTTTCAAAATGGTAAATAAAAGTTAAATGTTAATATTCACCAAAAATTAGTTTTTATCTTATTGAACCACATTTTACTACTTGATATTAACCATGTCTCCAGAATTTTTAAAATTCAACTCAAATAAGCATTAAAATTATTTTTTATGTGAATTCGCAAATTCTGGGTAAAAGACGGTAAAAAGTTCAATAAGATTTTGTATATCTAAAATTAATATAAAATGACTCCAATTAATTACATTGAACTTATATAGCTATAATGTATCTATTTTGACCTAAAATAAATTTAAATAAACTAAATAATTATATAAATAAAAATTCAGTTTTAAATGATAACTAAGTGTTTTTTCACTATTCATCAAAAAAATTGAACGTTTTTATAAAAATACCAAATATTCACCTTAGGCTAATTTAGATATTCCGAATCCTCAAAATGAAGTCTATTTTACCAAATTAAAGAAATAAAATTTGAATTAATTTAAAATTAATTCCCATTGTCAAAACCAAAAGGCGTATTTTTATGAAACAATATCTATCAAAATATTGACACTTGTTTATGTCCAATTTCAAAGTGAAATTACTTACAATGACCATCATTGGATTAAATGGTAAAAATTATAATCTAATTATACTTCGAAAAAATTAAAATTTATAATTCAATGTTATAATTAATTTAGATTAAAAAAGTTGTTTTCAATTAAAATATAGTATTTTTCACTATTTAGCCAAATATGAAAGTTATCAGAAAAACACCAAAAATTTATTGAAACTAAATTATTATATCCTGATTCCAAAGAAGAAGTTTATTTTTTCAAATTTAATATATAAAACTTTCAAATATTGGATTTAAAAAGGGTTCTCTATTAAAGGGCAGTAAAATTGCATTTTTTGAAAAAATACTTCTTTTATCTGAAAAAAATGAATTAGTTCTTACATTATGTCTAAGAAACTCATAATATGGATTCTAAAATTATAAGGATTATATAATGTTCAAAATTTAGTTAACACTATTCATAACCTCTTTTGAACGACTAGTTTGGTAAGTCATGATGCGCTTGAACTCGGTGTTGCATGTAGTGCAAGTTATTGAATTACTTTGAAGAAATAACGTACTATGAAATATTTTGGTGTTACATTCTTCCCTCCTTCAATAAATTGTGTCCTTGAAATTTGAAATTGTTCTTATAAAATAAAAGGTTGAAAATAGAAAATACATTTGTGGGAAAACCCACATCGGAAATTGGGTTAATAAAATTTATTCTTAATAATAGAAAAAAAGGGGAATGGAAAAGCCACCACCAAATTATGATATTTATTAGTAAAACATTGGTGGAAATTAAGGACACATAATTGGATGAAAAATATAAATATTTATAGGGAGTGATTGATGTCATCAATCACAAAAAATGGTTGAATTGTGGGCCTCAAATCCACCAATCTATGATGGTTTAAAATATCATTTGTTCAAAAAAACATAAGGTATTCAGATAACACATTTTTAGTTTTAAGATACCTTACCTAAAGTTTAAGAATTAATTTCTTCATAGAATAAGAGAAGAAAGAATATATATATATATATATATACTTGACAAGTATAGTTTTATCCTTTCAATAATTTCTAACACAAACTCATCTTTCAAACTAAAATATAATAGAACTAAAAAATTTCATTTATCATATTCATATAGGGTTCCAAAAAAATGAATTTCTAATTCATCTACCAAACTTTTAAAAAAGTACATTATTCAATCTGGTACATCACGTGGGCCAGTGGTAGGTGATACACCCTTGTCGCCCTTTGGTTACGGGTTCAAGTCTCACGGCCTTGTCGGACGTGACAGGTTGCCACCCGACCTTCAGGTTGTCCTTTTATAGAAATCCAAAAATAATCTCAAACTAGAATTATCCAAAATACATTTCTCCAAACTCACAGTCCAAAATTCATAAGTAAGTTAAACACAGTGAAGATCCATTTTTCCACGTAATAACATGTGAACACCTTCATCATGTATTCTTTTAAAACACTGCAACATCCTGAATAACAATAAAACCTTTTTGATTACATTCATGATCCCTTATTCCTTGTAGAATACTTGATATACTACTTCTATCTAGAAATGTTGTAGACTCAAACAATGATGGAATATACAAATCATTAATCGGTTTCAAGGTAGTCAAGAATATCCAATATAATTTATCCAAATCAATCATGTATTATTCCAAAATCACTACCTCAGTATCAGAACCATATTATGGTTTATCTTTCTCTAATCAATATATTTTCCCAAAATTTAACCTACTATTGAGTAACTTTTCTTGGTTCCACACAATCTCAAGTCCTTAATGAAAAGGTACTGCAGTACAATCCTAATATACTCCATAATTCTTATAACCATTACATCATTGATGAAACACTCAAATGGCATAATTATTTAATAACAACATAAGAACACTAATCATTCCTCCTCATATGTGGTAGTATCATAACATTATTATTATCCAATAGAATCATTTGGGGAATACTTTGATGATTTGAACATTGGTTCGCATAGGTTCCAACTCCTTGCAGATGAAGCATTGTACATTTTAAACTTTTCTCTTACCCTTGCAGTCATGTACTTGGTGTCCTTTTATCCATAATTATAACAAACTCCCATTCCCATCAGGCAAGTTCCATGGTGTTTCTTCCCACAGTTATCACATATGGGAAAATTCTTCTTTTCCCCTTTCCCTTTATCCATCTTTCTCTCTTATATCCTTTTCTTCTCTTGCTTACCATCAATACCATAGGATGCAGAGAACTCTTTACTTATCTTTTTAACAAATGATACTATTTCTTCATATGTTGAGAATACATGGGAGACTATTTCTATTTTTAATGATGGATTAATTCTGTGAAAGATATGATCCTTCTTACTCTTTGGATAATAAGTATTGCTGGAGTTCATATTCCTTCTACTCGGTTCCATTTCTATACAATGGCATACACTAGGTCGGTTTATGAATTGCAATGAATAATTCCAATCTTGTAAAATACCTAATGTAAATTGAACAGTTTATGGATATAAGACATAATCATAAAGACATTTTAATTTAGGAGATATATACTCATAAACCCTTCATAATTATTTGTTAAGATAATGAGAATTATCCTTAGCATATCCCTCGGGAGTGTCGTAACCAAGAGTGCAGCAAGGCCCGTTGTCGTGCACCAGTTCCCATTCGAGTCTAGCTCAATACAGTTTTTTTGGGTTTTACCCCTAGGTATATTTGTACCAGAGCCGTCTCTACCTTCTCGTATCCAGACAGGGATGTATTGCTCTGAAAACTCACAAAATATCTACAATACCAAAATTATTGAAGTTCTTCTATACTAATCCTCAAATTCCATCTTACGTCTATGTGCTCTAATCAGAGTTTATCTAAATCTAGCTCCCAAGGTTTGTACTAATCTTCCTCTGATACCAACTGTAACGCCCCGACACCAGCTACCCAGAGTTGGTGCATGATTAAATAACAATGGCATGATCACAAAAGATCAAGTCTCAAAAGATGAGTTAGTTTAGTAGCCTTGGAAGTACTAGATACATTCATAAGTCTTACATTACATCATAAAGTGAAAAACTACAACAACATTGTCTCCATAGTCCACACTCATATCCCCTCAGACTATCCATGCGGGTTATTCATAAAATACTTCTTCACATCATGTGAAAAATAAAACATAGAAAGGGGTGAGCTCATATGCTCATTTAGGATAACAATATAGCGGAAACTTTCATAAATAATCTTAAACATTGAAGGCAATGTATAACTAAAACAAAAGCCTTTTAAACTTGAAATTCAGCATAATATGGTAGAAGTAAAATGAAATAATTCATTTTACTTATTCACATGGATATTCTACTAGTCGAATAATCACATGCAATATAAATAACCACTTTCATAATGATGGAATGCATAATGTCAGACTATCATAACCACATAGTCAAGGCCTTGTGTCCCGACTACAAATAAGATATTTCCAAGGCCTTGTTCCAAGACACTAGTTTGTATCATGAGACCTACCAATGCATTGAGGAGCTATACCGGGCTCCACCCTTCATTAACTAAGTCCAATGCATTCCTCATATGAACAGGTTTAAACATAACATAAACATTCGTATTAAAACTAGCATACGAAATGTCAATACTTTCTCCATAAACCTTGAATTGTATAAAAATAACACATACACATTCAAAAATATTACAAAACCTTCAATACAATATGGATGTTTTTTATCATAATAAATCAACTTAAAATAACCTTAAAATCCATCAAAGGATGTTGGCATAGATGAAATCAAAACTATTTGAGGGAAATATCTCTTTTTTTATCATTTAAAAGTCACATAATTATAAAAGAAAACATTTAATTTGATAATATTATTATAAGAATTTAATTGATGCTTCGATGATTTTATAATGGTGGAAAATAGATGCACCCGCCGAATAAGTTAAAAAAACACATTCTTACCTTAATTCTGTCAAAAAGGATAAAAATGACCTTGTTTGGAAAACGATGGAATGACTATTTTATAAACATATTATAATAAGTCAAAAAAATGGTATAAATGACTTTAACCCATATTCTATAATATAGTAATAATTTTTTGAAATAAATTATTAAGAAACATGGATGTAGATGATAAAGAGGTCCCAGTAGATAATTACGTATAAACAACCTCGAATAATGAAGAGATTTTGGAATAAACCCTTACCTTGTAATTTTCCTCAGTCAAGGGTAGGTTAACCTCCTGTATAATGGTGAAATAATTTCTATTAAATTATAAAAGAATCATATACATTAGTATGATATCATATATTATCTTTTACTTTGCCTTGTTAATAATATCTTAGTATTATCGTCATTTTGGGTGTTAACTTACTCGTTTTCTTTTATATGTTTTGTTACAGAAGTTGTGTTTGTTATGGATAGGTTGTATATTATTCATATAAATAATGATATAAAGTCCTTAAACATTATTTTTAATCATCAAATGAGGATTATTCTTGAATTAATACGATGGGGAATGAATCTCATCGAGTTCATAGAGACGGTAGTCCGTACATACGCCCGAGTGACAATATCATTCTTTTGATATTAAAATCGTATATAATTGGATGTTATATCATTTATACAGAATAATTATCATGGTATATTTATTATTTTCATGAATTACACATCATTTTTATACCCATCCAAATAATAATGTATTGAATAACAATTATACCACGACGTGGAGACAGTAAGACGTACGTACGCACGTATGGTGACATATCATCCAAGAGATGGATTTAATACTGAATATGGTTGTACCATATTTATAATAACATCACATTATATATAAGATACTAGAGTTATTATTTTAGAATGTAAATAAAAAATAAATAAGAAGTGGATAAAGAAAGGAACTTGAAAGAGGGTTGTGAAAACATTACTTCTTCTTCGGGTTCTTCCTTTTGATTTGATCAAAATGGATCCTTAAGTTGGCCTTATGATCCAACTAAGGCCTCTAGGTTGAAATGAGTGAATTTTGAAGGATATTTGGGTAGGGTTTGGTCGAGACAAAAGGTTTTGAATGTGTGAAATTGAGAGAAGGGGGATTTCCCTTTTATAAGAGGGGTGAGGGGAACCTTAGGTAAAGTTAGAAATATTATATTATAATAAATTCATATTCAATTTCTAATGGCTCCAAAGTGAATTTTTTCGAGGATAAGGTGGGTATGGGTCAAAACCCACCCATAAAATTGTTTTTATCCAGGTTAGGGTCACTATATTAACCTTATCTTTTAGTTTTAACTCTTAGTTAATTAGTTTCACATTTACCATGTCGCATTGTATATTTATATTATATGGTTAATAAACTTACTATAAACTTCCAATAGAACCCCATGTGGTTCATTAAGGATACACCTATCATTATATAAGTCTCCTGGCTGAGCCTCAAGTTTTTAGAAATTCAATATCAATTAATAATATAATATTTGTTTTGAAAACTCTTTTATGTCAATTTTGACACTATTTGATATTTTTTTTTCTAAATTTATAGCAACATTATTACTTCGGGCCTAATTCATTTAATCAACCCTAACATGTCATATTAACCTATAAAATATTTATAATTCATTAAAAGTCTCAAATTATATTTATTTGGGTATTTATAATATAAATTATTTTAATATTTCACTACTAAGGAAATTATTTAATCATCATTGTGTCATAAATAAATTAAATTATTTAATGTCTAAAAATTATAAATAAAGTACAATTATTTAAGAAATCATATTATATTTATAACTAATATTTATAATCTAATTTATCTTATGTATAACCCTATATTAAAAATGTTTTAGTTATTAAACTTTGATTATAACTCTTTTAACTATTCTTTGAATTAAATAATAATAAATGTCCTAATAAAATCCAAGTGGACCAAAGAGGTTCATATTTTATTCCTGAGGTTGTTTTTGGTAGAATTATACTTATCCTATAGAATTAGGACATGTGTTATGTTAATAATAATATCATTTTTACCCTTAATTACCCTATTTACTTTTAATAGTGGTAAATAAAAGTAAAAAGTTACAATTCGCCAGAAATTATTTTTATCTTATTGAACCACATTTTACTCCTTGATATTAACCGTGTCTCTCAGATTTTCAAAAATCAACTCCAAAACGCGTTCAAATTATTTTTTATGTGAATTCACAAATTCTCCATGAAGGTTGGTAAAAGACAGTAAAAAGTTCAATAAGATTTTTTATATCTAAAATTAATATAAAATGACTCCAATGAATTACATTAAACTTATATAGGTATTATATATCTATTTTGACCTAAAATAAATTTAAATAAAATAAATAATTATTTAAATAAAAAGTCGGTTTTAAACGATAACTCGGTGTTTTTTCACTATTCATCAAAAATTGATCGTTTTTTGGAAAAATACCTAAAATTCACCCTAGGATAATTTCAATATTAAGAATCCAAAAATGAAGTCTATTTTTCCAAATTAAAAACATAAAAGTTTAATTAATTTAAAATTAATTACCGTTGTCAAAACTAAAAGGCATATTTTTAAGAAACGATATCTATCAAAAGATTGACACTTGTTTATGTCCAATATCAAAGTGAAAATACATACAATGACCATAATTGGATAAAATGGTAAGAATATAATCTAGTTATACTTAAAACCCATTAAAATGTATAATTAAACAATATAAATTATTTTGATTAAAAAAGTTGTTTTCAGTTAAAGTATATTATTTTTCACTATTCACCCAAATATGAAAGTTATCAAAAATACACCAAAAATTTATAGAAACCAAATTATTATATCCCGATTCTACAAGAGAATTTTATTTTGTCAAATTGAATATATATGACGATTATATAATGTTCAATATTCAGTTAACACTATTCATAGACTTATAAGGATTATATAAAGTTCAATATTCAGTTAACACTATTCATAACCACTTTTGAACGACTAGTTTTGTACATCGTGATGCACTTGAACTCAGTGTTGTTTGTATTGCAAGATACTGAATTAATTCGAAGAAATAATGTACTATGAAATCTTGGAGTGTCACATGCAGTCGAGTGTACTTGGAGATAGGGTGATGAGTATTTGAGGGAAAACATTCCCAATGGTTTTTAAAAACCGTCAGTATATGTTAGAGGAACTAAAGCTTTCCCAACAGTTTTGTCAAAACACTGGTAAATCTTAACTATTTTAACACATTTGCCAATGGTTTGAGAAAATTGTTGGAAAATGTGGCTTCTTTTCCATTATACCAACAGTTTCTTCAAACCGTTGGTATATATCCATTGGGAAAACCACCATTTCCAATAGTGGAGGTCTATGTTGCTTTCAAAAATAAAAAACCATTATAAATTATTAATCAATCCTAGTTAAATATGGACCATGATGCTATTGATGAAGGAAACCCTGATGGAATAATTCATGAAATAATGTTGTTTGTGCTTCTAATTTTTACAGGTAGAATAAGGTTTCCACCTACAGATAGACATGATAGATTGATTTGAAACACTAGTCTCAAACATATTATTTATCTATGGGTTTTCTCACAATATGGAAAAGAAATCATTCTGTGATACCTGAGGAATGGTGTGACCCTATCTCCAATCCATTTCCTTTAGTTAATCTTTTAGGTTTGGATTATCAATTTTTTATTGATGATATAATATATATAAAAATAATATGTTGAATTTTCAAATATAAGGGATATTTTTCTCTCATTGTTGTATCTTTTAGAGGTAATGAATGATATAGTGATACAAATTGGATAACGGAAATAAATTCAAAAAAACATTTCTTTGTATACTAATCTAATAATCATGAACCATACTCTAGATACATGTAATAGACATATTTATAAATTTATAAAAGTTGTATGTGGGAAGAGCAAGGATACTGTAGAGGGGAATGAATTATCTCTTTAGTATTGATACCTGTAAAATTTTTAGGGATAAAATAAAAGATCTACTAGATATGGGATATAAGGGATGGAAAACTGTGGGTTTTAAGAGGAGGAAGAAGATCCTTCAAGATATAGGGAATGTTCCTCACCATGTGTCAAAGGATTATTTATTATCTGAATATAATATTTCTACTGATGTTCACAAAGGATCTGGATCATCCTCTCTATCTGGAATATCATATGATGATGAGTTAGAGGTTAATGATTATATTTATTCAAGATAAGTAGTGTAAAAAGGTATTGATATAGATTTTTACAAATAAATATATTCATTTAACCTAGGGTATAAAACTATACAACAAAATATTCATTTAAATATTCCAAAACCATGGTGGACTAATTTGATAAGTAAAAATACTGAAATCCAAAATCCTAAGGGGAAAAATATTAAGGTCCCTAAGTGAAAAAAAATAACATTTCAAATCTACTATGTTTAAGGAGATATAAAATGTTTTAATTCAGAAACACCATTAAAATTTATTAATTTGATTCCTAAGTATGATTTGATATAACAACCCAAAATTTTTTAAATGATATTTTCTTCTTAAAAAACTTTTGTTACATATTATTTAATACTATACACGTCTAGAAAAAAGATAAAAAAACATAATTTTATCTCATTAATAATTTTCATTACATTATATAGTTGTCAAACCAATAAAATTTCCAAACATTACAAATAGAGGAAAAATATAAAATCAAATAGCTAAAGTGGTAATGTATGGAACATATCAATCTACTATAATAATTTCCCTAACTATAAATTCTATAGAAATGAAACAAAATATTATGAAACCAATCAAAAAATTTAAAATGAAAATATAACCATAGGTGTAATTGAAGTGAATTTTGATTAAAATAATGAAGTGGTATTTATGGGGTAAAATGTGATATATGAAAGTTTGGACTTGACTATTATATGGCTTATGGCCAATATAACAGTTGATTGTTGTGAATGTTGGGAACTATGCAACTCATTGATAATTTTACCATTATAATTACAGTTTCTATATAGTTGTTACAAAGTATAATTGATACTGAAACGAGAATCTATGGCCACAACCATTAGAGTCATACTGTTTGAAGATAATTTTTTAGAACATGGGAGGGATGTATAATAACTAGGATTTAACCTTGAACAAGCCCAACATAAGCTTCAATATGTGAATCTAGAATGAAATATATTTTGGGGGAATTTCAGGTTATTGTATATTATCACTCAGTCGATGATAGCTGAGCCACCCCCATGAAACTTCCACTGTCACACATCTTACCCTTATAGCATATGCGAGTGTATTAAAGGGTTACATTTCAATACCATATTTAATTAAATATTAAATACCATTGTATAAAAAATAATATTTACTCAATAAATTTCGCTTAATAATTTTTTTTATTAATAAAATATATGTTTCATTGAGAAGAATTTGATAATTTGATTTTGGGATAAAAATAAAACATAATTTATTTTCTAGAAAAGATACACAAGTTTAAAATATACTCAATTAGTATGAAAATTTATTTTTTAAAAAAATTATTATAAAACACACTAATCTAAATATGAATGAAAAAATAATTTTATAATGGACTAAGAAATTTTTATAAGTGTCAGGAATTTGATTGTGCTTTAAAAAATTATATTTTTAAATAATAATGGTTTTTTTATTTAAAAGTTAAACTTTTCATATTTAAATAATTACTATATAAAACTCTAAATTATATTTTAAATAATCATGAAGAAATTAAGCAATGCTGAATTTATGATAATTTTCTAAAAAACTTTTCTTTTTCATGAAGTGTCAAAAAACATTGTTTTGGGTTTTCATTATTTTTAATGACATTATATTTATTATATAATGATTTAATAATTACATAACCATAATAAATGATATAAAATAGGTTATTCTATTAATATTAAATATTTTAATATATTTTAATCAATTTCCAAAACCCATATGGGTCTTTCCAAAGTCTGAAATGGATTCGTTGATTTTAGAAACAATACTTTATGGAAACTTTATATTTAGATGCCAAAAGAAATACTAAAAAATGATTCTTAGTTATATTGTGTTAAAATAAATTAAAATGAGACCAAAATTTCTATAACTATGAGAAAAAATCATGGGTATGATAATGGTTTTTCATTTTACTCAATATAGTTTTCCAAGACCAATATTTGGAAATAGTTAAATAATTTATCGACTTTTTCTATAAATACCCATCCATTTCTCAACGTACATAAACTCATGATCCACCCCACAAGAAATTATGGTGTTTTTATCTCATGAAGTTTCCCAAGGTGTATTTAGTCCCCGAAGTTTCCATTCCTCTTGATCTTGGGGTAAATCTTCATGGTAAGAGAATTATTTGTCCTATATCATCAATTCAAGATCCACTATTTTTTATGAATTCTAAATTTTATGTTTAATCTATTTTTTTAAAAATATTCTAAACTTTACTTCAAAATTATGTTTTACCTGTGGGAGACCCTTTGCCACTCTCAATTTACTATTTTGTAAAACCACATTTTATACCTATCATACTATAGAATTTAGTTCTCAAATTTCTCTCTTTTACATGAGAAATTATATTTTCATTTTTATTGGAATACAAAAAAACTCTTTCCTCATTAGGAGTTATTAAAATGTATATAAAAATGACTAGTTTATTTCTATATTTACAAATATGAAACCCACATTTCTTTCTTATGGGTTAAAAAATGTAATGATAATGTATTTTAGTTCATTTCAGTGCCAATATTTTTTATAAGAAATGAGTACAATATTCTCTATGAGTTATTACTGAAAATATTTATTATAATCTACGGGGATAACATGAAATGAATACATATGATGGGATTTCCCTAATATCATTCCAATTCATTGGAAAATGAATTTAATCTATATATGGGACATATTTTATGATACCTTTGTGTATAACCATATTTATTTCCATTTATGATACTTTGGTGATAAGCCTTGGTGATATACTTATGAATGCATCATTTAATTTTCTTTCCACATTTATGGGGTAAAAATAATGTTTATATTATTATGATATAAGACTTATTCATGCCTTATTTTCATTCCTTGTGTTCTTATTGATATTCATTGTGATCAGATGCTAAATGATTACCTTTCTTATTCTGTTACATGGCCCCAAGATCACCCCTTCCATTTGAAGTATGTCTCATGGATATGAAATATAGTACGCGTAACTTATGGTGAACCCATAAAGGTTTCTTCAAGTGGACATAGCAGATTTTTTCCTTTTTTCATGTAATATGTACCTTATATCCATGAAACTAAACTTTAAAAGATCATCAATTTTTACCATGCAATGAAATTTATGAAATAATAATGTGGGATTACATAGTTCGTGTCCAGAGATTTTTTTCCTACTTAGAGGAATTTTCAGCGGGTGGGAATTCAGATGTATTCAAGGTGTCATTTTTGTAAGGATCCAAAATCAGAATCAGTGGGGAATCTCTTCTTCTACTATTATTGGGAGACGTGGGTGTGGAAATACTTTTGGGAGTTTATAGGTGGGTCACATCGGGTTGATGATTTTGATAACTTTGTGGATAGGTGGTTCAAGGGGTCTGGAAATCCTAGGTATGAGATAAAATCCCACAGTATCTTTATTCTTTCTAGTTGTTAGTGAATTTGTAGTGAAATGAATTAAGATTAGCCCAAAATGTTTATTGTTCAAGAACGGGTATCATTTTTAAATCCATGAACACCACTATGGATCTGGTCAAGTTGTGTAAGGACTCTCATCCAATGTCGTCGGTGGTGTCTATGTTCATTTCTAGATCCTCACCTATTATAGCAGGCATGATACGAAAGGGATGATGGGTTTAGTGGTATACTCATCATTGTGATCTCATGCTTCATACAAATGGGTCTTACATTATGGGTATCATTCCTGGGGGAGGCGTGATTAGGGACCAGTGGGGAATGGTTATAATAGCATTCTTAGCTTTTTTTAGATGATGTGACTTGTTGAAGTTAGAGGCACATTCCCTTGTAATGGGTTTGATATTGTACAACCAGAGGATTTTAAGAATTTAGGATGATTAAATGAAGTTTTTAGTTATCATCAAGAATTTTCATGGACACGGAAATGTGTCGTGGGCTATTATATATATCATTAGATCTTGCATGGACCTCATGAACAATCACATGGATATTTTCTAGATATAGCAAGAGTGGAATATGGTTGCATATTTCCTAGATTCCAAATCTCCCGAGCAAGAAGTTATTTCATATTACATTAATCTTGGGTCCTTTCTAGAGGACGAGTTTCAGTTTGTGGTTAATGATTCTTTGGTTCTTCACAATTATCGGCCTCTACGATCTGTTATTTTCTTTAATTACACTCTTTGTACCCTTTTGTTCGTGTTATTAATCCAAAATGAACTTTATGGTCACAATTCTAGATATAATAATACATCCATGTATTTTTTATGTTTAAAGTAAGTGGTTTCCAAAATAATATATCCCTATTTTAATACTACAAGTGGATGTGGTACGGTCATAGATGTACCATGCGGTTACACCCAAAAACACCGCATTGACCAAGACTCTAATGTGGACTATTGCATGACAAAGGGCCTAGGTGAACACCAAGTTTGACACTCCTAGAAGATATGTTTGGTTAGTCACAAACCTATTTTTGAACCTTTATGATATATATATTGAAAATGTAATTGTTATTAGAGGATATTAATAAAATATTTAAGCATGATGTTGTAATTAATAAAATACCATTAGAATTATAAGATTCATAAAATTAACAACTTTATCATTAATGTTTTCTTCTTTTATAAAAATATAAAAAACAGAATGAACAACATAAATGATGTCTGCACTAGATGTTATACAGATGGTGTTCTAATGGAATTTGGATTGGAAAACTTCATGATGATTATAAGTCAACTAACTAGAGTTGGGAAAAATAACATGACTCAAGTTAAGAGACTATATTCACCTCACATTGGCCAGCTTTCAATTGAATCCATTATGCATCAATGACTACCTTCTTCTAGTGGATCTACCGAATCATTGATTTTTTAAAAATCTATAATTTCTATATAAAAGAACATTTTTATAATACTATTTTTTACATAAATATAGTTTCCCCTATCATTATACATAATATAATGAAAAGTTGATCAGTAGTGGAAACTAATTAGAAACATGAATCCAATATGGGATATTGATACTATGGAGTGGGAGGAGTCTGGTGGAATATTTTTTAGTAAATATTTTCCTTGTTCGATGAAAAACAAAATGTTTAAGTAATTTCTAGAGAAAAAGAAGAAGGAAAATGAATCATTGGGAATCTATGAGATTAGATTTGAATTACATTATCAATACACCTCTAGGTTTGTTATGGATAAAAATGGAAAAGTTGATATATTATTCAGTGAAATGTGACCCCATCTATGGAAGAATCTAGAAAATCAGGACTATGAATGAAATTAATAAATAAAGAGTACTACTATAAAGATTGAATGGGAGTTTGGAGAGACGTATTAGTCACATATATCGAATGAAAATAAGAGAGAAATAGATCCAATCTCAGTAAATAATTTCTATCATAGAAGATGATGAAATAAAGTTCGACTTCCCACCTAAAACATATGTAGGAAGAATCATTCAAGGAAATATATTATTGTGAATTGAAAGTGTTCTAACTGTGGAAGATAAGTATATATAGGTCAGAACATTCAAGGTGAGTTGAAGCATCAACATATCAAAACATAAAACAAAACGAAGATGATGTAGGCCCAACTAGAAGTTCAATACATTGAGTGTGGAAAACTATGAAACTTTTCTAATCAATTTCCAAATCAGAAAATAATGGAGGTAAACCACCATCAACCTCAATAATTGAAAAGGGAGAAAAGTTCAACATTTACAATCACGATGGAAGATGTAGTGGATCTGAGTGATATGGTTGTGGTACAGTGGTAATAATCCCAAATCTTTCTACTACTTTGTTTGATTCTGGTTATACATGTTCCATTATTTAAACCATTTTTTCAATAAATTTAGGATAAGTCCCTAATGTTATAGAAGTATAGTTATCAGTCAACACTAATGGGAGGGATTATTCCAGCATCATCCATGTATAAAAACTCTAGTTTTATATTTGGTGAGTACAATCCCATAAAAAATCTATCAGTCATTACCATTGTGGAATTAAATAATATACTACGGATGGAATGGATCTCAATGTATAGTGATAAGATCAGTTGTAGAAGCAATTGAATTTTAGTTGTCCTAAATGGACAACCAACAGTCATCTTAAAATTAGAGATATCCTGACCTAATATTTTTCTAGAATCCCCTCCCATGGACTTCTTTGTGAAGATGATCAGTGGCGAGGGAGATGGAAATCAATAAACAAATAAAATTAATATCCTGGTCATTCAAAAATACATTGATTTATTTCATGAATAGTTACCTGGACATCACCCTAAATGAGAGGTAGAGTTCTCCATTGAACTCCTACCTAGATCCAAGATGATATCAAAATATCCATATAGGATAGAAATTTGGAGTTAATGTAATTAAAGAAACAACATAAAGATCATTTGGAGAATGGATTTATCCGACCAACTATGAATCATTGGGAATCACCTATTTTCTTTGTGAATTATCAGGATAGATCAACGTGTCTATGAATTTATTATAGACAACTTAATGAGATTCCAATGAAGAAAAAGTATCCACTCCTATGGAAAAATGATTTATTTAACTACCTTCGTTGGGCTTAATTCATCTCAATGATTGGCCTCCAATCTAGATAACATCAATTGAGTGTGAAAAAGAAGATATTATAAATAATTCCTTTATAACATGATATATATTCAATGATTTTGTTGTTATTCCCATCAGGTTGACCAATTTACCTACTATATTTTTTTTTGAATTTTTTAAATAGAGTCTTTAAGGACTACATTGATAAATTCATTTAGGTTTTTATTGATGATATTTTGATATATTTAAAATGACATGAGGAATAAGATGATCATATAAGGGTAAAATTAGGAACTATAGAGAAGGAGAATATAATTAAAATATTAATTAAATGTGAATGACGGTTACAAAAATTTTCATTATTTTGGAACATTATAACCAAAAAATAAATCTCAGCATGCCCTGTGAAGATAAAGGATATAGAGCAATAGCCTCATCCTGTAATAGTAACTGAGATTCTCAGTATCCTTGGATTTAGAGGATATTATTGGGGGTTTTTTAAAAACATTTCATGAATTTATAATCAATTATCCAAGATAACTCTAAAAGGGTCTAAGATCATATGGATAAATTAATGTTAAGAAATTTTCTAAGAACTGATGAAGAGATTGGGTATTTAGCCTATGTTAAATCTAAAATCTATAAGAGAAGGATTAGTTATTTAAAAGTGAGGAATTTTTTAAAGGTATTGGGTGATTCCTTAAGAATTATTTCATGGTTATTTCTTATGTATCTTGAATGTTAATGCCTCATGAGGATAATTATCCTACACATGATTTAGAGTTATATTCGGTAATTTTTTCATGGAAAATATAGTTTCATTATCACAGTGCGGAGAAATGTGATATATTCATAAACTAAAAAAGTGTAAATTATATTTTAATATAAAATTAAATGAACAATATATAAATGAGATGGATAGATCCTATTAAATATTATGATTGTTCAATTCATTATCACCCTAGAAGAGAAAACAAATTTACTGATGAATTAAATAGAAATCACCCTAATTTACTAGCAATGATGAGGATTAAAATAGATCCTTTCATTAAGTACCTAGTAATGATTTACATGATAATAATAAGGGAAGGTACATCATTAACCATATCTCATATTTTTTATTAACTATTAATACCAGATAATATCTAGTAAGATCAAAGAGAATATACTTTTATATAGAATATTATAGAGGTTGTTAAGATTGGGAAGTTTTATGAGTTCAATATTGATCATGAAAGAGTATTTAAATTTTATAAAAGCCTATATGGTACATCTATCATGTAGATAACGAATGAGATAATTGATAAAGTCCATATCTATACATTCTCTATACACCATGGAAGTACAAAAATGTGTAGGAACATTCATGATCAATATTTGATGGATAATATTAAAAGGGAAATTGCTGGATAAATAGAAATGTTCTTAGTAATTTAACAAGTGAAGGCCAAAAGGAAAATTCTTATAGTGTTATTGTAACCACTACCAATACTGACATGGAAGTTGGATAATATCACTATAGACTTCTTCACTATTCTCTCAAGAACATGTAATGGAAACAATTTGATATAGATTATAGTGGATAGACTCACCTAGAATGCCCATTTTATTTCTATTCAGGAAGATTTATCTCATGACCAACGTGCCAAATATATATACATAATGGAAGTGGTGAGGATTCATTGGGTTCAACTTTATATCATTTTTGATTGTGATCGAGGGTTCATATCTAAATTTTGGAAAGTATCCAACAATATCTGATTACTAAGTTGAATATTTGTGCATCCTATCCCACCCAAATTGATGTCCAATACAAAAGGACAATTCAGGCACCTAAGAACATGTTGATAAAATTATCAATGGAATTAAAAATTTTATGGCATAAACACCATCCATTAGTTGAGTTCTAATAGAAAATAACTTCCGCTCGAGTATTAGAGTGGTACAATTTAATGATATATATGAGAAGTAATGTAGAACTCCTACTTGTTTGGGTAATGTTAGTGTGAGGAAATTTCTTAGGCTTGATCATGTCCAATATATGGACAAAAAAGTTTAGTCCATACCACAATATGTGATGGTTTATCAATGTTGGTAGAATATCTATGCGGAAAATCATCAATGGGTGTTATAGTTTGATGGTGAGGAAAAATGTTTCCTTCAAATATCACCATGAAAGAGAGTCATAAAATTTGGTAAGAAAGGGAAGCATAGAACATAGGACATTGGCATCATTAAAATCCTTGATCGCATATGATTAGGTGCCTATCATCAAGAGCATTCACCTAATCTTTCTCAAGGTCATGATGTATTTCATGTATCCTTCTCCAAATTATCATTTTTATTAAAAAGCACACTTTTGTGGATTAAAGAGAGAAACCATCAAGTAAAAACAGTAGCTTTAGGACCTACGACATCCTTAATGACCAAATTTAACAAATTGGAAGCATCCTCTCTATATAAAATTCAGGAAAAATCAAATAATTTTTATCAGGGTCGGCTCTGATTTTATCTTCAAATTAATAGATCAATTTGGACCATGTCTACACAAACTCTCCCACCATTATCTTTTTGCCATTGAAGCCTCTGGTCATGATTAGGTGTTGCTTGGTGATCTAGTCTTCCTGTCCCTCATTAGTTTCCACTTGAAATGGTTCACCATTCAACCTTTTTTTATCCTCTTTAGATGCATTAAAATACAAGACCTTATGAAGCATCTCTTCCTCAGAGTGCATAAGAAGGTCACATGGCTCATCCAGGGCCTCTGTGACCACATCCTGCACACTACCAGTAGTGATAACAACTAGTTCACCCTCATCATCTTTTTTACCCTTCTGAGGTGCACGAGGAGGGGAAACAAATACCCCTAGGGCAGCCTATTTCGGAGGCTGTTCTTCCTTTTCATCATCCTTGTTATTTGTTCCTTGCTTCTCTTGCCTTGGTTCTTCATCTAATCCATATCCACACACCAAGTCAACCTCTATCTCCTTTTCTTTTTTTAAGAGATTCTCCAATCAGTAATTTTTTCCTACCCTTCTTAGCTGATCTACTCTCCATAGGCTTTGGGAGATATGATTAATCCTTACAGCATATGGAATTTCTCCTCTTATACACAATGTAGCTGCCCGGGTCCCTATTTTCTTTTTTCCCCTTCTTCCTCCTTGGGTTGTGGAGCCCTCTACTGGATCATCCCTGTGAGCTTTCCTCCGAGGGAAGGTCATCTTCACCCTCCCCAGACTCCATCCCTAAGGGGTAGTCCTCCCCACTAGACATAAGTCCTAAATAGTCTGATCTCAGGCCCTCAAATCAATTACTAATATTAAAAAAAGGTAGGTTCTGGTTCTGATTAACTTTTCCCCATCCTTTATTAACTTCCCTGATTCACCCGGTGCTCCTGTTTCCCCTGGTACTCTTTGTATATTCATGTTCCTCTCCCTTTTTAAGGTTTCCTCCATATCCTTGAATGCCATTGATACTTCTGCATAAGAAAGAATCCTCAAAGAATATGTTGCACTGGTACCGCCTGACCCCTGAACAGCCTCTTCAAGATTGTTCACCTCATGAATAACCACTTTATTTCCCCTTGTACTACCATTTTGGATCCAATCACTACATGTAGATGGTTCGTCCAGGTCCTGCTTCAATTTGCTAAAGACCAGAGAAATAGTCTAGTTGCTATGATGCACCACAGAATTCTTCATAGGCAGGGCTAATCCAATCTCGACCTAAGGTCCTGCCTTGCCGATCCCCATACTACTTTCAGAGGGCCCCCATATGCACCCTTGAATCCATTAACATCCCAAAAAAATATGTCATTTCTCCAACACCTCTTCATCAGGAGCCTCAGAATCCTTTCCATAATGACTATCCATCCTCCTCACTGTCGTCTGAGACCCCGTTCGACAAACGTTTAGTGAATGTCCCAGGCGTTTGCTTCCAGAACAAAATTAATTCCACGATTCATAGACCACCAGCTGCTTGCAGCAATACTCCTCAACTAGTGTGATCCACACAGGTTTGAAAATAATTTTGGACACATCCATTTCCACAAAAACAAGCGGATTAACCAGGTGACATATAGCCTCAGTCCGACTATACGAGCACATATATCTTCCAATTTTATTTCCTAGCATTCGCATAATAGACAAATTTTGGAAGGGTAGGGGAATATTTGGAATTATTACCCACGTCTCCATTATAGAATTATCATGCTTCAAATGAAAATCGAATGACCATCGGAGTAGGTAAAATATGAATTTTATAAAGCTATGAGGAGCATATTCCCAAGCATTGATGAGGTACGACTCTGAAGAAAAACAAATCATTTTTTTCCTGTTATCCAAAAGACCCATTTTCCCCCTATCTTGCAACTCCCATGCATCGAAGATGTGCCTATTGAACAATTAAATAGATGGTATATGTTGTTTAAACTTAAAAATCAAGGTTTTCTTCAGTAGATTTGATCACTATGAGAACTCTGCAGTTGATAACAGAAGATTAGGTATCTCATCAAGCAGGTTCGGTACCTTCGGTCCAAGGAAAACTTCAGGGAAAGAGGGAAGGAAAGAAGGATCTGAGAAAGGAGTGATGGGGAAAAACACCTTCTTGGAGGGAAAAGACGATCCCTCCCCCATATTTGGGGGAGGGACTGGCACTGAGGTCATCGCTGTCACAGAGTGGAGAAGATCTCCTGGGTTTCTCCCGAGCGTTCCTAACAATTATCCTGCTTTAGGTATTTCATGTATCTATATTGAAAAAATACATACCTAATCCCTCATATGTAATGAATCCATATATGGTAAAACTGGAACATGACCTCTCTTATGAGGTGCAGTAGGTGGAGATTTTTGACCGTAGAGGCAAGGTTCTATGAAATAAGACTATCGACATATTCAAAGTATTGTGTATGAATCATATATATTTAGAAGTGTTGTGGGAACTATAGAAGGAAATTTGATATAATTACCCTCACCTTTTCTCAACTGAGAGAATGAGTTGAAATTTATGGGACCAAATTTCATAAGGGGGGAAGAATGTAACAACTCAGAATTCATTAATAGTTGAATACATGTTTTTCGCAAGTTGTATAATATTATACATGTACAAAATAAGTAGAAACGAACAATATCTTATCTCATTCACAATTATTATTATATTATTCATCTATGAAACCAATTTAAATTCAAAACATTACAACTAGAAAAAATATATAAAATAAAAAATTATAGATTTCCCCAATCCACTAGAATCACCTCCCCAACTTCAAATTCTATAAAAATGAAACAAAATATTATTAAACCAACATACATCTTATGAAACTGAAAATATAACCTTATTTTTAATTGAAGTGAATTTTGATGGAATGAATATTGTATTATCTATAGGGTATAAAGGGATATGTGAATATTGGGATCTAACCATTATATGAAAATTAGAAATAATACCCTTGGATAACAAATTTTCAATTATAATTAGTGTTAATAAGTAGTAGTAACAAATGATAATTTCTGCACAAAAGAAAATTGATGGCCTTCACTAGTAGAGTCAGCCTATTTAAATCCCAATTTTTAGAACATGGTAGAGTGGTAGTATCACTGGGGATAACCCTTGAAAAATCCCAATCTGAGCTTTAACATTGGTATATTTAATGAAATAACCTATGGGATAAGTTTAAGTTATTAGAGGTTACCACTCGGTCGATGTTAGTCGAGCCACCCCACAAAATAACCACTGTCATAATCTTTACCATAGGGAGTATGTGGGTTTAATAATGGATTAAATTTCGATTACTTAGTTACATAAATTATTAATTATACTATATTTATAAAATTTGTGTTCCATCAATTCCTCTTATGAACTGTTTTTCTTAATAAAATATATATTGAACTGAGATGAATTTGATAATTTGATTTTTGGATGAAAATAAAACATAATAGTATCTTATAGAAAATATATATCCTTTTATATTATAGTATAGTATTATGAATAAAAAATTTTGAAATAATATATTCTTATAAAAATACACTTCTCTAAATATAAATGACGAAATAATTTTATAGTTTCTTACGAAATGTTTATAAGTTCCTGGAATATTCTATACATTAAAAAATACAATTTTAAAATAAAAAAAAGGATTTTTATATTGAAATGTTTAAATTATTATATTTATAAATTTATCTTGAAAAAATAAACATTATATTTGAGGAAAACATGTCAGAATTATTTTAGGGTTAATTTATAGAAATTTTCTAAAATACTTTATTTTTCATATTTTTTTAACAAATATAGTTTTTGGTTTTTGGTTTATTTACTGACATAATATTTATTACATTTTGAGGTAATAATTAAGTAACCAAAATAGAAGACCTAAAATATGATATTTTTCAATACTTTTTATTTTAATATATTTTTATCAATTTCCAAAACATATACGTGAATTTTCCAAATCTAAAATGGAAACATAGTCTTTAAAAACATTAATTTGTGGAAAAATTAACTTTACATGAGAAAAGATGTAATAAACAATGATTCTAAATTCTTGTGGGATACAATAACATATAATTTATCCAAATTACAGAAACCTCGAGAAAAAATGGGTAAGCCAATGTTTTTTCATTTTCAATAAACTTATTTTCAAATTATTAAACAATTGCTCCAATTGTTTTATAAGTACACACCCATTTATCAATTTAAATTCACTCCTAATCCATACTACATGAACTTATGGTTTTTTTCTCTCATTGTATGTCACCATGTATTCCTCAATCCCACCAATGTTCTATTTCTCAAGATTTAGGAGTAACTCTTCAACGTAAGTGAATTATCCTTCCTTTATTTTTTATTCAAGAAAATATTAATGTATATGTGTTCTATATATAATGTTTAGTCTCTTTATATAACATTTTTTTATACTGTTATGTAAAAATTATGTTTTTTCAATGGGATACCCTTTTCCCCATGCAACATACCCTTTTTAAAAATCATGTTTCAAACCTCTCATTCTAGTGATTGTTTTTCTTGAATGTATCTCTTTTACATGAGAAATCATCTTTTCCTTTTCATTTGAATATCCAGACCTCTTTACAATTAAATGGGTATTAAAAAATTTTTACACATGACTAATTTATTCCGTAATTCACATTAATTAAAACAAAATTCCATTTTTATAGGTAAATTCTTAATGATCAGGTCTTTAATATCTTTTGTATGTTAAGATTTTTTACAAGAAACTCGATCATTATTATTGATGTGTTATTAATTAAATGATTTATTATGAATTATGTGTCTCAAAATAAATTAATAAATATTAATGGCGCACCCTGATATCACTCCAATGTATTGGGTAATGAGTTTAATCTCTAGAGATGACATGGTTTATGATTCCTTATTGAATGACCTTGGTAATTTTAATTTATTAAACCATGGTGATAAACCTTGGTGATATGATTATGAATGTCTCATTTAAATGTTTTATCCACATATCCATGTTATCAGTCATGATATAATTATTATTATTATTTTTATACACTTCTTTTTCACTCCTTATTTGCATGCCTTATGTTCATATTGAAATTCCTCGTGATGACATGCTAAATATTCCCTTACCGGGCCTCATTCTCCCCCCTTTCATTGGATGTATTTCCATAGAATATGAGATGTAGTAAAAGTAACTTATTTTCAACCAATTAAGGTTAATTCAAGTGGAATTATAATGATTTTTTTATGTTTTCCTATATTATGTACCTAATTTCTTGGAAACAGATATTTAAAAGATCCTCTTTTTTTACCATGTAATGAAACATAATGTAATATAAAGGTGTCATATCATACATTATCTGTAGTATATAAGTATTCATCATCAAATCATTATTGATAAATTTGTAAGAACAATATATAAAGAATAATTTAAATCATGGAATAGTTTTATCATCCCCTTTCATGAAGATTGAGCTAAAGTGGTGCTGTTAAGAATGCCTCAGGAACTCAAAGATAACATTAGGGAGTGGATTTCAATTCAGGTTGATTTCACTTTTGAGAAACTCAATTATAATATTTCTCTTTTGTTTAATATCTAACATTCCGGTATTTCAACATCATTAACTTCATGAATAACATAAAATGTGACCCCATACTTGATATCGTGAAATTTTCAAGGAAATATAAATGAGGTATGATTACATTAGGCTTAACTTTTATAATACTATTTTTGATATATATTTGTTTACTACATTTTTAAAAGATATTATTATGGTAGAATGATATGGGAGATTAATTTTTCATGGACTGGTTAATTATAATGGTGTATATTTTTTTTGAATGAATTGAGATTTCATGGTTTTATTGAATATATTAATTTTTATACAATAATGGTGTGATGATTTTATCAATGTTTATTTTTTGTCTCGATGATGATATGAATTATATGAGAAAAAATTATATATGAAAAATGGTTAATTAATCCTTTTAATGTAATTATGATTGAATATTGTTAATTAATATTTTTCAATTTTTCATGATGATATAAATATATTGATTAGGGTTAATTTATATTGATTAATTTTTGAGAGATGGATAATATTGAATTTTTAATAATGAGTTAAAATTTTAAATTATATCTTCTGATTAAGATTCAAATAAATCATGTTCTTTCATAAAAATGATATGAATTGAAAATAGTTCTGAAATCATTGATAGATAATTTTATTGTTTTATAGAGGTATACATAGTAATTTTTATGGTGTTATGTTAATAATTACAATTTACAATGACATTTTCAATTTATTACTTTAGTTTTAGGGATTTTGTATGTGTAAATTGTGAAAAAAAATCTATTATGATATAATGTTATGATGATGATTATAATTTACAACTAATTTGTATTTTTGTGTCTTGATTACACTTCTAGTTAATTATTAATTATAATATAATTAAATATGGTCCAAAGGATAATATGTAATTATGATATGTTATGGAAGTATGGGATTATGGAATTATAATATAAATTAAGGGTATATATAAATTATTTTGTATTTAGATGTATAAGTATATCATTTATGGGGGAAATGGGACATCAGAGTAAATAAATTATTAATGATCAATGATTTGTAGATTATTTGATTATAAATAGTTCTAATTAAATATGTTTATTCATATAAATATTGGGAATAATGATTTTTGTTAAAATAATGATAAAACGTATTTTTAGATAGGGGATAAGGGACGATATTTTGGGTATTTAGATTATGTTTAGGATATTTCAGTATATTTTCTTGGCCATTATTTCCTATGAAATTGCCATGTGAGATTTATGGAAGAGTCTGTCCAGAAATCTATTAGGGGGTGTGATTAGTAAATGGATTTAAATATACATATATTTTCCCACACCATGGATCAGATTCATATTGGATATAAGTTTTTAGGTATTGTAAATTACAAGACTTTGGTTGGTGGGTTCTATAATGCATTGAACCTCTCTACCTCTCTTGGTATGTATTTGTGTGTCTATGTGTCCATGTGTGTATAATTTGTGGTTAGAATATTTTTCAATAATTATGAGTATAAATGAGCACCACACTAGTGATCACTTTTTCATTTTTTTTTCATCATTAAATGATTCATTGGAATTATTTTACCACAAAAACATATATTTTTTAATAAAGGAACCTGATGGGTATGGATAAACCAAAACCAATATACATATATTAGATTTATTAAAATTCTCATGAAGATGGTAATTTACAATAGTTTTGAAATACAGTTAATCAATTTTATGATGTATTTATTTAATTTTTAATTTTATCTTTGACAGTAAATTAAAACAATAGTATGTGTTATTGTGACATCCTGACCCGGAAGGAACTAAACCAGTTCTCTGAGATGGGTCATCACATGACCTCAAGAACACCACCCCATACACTAGAGTTTGCTGACTGTCAGAAAGGGTATAATAAGTTTCATTTGTAAATTATACCATATTTACCTAAGTAAGCCATAGTAGAACACTATATAAATAGAAGAAACAATACGAACAACCAAAAAACAGGCACAACCAGATGTTTCCCAAACGGGGTACAATGAAAAATCATCTACAACAATTCCATTCTGCCCCAGTAGAGAAAAGTGAAAGAAAACCAAAATAAACCAAACGACCAAACCTCCAAATAGGTCATGGCCCTATGTTTGGGTCCTTCTCCATGAAAATATCGGGCCCAACTCAACTTCATAGAGTAAGACATTCACTCAAGCCCTAACTTGTAACTAAGAAGTATGCTCGACTATCCAACAGCAGCCCGAGCGGGGTGTGAGTACCCTAATCAGTAGACCACCACCAACGGTGTCTACAAAATATCCAGTCTAATAGATAGTGCATGCAGGTGAAAAATAAATGTTAAGTAAAGAAGGAAAATCTCGGGTGCCATTAGTTAAGAAGGTTCATTTAGTTTGTGACTAGAGTTCATCCCAAATTCATTTTTTATACCATCTTCACACAAAATCCATTTCCACATATTCTCTTTGGGTTAGGAATATATATATCATCCATATATGGGTCTAATAAAATCAATCACAATGCATAGGGGAAGTCAATCAAGTCCCTAACTCACTAGGGACACACATACCACATCAAACTGTTATCCTCACCTAAAAGCCTCAGTTTGGGTGATATTGAACCTTTAGGGGAATAGATCCTCTATCCCCTTCCCTAACCCATGCATTTAAGGTGGAGTTTAAAGCATCAGTTTATATCTCGACCCGTGGGTGTAGAACCTCAAGTCAATACCCCACTCTACCAATCCATGTGCATATGCTTATTTATAAACCACCAAAACCATACCATAACATAACCTAACATAACCAATTCCATTAGAAATTATAATTCCCAATGCATAGAAAAAAAACTAGTAATTAATAATATTCCAAAACCCATTAACACATTTTTTCAATTACAATTCATATCCATTTTGCCAAATTCCCATTCCCATGCCTTAGCCATTTGGTGTATTCAACAACCCCTATGTCTTAGAAAAATTCACCATTGACCATTAACTAACCCATTTAGCCCATTATCATTTCACAATAATTTACCCACTTATGCATATCAGGTACCATTCTCATATTTCATAACACAATACCTTTATTACATTCAATCATTTTGGTTTACAACCAAATTCACATGTATTAACCCATTCGACAAATTCATTCACTTTAGTATTAAATCCCATTAACACATTCCCCATTTCACATTTCACTACCCAATTGAAAGTTCACCAATAAATATGCCCTACTCCCCTTAGGCATTTCTAACCAAAATTCATGAAATAATCGACATAAACTCTATCAACCCAAAAAAACATTTTCATATCATTAAAACAACATATTTTTTCCCTATCACCCAAGACACATTTATCTTCAATCCATTTACAACCTAATAAACCATTTAAACATGTTTTACATGGGTTCTGCATTATTATTCGACAATCATTCACTTAACCCTTACCACTCTGAAGGTCCGGAATTGGCGGCGCTCCACATGGGTGGCCCTAAAATGGTTATGTCACTTCCTACACATCACACAGGGATCGTGAGGGTTTTAAGGAAATCATTTGCAGACCTAATTTACCCAATAATACTAAGAAAACCAATAAACAACAAGATATATGCAATGTCCCAACACACATGCACAAATCTAAAACAATACTATGAGATATAACTTGTAACACACCTACCTAGAATCTGATGATTAATGGACTCTTAATTGTAGCCTTGGATCCGGATTCAAAGACCCTTTCAAGCCTCAACCTAAAACTCACCCAAAAAAGAGGGTTTTAGAGCTTTAGATGGAGATGGGAGAAAGATAGGAACCCTAATCCAAGAGAGGAAGCAAGGAGGAGATTAGAATTACCTGGAGCTTCGATCCGAAACCAATGACACTCTTAACTTCCAAGAATCGGAGGAGAACCACACTTGAGAAGCTTTGGTTTTCCATGTTCTTCATTATGGTTGAGTGGGAGAGAATGGAGGATAATCCTAAGTCGGGGTTTAAATGCCCGAAGTGGAAATTTTGTAAATATTTCCATATTTTCATGGCTGCACAGTTTCCCCGCATGATTTTACAAACTATGCGCAAACCGTGTGGGATCCACGTCCCAAAGAATGTAACTTCACATCGTTTACTAAGAATTCCACATGGTTTTCTTAACCGTGCACCAACCATGTGTAAGTCTCTGCCTATGAATGTATGGTCACCAAGGATGGTTCAAATGGTTTTCACTAACTATGTGCAAACTGTGAAATGTGACTAGAAATTCTTTTGTCTTCCACTTTTGTGACCTAAACCCCCAGAACACCCTCGCACCTTCACATAAACATTGGGAAACACTTCTCTAGACAAATAGAAGATTCCCAAGTCAAAACATGTAAAATATACCTTTGGAAAATCTAGGACCTTATAACTTCCCCACCTTATAACAGCTCATCCTCGAGTCTCCCTTCCATGCAGCACTAAGCTCTCAATCTAGATGTCATCTCACTAGGCTTGCTTATCCATTACAACCCATCGTATTTATAGTTGCATGTCACAAACCCGACCGAACACAGATCAAGGGCACAAACTTATACAAAAACACCAACACGAACCAAAAACTCTTCCAGGCTGCGTCGGCTTCAACCATTCCCAACCACTAGAACATCAGAGAGAAAACATAGACAACATCACCCAAATCACAACACTAGGAACTTGACAAACATCATTATGTCTTTTTAGCTGAACCAACTGGAACCCCATCGGTCTGATCAATTTTAAAACTCATGACCAAAATCACATAGCGTCATTTTCCTCTATTTTCCAAACTATAATGGTGACAAACCCGGTATTACCTGGAGGAGTACACACAATCCATCCAACAATTTCTCCTGAAGCATTCATGTAACATCCATAAAACCAAACACCACAAAACACCTTTGGGTACTTGACCAACTATACTTGTTCCAAGGCTCTCTACTAGGACTAAACCACCTGAACGGTGACCACTCAAGTCCTTCCAACCTGAAGCCATACATGCATCAATAACTAGCCATTTATTTGGTATGGTTCTTTCCACCATCTTATGTTACATGGAACCTACGATTTCGACGAAGAACACTCGAACCTCAACTCGACCTTCACATCACCTGACATGTTCCAGCTAATTACTCCCTTTCATCCACAGGAGCAATACCCTACCTTAGAATCTAGTCATACCATCACAACCATTGGGACGACATCCCTACACTATCCATTAAAGGACTAAGATCATCCTAACCTTATATAGGTACAACTTCATTTCTAAGAAGGTACTGGACACCACAACATCAACTTATAGGTAGTCCACTCTCACCACACCCATTCATGTTTAACATCTTATGTCTAACCACACTCGATTCTCTTATCCCAAAACACCCACCTTCCATTGATAGTACGTTATCCCCTTCTCACCATTCCAATGTGCTTACTGGCTTGAAGAATATTATTATCATCCAATAAACCCACTAAGGTCATATCCTAAATTTGAGTATAATTCCATCATAACTGCTTTTCCGCCCTCTAGATTCTCATTGGCATCACCATTGGAATTACACCACATCACATGGCCAATGTTCACCCAACATCTCGATGTCCTAAAACTACACAAGGAAGATTGACCCGGGTCTAACCATAATCTTTATTGGAGTTATAATACCCCAAATTCACTTGCCATAAACTATTTTCGTATCCATCCACATCCTTCTACGACTCAACACAGACATCACAGGCTTCACTTGGAACCACCTTGAGCTCGATCCAACACTTGGCTCGTCAAACATCACATCCAAGGCCCACATTGCCTCTATGCAGAACATAACATGTACCTTAAAAGTTGATCATTGAAATCTATGTGCCACTACATCAACTCAATGTTATATTCTCCACATCTAGAACTGACTTATCACTCCTCACCTTCGGAGTATTGCTACCACTACTCTCAATGTGGATTCTAACCACTGTTTCTTACACTCAATCACAAGCTGAATCCCAAAAACAAAGACATCTATATCTAAATTATTTTCCCAAAACAGGATAACGAACAGCACCCAGTGCCCATTCCCAAATTTCATGAATGGCACCCATGGTGTTCATCAACATTAAGTCCATCCTGGGGACCTCACCCAAAGCCATTGAGGGTGTACATCCCACCTTCAAGCTCAGAATATATTGTTTCCTAGAGCGTAAACCCCATGATGTCCCTTATCTAACCAAACACTCTCAAGTCTCTTGGGGTGAGATAGAGCTTCTCAACATACTTTGGATGATATCAAGATAATGGGAAGGATCGTCACTAGGTGAGGTATGCAGAGAAGTTGTCGAAGAAAACCACCACCTACTTATCCATTTCTGATGTCAAGATGTGGGACCCCATGAACAGTTAGGGATCTCAGGATTCTCTGTCAAATGTGTCACATCATCACTTAACCACCACCACTCAGGTGTGACTGCCGACCAGGTTTAACCATAGCTCCACAACCAAACCATTCATACAAAAAATTTAAGCCACATGATCGCCCTTACCTCGGGTTTCACCATCAAGTGAAAACATATAACCACACTCGAGCCACCTTCATCTCTTCCATTCAAAAACAACCTCAAAACTCTTGTAATCATCATCCAAACTGGTGATTCAAGAATCCATGCAATACAACCCTGCGAAAAAAAACTTATATCAAATCATGAGTAGTCGGGTTCCCTTACGAATAAACCGGGTATAACTATACCATTTACTGAAACATGGCGGCAATCAATACACATTAACACCACCTCTGAAGCATCTACCATGCTCCATATTCTGAGGTACCTGCACCACTTGGCCAACCTCCCACTTGGTCATCCTTGCTTTTCCAGAACTATCAGTTCCAAACAATAATGTGAGTAGCTCCACCAACCCTCAACCTTATAACTTGTCCCTATAGGAAAAATCCACACCATACAACACCCCGAGTTCCACTATCAGAGTCCAAAACATCTACATGCACAACACACACCCAAAAGCACTAGAAGACCTATCTGACCTCTCTCATATGTCACCTTTAAGGTCGAACCATACCAACTCCCTAAACAAGATTCATAATTAGTAGAATCCATTGGTCCTCTCTCCAAACCATGCTAATCAAGACACGAATAGAACAATGCTCCTAAATAGAACTCTCACTCTGATTTTGATGCACACTATTCCTAGAACACCAAAAACCATTTACTCTAGGTTCCTGCATAAGGTGTACACATTAATCGGCATTATGAGCTAAATGTCTTCTCTAGTATTCAACACCCAATTCGCAAGGTCTCTACTCACCAGGTCACAGAGACCCATGCATCATTCTTAGGGTCCAGCATATACTTCATACAGTCATGAACCACGAGAGTTCTCTCAATCTCATTGTTGAACAACACTTCTCAACCCAATGGACATAACCCTATGAAGGGTTCCCTAAACACACCACCTCGGCCATATCACAATCAGCAAGGACTCATAATACCATTCCCAAGTCTCAAACTAGAGACCTCTCATGTCCCGAACCCACACACACAAAGTTCGAACTGACAACAAAAGGGATACTCACTATTGAACTCCAACATTCTCATTTTAACTTATCATTCACTGAACACTTCAAAGAATGACCCACAGGATTAAACCACAAATGTAAAAGGGAATCATGCTAGGAATGTTAAACAAACCATTATTCATACTCTATCCCAATAGTCACCATCATACATGATACACTACCCTCTACCATATCTACCATAAGTCATGGTCATCATTTTGTAACCAATTAACCAAATCAGGAGTCTTTCATCAACACCTCTTCAAACTAATTCTTATTTTACAGCTTGATCCCATCCTCTTAGGAACATTTTCCATTTCACAACATTTTAAAATCATCATTTTAACTCATTTACACCTTTCATTAAGAAAAATTCATTAACAATATTTCCATCATTATAAAACCTTTTTTTCTTTTAGACACCAAAACAAACTTTACGATTTATTGCATCCCAAAATTTTAACCTGGTTATAACATTTTATCATTTTTCATTATTATCATTTAACCACTTGAATTACAATTATTAGGCATTGGTTTCATCATATTTATCAAGGGAATAAAAAGCACTCTACTCTTCATGCCCCGCACACCCATCCCATGTGTGTGCATATGATGATGCATGCCACCTATAGCCTTAGGTTTCTAAAATGATTCTTGAAGGCACAACATCATTCCATTTATTTTGTGAGAAAATTATCATAATTTAGTAAATTTAAACTACATGTGAATCACCCAATGATGAAATATCATTCACCTATAAAAACCCACATCAAGAACAACAATTCCCACCCAGGGTGACTTGGATTTTCCCTTATACATGCATTAGATACCCACAAGCACGAGCTAATTACAAAGGCCTGACATTGTCCTAATCTCCTTTCTCCCATCCCCAAATAGTAATAAATAGAAAAGACCTCCTCTTATACCACTTTGAAATTTCCCCAACCTGGAATCTAATAAATTGGTGATCTAAGCTGGGTCGTCACATGACCACAAGCGCACCTCCTCATAAGCCATATGTTGCTGACTAGCAGTGAGGGTCTAATGAGTCCTGTGGGGAGACTTCACCCTCTTTAAAAGTGTAATACATAGTAGAACACAATATAAATAGCGAAAAAAATATGAACAACAAGTAAACAGGCATAACCAAATGTTTCCCAAATGGGGTTAAACCAAAAATCGACTACTACAATGATCGGCCCCAGTAGTAGAGTAATGTAAAACAAACCCAAAATATAACAAACATCCAAAAATAAAAATGTTTCCTAACACAAATTCTGAGCCCTTCTCCATGAAAATCCTGATCCCAACTCTACCTCCTAGAGTAGGGCCTTCGCCCTTGTATTGAACTCCAACCAAGAAGTCTTCTTGGGTACCCAACGGCGACCAAAAAAGGGTGTTAGTAAAACACTTAGTTGGACACCATCAATGATGTCTACATAATATCCAGTCCAATAGACAGTTCATGCAAGTAAAAAATAAATGGTAAGTAAGCATGGGACAGTTTGGGTTCTATTAGATGACATGGTTAGTTTAGTTCGTGGTTAGATTTCATCCCAATTTCATTTCTTATACAATTTTCACACATAATCCTTTTTGAAATATTCTTTTTGAGTTAGGAATATATATATCATCCATACATGGGTCTAAGGAAATAAATTACAATGTATAGGAGAAATCAATCAATTTCGTATCTCACTAGGGACATAAATATCACATCAAACCATTATCCTCACATCAAAGCCTCAGTCCAGGTGGAATGAAACCATTAGGGGAATAGAGCCTTTGCCCCCTTCCCTAACAGAAACATTTTGGGTTGGAATTTAGAGCCTCAGTCTATAACTCAACCCATGGGAGTAGAATCTCATGTCAATACCCCCACACTACCAAGCCAGGTGCACATTCTTATTTATCTTCCACCACAACTATACCATAACACAACATAACATAACCAATGTGATTGGAAATCATCATTCACAATGCATAGAAAACAACATGGGAATTAATACTATGCCACAATCCATTAACACATTTTCCAATTATAATTCATATCCATTTAGAAAAATTCCCATTCTCTTAACATACCCATTATGTGTATTCAACAACCCCTATATCTTATCCCAATTCATCATTGACTATTTCCTAACCCATTTATCCAATTACCATTTCACAATAATTTTCCCATTTGTGCATATAAAGTACCTTTCTCATATTTCATAACATAATCACTTTATTACATTCAATCATTTAGGTGTACCACTGAATTCTCAAGTATTAACACATTCCACAAATTCATTCACTTCCTTATTACATCCCATTAACACATTCTTCATTTCCTCTTTCATCAATCAATTGCAATTTCACCATTTAATATTCCCTAATCCCCTTAGTCATTTCTAACCAAAAGTCATGAAATAATTGACATAATATCTTTCAACCTAACTACCCATTTTCATGTCATTACAACAACATCTTCCGCCATTATCATTAAATACACAATTATCTTCTTTCCATTTACAACCTAATCAACCATTTTAACATGTTTGACATGGGTTCCACATTATTATTTGGAAATCATTCTAAACAAGATCAATTTTGATACTCCTTATTTAGATCTCGAGTAGATCTATTTTGTTATAATTTTGGAAGTCTAGAAAATGAGACATTTCTAAAATAATCATGAGTTCAATTTTGTATCTCATAGCAACACAATCAAATAAATTTTCTACTATCGGATGTTGAAAGCATATCTATCATGGGGGGAGGTGATCCTGTAGCAGTTTGATATTCAGTTCATACCTCATAAAGCTTTAAAATGCTAGGTTTTAGCATATTTTCTGGAAGAACATCCATCTGTAGATATGACATCACTGGATACTAAATTACCTAATAAAGATATATCCTCTATTAAAAATGTCCCCCATATATGGGATAAGTATTTTGATAGTGCAACTTGAATTCAATTAGGAAATGGGATTGAAGACCCTAAACTCATCGTAGTTGGGTTGAGCGTCATGAAACTTTCCCTAGAAAGGCTAGTCCCACCATATTTTATCCTACATTTAGTAGGGTGAATGAATAATAAAGAATAATATCATTCTCTCATTGTAGGAATAGAGCTAGCACTTTGGGTACAATTAAATCACATGACAATAAAAGGTTATTCAAAAATTGTAATCCTGAAGGTCAACATTGATTATTCTATAAAAACGAATAGTTAATCACCATACTATAAAACATATAAAGAATAATGGAGTAATTCCCATGGGAACCAATATAGAATCACATCTCGTTCTTTAAATATTAAAAAGAATATTATCTAGAGAATGAATCCAGGACTCTAGAAGACCTAGACTAAGATGAAATGATCATCAACACTGCACATCACCTGATGGTCTCACCTTTTGTTCAAGCCAATAAAAAAGAGATCCATGAAATTATCCTTCTTCAAAAACAATATTTTCCTAATACTATACGGATGATACTAATTTGGGACTGCCTTCAAAATAGAATACTCTCATCAGATAGGGAAGAGAAAGATAAAATGTAATGATGATTAATTAACTTTGTTCTATATAACTGGTCAAATCATCAAAAGGTCCTCTATAAGGGAGTCCTTTATAGGGTCCTCTTCAAGTGCATTGATAGAGAGGAGACTATTTATTTCTTGAAAGAATCGTACATTTTAGAATGGGGAACCCACCAATTAGGTTTCAGGATTTACCATTAAATTTAGAGGCTTGGATACTACTAGAACCACTATGACATAGTATTCCAGAAAATTTACCAAAAAAGATCAATTCCTTCCATGTTCATATCATCTTTATTAGCAATACTCTAATTTTTCTAAACACTGACATATAATCCTATTAATTTTTCATATGGGGAATGGGTATTGTTGGAATATATCATTCATCCATAATCAAACAATTCAACTACATTCCCATTGTAACTGACTTATCCTTCAAGTGGGATGAAGATATACCCCCCAAAGAGGTTGGATAATGAAATATAATTATCTTTGTAAAAGTAAAAAAAAATTATTACTAGATTTTGTGTCCCTCATACCATCCAAATGGAAAATGGAATTAATTTCTATTATACGGAATTGGAAAATCTATATCACGAGTATCACATCAAGTCCAACCACTCATCGCGTTATCACGCAGTGTAAAATAGATAGCTAGAGACCTTAAACAATACCATATCAAATATAATACAAAAGAAAGTAAATAATGATAAAAATCCTTGGTGGGATAAAGTCATGTATGAATTATGGGGTTTCTAGACCATGACTTACACAACCACATAGGTGACCTCATTCTCATTGGTATATGTGGTTGAGGTAGTCCTTCCCATTGAAGTTCAACTACCCTCACTCCATGTTCCCATCTGATATCATCTATCTATATAAGAAAAATCCAAGAAATTGATGGCTGAATTAGAGTGACTACGTGAGAGAATAATACACACCTATCATCCCTTAGATGTTCCCAATATCGGATTATGCGAGTGTTTAATAAAAATGGCCAATCTAAGGGAATTCCATTAAGGAGGGATGGTGTTGGTCCTTAGGAATCTAGTGATACCTGGAAATAGAACTCCAACGATGAAACCAAAGTTATAGTGTCGGTATGCAATATAATAAATTTACTCTAATAGGGATTATTCTTTCATATCGGTAGGAAAACAACTTACCACAACTCATTAAAATGAAGGGTTTCTCAAGAAATACATCATAAGATCAACCCTTATAGACCATGATATAAACCAATAAATGGAATAACATGATGCCTTTATAATATTAAATTAAACTAAATGGTTCCCTTTATTCTAATTTCATAACATTAAACATTATAGTAAATCATCTCAATTACATGATGTTAAACTATGTAGTCACTATTTGTCTCATGACCATAAAAATAGAACCAATGTTGTAGCCCCATTTTCGTAAACATCATATAACTAGAATGATATCCATACAATGTTACAATATATTCCACAATAAACTCAAAAAGAAGACATTAAACTGCAATGTTGATGTCCCTTAAAAAATATAAAACCACACAATACTGTGGAACTCACCCAAGAGGGCCATTACCCTTTGTGTCATTCTCCCACCACACATACACTACAAGAACTATGTACGGCTAGATTCTTATCATTATAGTATATATAAAAATTTATAGATCCTATATCTTGTCAAATCCACCACTTCATACAAAGAATCCCCTACATACCTACCATAATAGTATGGGGAACTTTAACTCAAGAACTCTATGTGGCATGATTCAATGCATAACAGGATAGGTAGTAATGCCTAGAACTCTTTCATTAGGGCCAGCTGATAATTTCCACCCATTCGTAAAATGATTGTCACTAATATTTGTGCTTAAGGCCTCTATTCTTGTCGATTTTTGACTGGACTACAAAATCATCTTTCACATAATTACATGGTGCCATCATACATGTAAAAAATATGGTAAAATACATTACAAAAATGTCCTTTCCATAAGACATTTAACTGAAAAACATCATAATCATCATTGCATGACGTTAAACTGCACAATTGTTTCCTTACCACATGATTGTTAAGATATATGTTGATCATGGCATCCCCAATGGTTCACCACACAAGATTTATATCTATGTGAACTAGACTGAAAAATTCCATGTCCTAGGGTAAATATTAGATACAGAAAAGGAATATATTTATCTAAGAATTATGTGTGGGCTGATTCTTACCATCATAGGATATGTATTGAAACTCATGTCTTTTATCCTTAGCCCAGTTGCAATGTTACTTTCCTTAAACATCGTGTGGGTTGTATCCTTACCATAATTTGTTAAGTTGCACATCTAACATCCTTTTTATATTCCATTAAACAGCATTGTTTTTTATAACAATATTCTGGATTGATTATCTTCCCAATGGGATACATAGTGACACCTAGACCCTATGTCTTGGGAGTGACCAAAAAATATAGAATATTATCCATCCCCTTCATATAAAAAAATCAATATAAGGAACTCCAACATGAAATTTTTCATTTATGGTTCACTTCCATGTAAAATACACTCTCTCTATACATGATTCAAATCTATGTAGGGAGTTTTTTTGAGAACAAAATGCAGATTGATTCATATCATCATAAGATACATAGTGACACTCAAATATCCAATCCTAGTTCCAACCAAAATAATCAATGAGTATAATTCCCCCTCTGTGTATGGGTTAGTCAAGTGTGGAGTGTTTCCTATTCAAGACCGATGTATGTACCAATTCATGTTATCTTAGGGTATATGGTGATGCTTGAATCATTTATTTTGGGTCTAGTCACAACCAATAAAAATGTCCCTCCAATTGTATGGGTCAAACTTGCATAGGAATCAAGTTCCGTAATTACATGTGGATTTATTCTCACCCTAATGAGATAAGTAGTGATTCATGAATCTTACATCCTAGTCCATACACCAAAAAATAAAAATTCCCATACTCTTCGTGTATATAACCATTGTGTGGTGGAATAAATTTTTTCCACCCATTGTTTCTCACATCGATAATAGATCACAAGAGATTAGGGGTTTCCAGTAAAAAATCCCTATATGATCAAGGAATATCAATTCACATTATGGTTACTATAGTCCTCATCTCAATACCTTAAATGGCACACAATATTTCATCAAAATATGATGTTGATTATAATGGTACCTCAAGAACTAAGTGTGATTTGATAATATCTTTAAATGAGATACTTAGTGATGCCTAGACCTCATGCTCATGTCCCATCCATGGGGTAAATAAAAAATAAAATCATCCCATATACTACACAAAACAAAGATCTATCCAAGAGATCTAAATTAGGGTTCCCTTATTCAAGGTTCCATCAAGGAAAATAAAATTCCCCCTCTATATTCATGTCAAATCTATGTAGGGAGTTTCAAAATCTAGGTCCAGTATCAATCAAAATGCTTCTTAAATTTTTAGACACATTACTACCACCCATCACACTCTTTTTCATGAGAAATTTCAGACCTCTACAATCATTATCCATCCATCAGTAATAGGATATTGGTATCCTGAGGAAACCATTTATTCACTATTCATTATATTCTCTGTTGGAATTTCATAAATTTCCCAAAAAACAGAATGTCATCCAAAGAAAAATTCATTCCCATGAGAGGCATGTTCCATCTCTATAATCCCCAATGACATTTTTTTCCCATATCATTTATCTTGATCTAGTAACACCAAGAATAATGGTTTACATTTCTCCTCTTCACATATGAGGCATGTCATAACATACTTGCCCAATGAGCCTCTTATCACCCATCGTTTCAATGACATATGGTCTCAGCCATATGACCTAAAACTACAAGACCCTATTTCTTTCTACTCACATGATGTTAAAATGCATGATAATATCTTCATCACATTAGATTAAACTTTTATCTTAACATGTTCATACATAATATGATTCCCTAAGTAACCATCACAAGTATCTTTATATCTCAAGTATGAGATTCCTCTCATTAGGTGATTACATAAATTCCCAAATAGCATTATTGGGTTTTTATGCCTACTTTTTCATGATAATTCATCTTAATACTTACCTCATGGTGTTAAAATATATGTTTGTTGGCCTCACTAAATGACACTAAACTACATGATTTCCAAGAACTACATATGTATAGAAACCCAAGATTAATATACAAGGATATTATATCATTTTTGACTAATATTCATCACATTAAAAACATACATGCCTAAGGATCATATTATTTTAGTGTCTTTAGAAACATGGAAACCTAATCTTCTCTCTTGGTGAATGATCACCAATATGCTCTTTAATACTATTACAGAAAACCTTTCTTTATAAACTAGGGAAATAATCATAAAAATGGGTGATCTTAAATTCTCAGTAAGGGTAAATAATGGAGATACATAAGCATAACATGAGAATAATTTTAATAGAACATGATAATAAAATTTGAATATCATACCCTACATATCAAAGACCATATACATGAGTGATGGAATAAATATTGGATGTTCTTAAACAATGAATCATAAGGGTGATAAATCGACATAAATCAATTCTAAACCATAATATTACATCATATAATTGTGAAACCAATATAAATATAGAGAACCATTTCATGTGTTAATTTTAAATACCAGGAATATCAATATAGTTGATTAGGACACAGTAGTTTACCATTGTGGGACATGACACACCTGTTTCCCATTCTAGATAAAGACACACTGGTTTCCTATTTTGGATTAGCACACAGATGTTTCCCATTGTGGATCAATTTCATTGACATGTTTTCCATCATCATCTCAGTAGATATAAATATTTGTCAAATTAATTTAAGGGAGATATGATCACCGACCTCTATATAGTAAATCATACATACATGTGTTAAAAATTCACAATCATTCATCATTTCATAACCCCAGAAATCAAATTTGTATCATAAAAATTACATCATTTCATAACCTGTCAAAAGAATCATATTTCACAATCATTTATTCATAGAATTACCCATGAAAGGAAGTGGGTTTCATAATATTTTTTATCTTTGTATAACTCGTGGAAGAGAAATAGGTTTTATAAAAATCTTGATAACATAAACATTAAACATTCATAGAATAAATAAACAATGGTGCCATTATATAATATCTATAGAAAATAAAATACTAGATCAATATATTTCCTATAAGATGGAGAAGGATTTTGACAGATAATATTGTGCATTTCTTAAATAAAATAACATTTATTTGAAAATAACATTTTTTGACATAAAACAACCAAAATATTTTTTTCATTTAAAATAAATTTTCAAACTTATAAAATAATATGTAAAAATAATTTAAAACCCTTAGGAAGAAAATACCCTTTCTCCATTGAATAAATATTTTTAAATCATAAAACATTTTGAAAGCTTTGTTCTTGGAAAATAACTTTTTAAACTTATAAAAGAAATTTTGAAAACCATTTTTAACACTTTTTATAAAATAATTTTTCTCAACAGATTTCCTTGAAAATTTTATAAAAATATAAACTAAAAAAATTTGATAACATTTTTAGAATACAAGGATTCTGAATAAAATAAATTTCTGACTAAAGGGAGAAATTGGGTCATAATTTTAGGAAACATTCTTACTTATCTATGTAACGAAGAGCGGGAAAATGGTACCAATACATGATGATATCATGGAAAATCATAGGATAAAACAATCCTAAGAATTATTGAGAATATATCATAATATTTCATCAATGGCAGTATAATAATAATAAATCCTAATAAATAATGACATTTTAGAAATAAACTTTTAATACCTTGGAAATGTTGAATCGTAAACCCCATGAAACAAAAACATTAAAAAACATTAAAATATCATGAAAGTAAATAGATTCAATACATAGAATTTAATATGTCTTTATATACACCTCATAATATAATATAGGTGCATAAAAAACATGTGTCATAATGAATGGAAATTAAGACAAAATGTTCTTACCGATTTGGAAAATTTTGAACTATAAAACCCCATTAAGTTAAGATAATTAAATAGATTTGTAAATAACCAAAACTTTAATTAGATGAATAATATAATACATTAATTTCCAGTATAAAAACCACAAATAATAAATTAATGGTGAATAATGCATAAGTCTCTCAGAAATAAAATCGATACTTGAAATCCCCTTACTACTTGAGTAAATTTTGAATCCTAACATCCATGAAAAAATAAAACCAATTGAAACATCCAATATCATGAAATAAATTGATATCAAGATAAATATTTTTATAGTAAATTATATACCCCACCCAAAAAGAATAATTTGTGAATATAGCATATATCTCATAGAAATAAAAGTGAGATTAGAAAACCCTTAGCTTAAATATTGACTTACTTTATACACGTTCAAACCTCCTGTATAATAAATATAAGTTTATTATAAATACACCAAATAATAATATAATTATATATCATACCATATATGATTTTATTATGACTTTATATTACCCATTTATTAACAATTCCATGTTAATTTTATCATTCAGGATATGACTTATTTTTGCATATATGTTTTGAATTTTTATTCATGATCAACATACATAGATCATGATTAAATTATTTTAAAAAAAATTAAAAAAAATATAAATATCAGATATATTGAGTAAATTAATATTTAAAATAATCTATAAAATATAAAAATATGAACTAAAATACAACATTCATAGAAATGGTAAGTCGTACGTACGCATGAATGGGGTTTTGATTTTCGTATCATATTGAAAGAATGGAATTAAATAATGTATATGTATATATATATATGTGTGTGTTATAATTCAAGTATAATTATTATTTCATATATATCATATATTTTTAATACACTCATCCTTAGTGAATTCCATTTAAATTGTTAATGAATCACATCATTTTGAGGAGGCGGTGGTCGACACATCCACAAATGAATTTATCATATTCCCAAAAATTTAAATAATGAATCGATGTGTTATATAATTATCATAAGAGAATATATACACCATAATAATCATAAATATCTTATAAAACATAAATTATATGATTATTTACAACCTCAGGAGGTGGTAATGGAAGAACGAATGGCATCGGTTCATGAGGAGTTTGGTCGTCGTACGCACGAATGATGATTGTGTGTCTCATTTGATGGAAGTATTTTAAATAAATTTTAAGACCATTAACATAAAAAATATCATTATATTTAGTATACATAGGTTATTTTTTATTCATTTAATAATAATAATTTAATTTGTTTGATAAAGAAAGAAAACAGAAGTGATCATTGAAGAATGTTATCTCTTTTCTATGTAACTCTTTTTTCTTTACACCAAAGGACTTATTTGAATTTATTTCATCCAAAATTGACGCTCCATGTATGATATTTGTGATTTTGGAATCTTTCATTTTTTTTATTTTATGATCCAAATGGCATTAGATGTGTCAAAAAGTGGGGAGGGTGAATGCTTTTTTATAGAAGAGGTGGAGTGGAATTCTTGTAAATATAATAAGGTAATCACTATTGGGAGGTCTCTATTAACTCATGTGCTTAAAAAACGAACATTAATGGATTAAAGGTTATTTATTATTAGTCTAAATTCACAAAAAAAAACTAAAATAAAAGATTTTTTATCATTTTTCTTTTGTCTTTATTTTTCCATCTTTTTTTTCATTTTGTTATTCCATTTAGGTAGCTAGTTTCATTACCTATGTAATTAATAAATTAATCCTAAATTAAAGTAATAATTATTCAAAAATTTATACCCATTGATTATATAATATCACATTAAATATAAAAATTAAATATGTCATATTTGTTTGAAATTAATTTAAACAGAACCACATGTCACGTGCAATTACACTACCTAAACCCAAACAATGCTAAAATTGTTTTTACTATTTATTGGAGAATATTTTCATAATAAAAGATTATTTTTCCCAAAAATTAATCATATTTGTTATTTATAAACACATAAAAATAAATTGGAAAAATATGGGATTTTTTAAATTCTAAATTATTTAGTAAAATATCATTTTTTTTAATTTTACTATTTACTAAATAATCCATGTGTTAGTGTTTATAAAAAACATTAAAGTAATTATATCATCTATAAAAATTATATATAAATTATTTCGATAAATATAACTTATTTATATTCAAAAATATAAATTATAACCAAACCTAGGTATATTATTCCATACTCTAAAGCTCTATTGTTTTTAAAGGCATAGAAGATTTTTTTTTTTTAATTTTCATTATCTAAAATATTATATATGTAAATTTCAAGTAATAATATAACAATAAATAATAAAATATTTCCTAAGGTGTTTAAGTTATAAATGTTTCCATCAAATGGGTTTTTGACCCGTTTTGGGTCATTTATTCACCATATATTCTATGTTTAATAATTAAGTAAGATTGTTCTTACATTAATATTTGTAATTATTTTTAATTTTTTTCACAAATAATTTTAGTTAAAAATTATCTATATCATATTTTCAATAAATTTCATACTTTTCAAAATACTTATATCCATTTTTGAAAATTCAATTCACAGATGTGTCTAAAATTAATATCAAATTAATCTTCTTGATGTTATGAGACCACGGGTTTTTAAGGGGAAAAGTTCAAAATTTGAAATATTTTTATATAAAATTTCAATGTGAATTTGGTTATAATAACCTAAATTGTATTAATTTATATACAAATTATATAATTAAAATTTAAAATTAAAATTAAAATAAAATACGATTTATCTATATAAATAAAATCTTCAAAAACACAGATTTAAATTATAATTCAGCCTTTTTCAATATTCCTCAAAAAATGAACTATTTGAGAAATATAAAAAAAATAAATGAAAGATAATTTTGAAATTTTGAATTAAAAAATTAATTTTATTTTATCAAATTAAATTTTGAAAAGTTTCTAAAATTAGAATTATTATTATTCATAGAAGGACATAAAAAGAAATTCTTCTGGGAAAATAATATTTTTTGAAAACATGTATACATTACCAAAAATTATATATTTCATTGTCAATATGTTTTATCTATATAAAACCATTAAGAATTATATTTAAAAATTCATTATTAAATTTCATATTATTATGTCTAAGATCTATGTTATAATCGTATCATTTAAAATAATAAAATACTATTTCATAGAAACTCAGTGTTCCATGTAACACAAGCTAAGATGATGTTTTATGTTGACAAAGATTAACGTTTTGTAGTATATAGTGAATTTATAACTTGTTTTAGCGTTAAATGAAATGCATAAAATGAATTTAATTTAGTTGAAAAAATTAAATCATAAAAACTTAGGGTGTAACATTCTACCCCCCTTTAAAATGAATTTTATCATTAAAATTCATCTTGGTCAATAATGGTTTAATAATTTAAATTTCCTTTCACATGAACCCATATCATAAAAATGAATACTAAAACTTCCTTTATAAAATATTTTCAAAGGCGTAATGGTTACCCAAATTAACTCCCAACTAGTTTTTCACGTATAATAACATAACTGGGAAGAAAAGACTGGACGTAGGAAAAAGCCTAAATAATTATAGAGTTTAATTGAGATAATTGGTCATAAGATATTAAATGATCAATGGAATGTTAGTAGTCTAAAAAACATAAATCATTGATGATTGATAATACCATCAGTTCAATAGAAATGAAATTATTATTCAAAATCATTTTCAATATACTTCTCCTGGAGTTTCAGAATTATTTTATAATCTAAGAACATAAGGAAATATACTTACATTATTTCACTCCATATTATATGCACAATATCATCATTTTTTGTGCCCACTTAAATATACAATTCAAAACGTACTCTAATAAATAAAGTTGAATTTTTTATCCTTGAAGCCTGAATGGATCACAAGACCCCTAGATATACCAATAATTAATTATGTCTATATTTAGGTATCATCAAAATAAAATGATATAACAAGTTATCCAGTATTTGTAAATCCTAATATTGTGGGACAATACCTTAAATCTCTATACACTCATCAAAATTTAACTTAAATAATTTTATAAATGGTTAGCCTTATATCCCTTCTAAAATATGAATATCCAAAACCTTATAAAGAACATCACTAAATTTCCAAAAATCAACTTAACATTCATCCCCCATATATCAAAAAGTTTCTCTTATTTCTCATATGAAAAACATGAGAATACCTCAATCATGTAACTAATTTAAAAATGGTAAAATAAATAAATTACTAAAAATCATTATTGAAAACATGCAAGCTTTCTTATTCGTAATATTATTGGATATATTACATAAATCAAAAAAATGTTGTAAACTTCATTAGTTATAGTGTAAACCAATTTGTCAACAAATATTTTTTCAATAATGAAGTCATAAATACTATCTAATTTACATTATACATTTCATCATATCTTTATCCATTCTTAATATCATTCTCTCATCCTATAAAACTAATTAAGGGATACATTCTATTAATGTAACATTTCCATTAAATCACTTTTCTGTTTTCTCCGTATAATTTAACATATTATTTAAATCTATTAAAGAAAAAAACTCTACAAATAATCCTTATATACTTCATTATTTATATAACATAATCATTGAATTTTCAAAAACATATATTCTTTAATCATCCAATGCTAATTTTAAAGCATTACTCAGGCTTCATTATCTTATTCTTTAATACCCATTTTATAGAATATGATATATGAATCATGTATTAAGGATACTCATCCTTAATTTAATCATGAATCTTAAATTTAATATAAAAAATACTATTATAAAATCCCATTACATTCACAAGTCATTTCTGGTCTCTTTATCTTCAATAATATAACCAATACTTGTACCAATTTCATGATTATCTTCATTATATTTCCACTTAGGACATCTATTTTAATAATGCACCTAATTCCCAAATCTAAAATATTCAATGTTAACCACCTTACTTATATGTATCTCTATTATCTAAATCAACAAGTAAAAGTGTAAGAAACACTTATCATATCCAAAAAATCACATAATAATGAAACTTCACTTATAGGATGCCTAAATCATTACACCTATATTTAAATCTTTATAACCTTGGAATTATCCTTAGATACATCCCTATAATTATCTATATATATATCATTAAGGTTTTATCTTTCAAGTTTCCAAATATGGACCAAACTATTCCTTTGAAACCAAATATAGTGGCCCATGATTAACTTATATGTATGTTACATCATTTTTTATGAATATCCAGCACGTTACAAAAGTACATTCCCAAGGACTGTAATATTTTAGTGTCTTTAGAAAATTTTAAAAAATAATCTTCTATCATGGCGAAAGATCCTTAAGATATCCATTAAATATCATTCCATGTAGTACTCCTACTTAAAACAATTCATTATAACCTAATGAAAAGATAAAGGGTGAGCTCAGATGATCAATTACAGTAAATAAATGTGATATATAAGGATAATATAAAAATAATGGTAAGAGAATTTTGGAATAATATTTGAAAATCACACCTAAAAAATCCAAGATAATATACATGAGTATTGGGATAAAGATTGAAATTTTTTAAGACATGAATCATAAGGGTGATAAATCATAAAAAATCAATCATGAACCATAATCTCGTATTATATAACTGTGATTCCATTATAAATATATAAATACATTTCATGTTTCAAGGATAACTAAAAATATCATTAACATATTGGGAAAGGACACACATGTTTCCCATAGTGGATATAGATACACTTATTCCCTATTATGGATCAAGACACACATGTTTATCATTCTGTGTCATGATACACTTGTTTCTCATTTTGGATCAGTCCCATGGACTTAATTCCCATCATTATCGCATGATATATAAATATTTACCAAATACATTGGAGGGAGACAAAGGTCTCACTCATCACATATTGATATCATAAAGATGTGTTCCAAAATATCATAAGAATTCATCTTATGATCACCCTTTTCATTAAATGGGTATTATATACATTTCATCTAATAATAGCCTATGTAAAGGATACATGGTTTATAATAATTTTATCATACAACAACCCATTAAATGAAGAGGGTAAAATAAGTGTTTTATCATCGTATAATCCATAGAAGAAAAATGTGTTTCATAAAAAACCTGAAATAATTAAAATAAACCATTTAGGGAAAAAATTAAATGGTTTAATTATATCATATCTTCAATAAATAATATACTAGATTTAATGATTTAATCTTATCCAAACACGGATTTTGAAACATATCATAAGTTATTTCATAAGGAAAATAACCTTTTTAAAAATCAAAATTTAACTCATAAAACATCTTAACAATTAATTTATTTGAAAACCAATATGAAAAAAGTAAATAATATATTGAAATCATTTAAAACATTTTATGAGGATAATATCCTTTTTTTCTTCGAAAAAACATTTTAAATCATATTACATTTTGAAATCCTTGTTCTTTGAAAATAAAAATTAAAAAATTTAAAAGATCTTTTTAAAGTCATTTTCAACATTTAATAAATTGAAAATTTTTGATAGAATTTTCCCTGTAAATTATCTTAAAATTACGATCAGAAAAGTGAAATAATTGTTCGAAAAATAGATTTTGAATCAAACAAATTTTTAACTGAAGAGATAAACAGTGTCAAGTTTTTAAAAAAAACATTAATAATTATATTAATTACTAAAGAGTGGTAAAATGGTACTAATACATGAATATGTCATTAAACCCCATATTATAACAAAAAAATTAGAATTATTTAGAAATGGGTCATAATATTTCATCAATGTAATTATAATCATAAGCAATCTCGATAAATGACGTGATAGTAACAATAAACTCTTACTAACTGGGAAACATTTAATAATAATACATTCTAAATAATTAAATTAATATTAATATTAAAAAATCATTAAAGGAAGAATATTCATGATGTAAAATTTCAAATGGCCATATATATTCCTTTTAAAAGAATATAGGTGTATAATAAAAACATATGTCTCAAATATAGAAATATAAGAAAACATTTCCTTAGTGATTTGTTAACATTATATCCATAAAATACCATGAAATCGAGAAAAAATGGATATTTAAATACCCATCATATTTTTAATAATAAAATAATACAAAATTGATTAGTATATACAACACATGATATAAATGAGTGGTGATGAAGGAATAAGTCTCATATAAATAAAGGTGAGATTAGAAATCCCCTAACTAATTGAGTAACTTTTGAATCATGATATACATATATAAATAACATTAGTTGAATCTTTTAATATCATGATATAAATAAAATTCATGATATAACATTTCATATTGTAGTATTTACCCCACACAATAAGAATAATTGTCAACGTAGTATATATCTCATGGAAATAAAAGTGAGATGATTAAGTCCTTACCCTATATTTTGAATTTCATTATACATTTTATAAAATACTATATAATAACTATAAGTATATTATAAATAAAAAAATAACCATATTGTTATATGAAATACCATATATTATTTTATTTTGAATTTATATTACCTATTTATTAACAATTTTGTTTTAATGTTATGTTTCTTCTAATAACCACTTTGTTTTTCATATATATTTTGATTGTTACTCTTGATCCAATTACATAGTTCATGATTGAATTATTTCAGGAATTTAAAAAATTATATAAATATAATATATATCTAGTAAATAATTATTTATAAAAATTTATAAAATATATAAATATGAAATAGAATACAACATTCATGGAGATGGTAGGTCATATATATGCAATACCGCTATTTCAGTTTTCTTGTTGTATTTAAAGAATTAAAGTAAATGATATATGTATATATGTATATATTATCATTAAAGAAAAATTATTATTTCATATATATTTTATATTTTTAATAAAACCGTATTTAATAATTTCCATGTAATGTGTGAATGAATCACACTACTTTGAGGAGGAGGTAGTCTACACATCCACAAACAAAGTGTTCGTATTCCCAAAAAAACTAATAGCATAAATGTTGGTGTTATATAATAACTTCATAAGCATAAAAACATCATAAATACATATATATAATATAAAAATATAAATTAGTTCATTATTTCCAACCTTGAGAGGTGATAATGGAAAAAAGAACAAAATCAGTTTGTGAGGTTGTGGTTCAACATACATACGAACAATGATTGTGTATCCCATTTGATGGAAGTGTTTGTAGTTTTAGGTTTAATGGTTAGCAAAAAAACATATAATTATATTTAGGATAAATATTATATTATATAATAATCTAATAATAATTATTCAATTGGTTATATAATCAAATAAAATAAAAGTTACCATTGAAGAATGTTACCTCTTTTTTGGGTAACTCTGTTTGGTTGACCCCAAAGGACTTACTTTTATTTTATTCACCCCAATTTTTGGATTATAGGATGAGAGGAGGGATTTTGGGAGATTTTTTTTAAATATATTAATTATAAAAATGTCTTGAGAGGTGATTAATAATTGGGGAGAGTTATTTAATCTTGATAGTGTATGGGGAGTGGCATTCTTTAAAATATTAAAAGATAAACACTATTGGGAGGTCTCCAAGACCTATTTTTATTCATAAATTACAACTAAGGGATTTAGTGTGACTTATGGTCAACCCACACTCATACCACATAATAATGATAAAAAATCATTTTTTCCCAGTATTTAAGTGTCTGCATTTTTTTAATTTTGGTTCTTCATTTAGGTATATAGTTTTCTAACCTACGTAGCTAATCCATTAAGACTATGTTGAAGATATATTTTCCAGAAAATTTATACCCACTAATTAAAAAATATTACATTAAATTTATAAAAATATAAATTTCATATTTTATGGATATTAATTTTAACGGAAATGTATTTAACTCGCAAAAGACTACTTTAACCCTAATTAGGCTAATAGAGTTTTTACTCTTTGAGGGTCAATATGATCATTTTAAAAGATAAATTACATTATTAATTAATATATATGATATTAATTAACATTTTAAAATCAATTTTCATAAGATAAGTTTTTTGTAATTTTAACTCACTTAATAAAATATCACTTATTTTTTAATTATTAACTAAAGAAACCATGCATTATCGTTTCTTAAGAATTTAAGGTATTTATATCACATCTTAAAATAAAATATAAATTTCTGTAATAAAAATAAATCATTTATATTAAAAAACAAAATTTATACCCACACTTATGTAGCCTCATCTCTACTCTAAAACATTTAATGTGTTAAAGGCAATGAATGTTACTATTTCTACGATTTTTCTTACATAATTTATTATATATGTCACATTATTGGAATTTTATCCCCATAACTCCAAAATATAGAGACTAATGGGTCTAAATCCATTCATAAAATGAATATTTGACATTTTGGGTCATTTATACGCCTTATAGTCTATGTTTAGTCATCAAGTAAGCATGTTCCTACTTTAATCACTATAAGTAATTTTTATTTTACTTTAATAATTATTTCACTCAAAAACATTAATTTGGTATTAGAAGGAAAGAAATTTAATATTGATTCCAAATAATTATATACATTCTTAAAAACTCAATTCCTAGAATTAAAAAAAAAAATTAATCTCACAGATGTTTAGATACGTCCTGTTTTTTAGGGAAAACATTCAAAAGATTGAAATATTTTTATATCCAATTTCAATGTGAAATTTGTTCTAATTTATTCATTTGGATTAATTAATGTACAATTTATCTATTTTATATTTAAAATAAATTAAAATTATTTTTAAACTGTATAAATAACATATATGAAAAACAATTTTAAACTAAAATTCAATATTTTTCAATATTCATCCAAAAAAATAAAATATTTCATAACAATCACAAAAAGATACCCTAAGATAATTTTTATATTATGAATTAAAAATTTTAGTTTATTTTTACCAATTCAATTTATAAAAGTCTATAAAATTAATTTTATTAATTTTCACAAAAGGACATAAAAAAAGTTCTTTTGAGAAAATAGTATTAATCTCAAAAAATATAGACATTAACGAAAATAATATATATCAATTTAACAATTTTGTATCTATATTAAAATATAAATAATAATAGTTTAAAATTTTTCATTACTATTCATAATACTATGTTTGACCATTATGCTATAACTTTTTTGTTTAAAATAATAAAATTAACCTTCGGTGAAACTCATTGTTGTGTGTAACGAATGTTAAGATGATGTATCTTATTGTGAAAGATTATCCTATTGTGTAGTATAATGAATTTATAACTTGGTGTAGTGTGAGATGTAATATATAAATAAAAGTTTGCAAATTAGAAAAAAAATTATAAAAACTTTGGGTGTTAGAGTATAGCTTGATTCCTGTAATCATATGATACATTGTGATGATCAAATCTCCATTTTTGGTTCAATGCATAACATAAAAAATGAAAAAATTGACACATTTTACCATTTATATGTATGACTCAGAACTACATAGGTAAATTTGACACTATAATTACATATGTCTTGATTCTCTCTTTGAAGAGATCGGTGGTGACACATGAATCCTATATGTCGACCTTATCATGACCATAACAAAACAATGCCTCCCCTCTCCAGACAATAATTTGATTAGTTTTGGGAATCTACATAGAACTGTATATATTTTGATTCTCGCTATGATGAGATACATAGTCTCACCCAAACATTATGCCTCAAGCCAAACCATTATAAAAAAATTTGTAGTTAAAAACTATACAAGGAAAAAATTTGTAACATCATGTTTCTTTAAAAAGGAACACTATGTTAGATAATGTATATGATAGTCCATGTCAAGTATAAATGAACATATAATTATTATTATTTAAATGTTACCATTATAACCTAGCTGTTAGAATAAAGGGAATGAACAGTATTGGATAACATATAAAAATATAGTTAACTAATTTTTATATAATGAATTATTTTTTGACCAATTAATTATGAATGAAAATAAAATCCTTTTAAAATAAAAGGAAATTTTCTTTTCTGAATAAATACTAAATAAATGTGCATAAGTATGTTTAACAACATTAAATAAAAAAATAATTTTTTTATCTTAATGATATATATATATATAATAAATATAATTGTTAACAGTCATATTATGTGTTTTATAGACTTTATATTAGAACAAATCCAATTTTACGCATAAAAGAAGTATTTTTCTAAAAAGGTGGTTTTTCACCTTTTGATGGAACACTTGTTTTAAATAAATTTTTTAATACCTTTATTAATAATATTTTAAAAAATAATATTCTTATATTAAATAATTATAATTTCAAAAATAAATTTTCATTAATTTTTTCTATTTTTCTGATAAGTTACATGTTTTGATAAATAGTGAAAAATACTGAATATTGTTTTAAAACGGATTTTTTGTAAAATTTATTTGTATTGATAAATTATAATATTTAATGGTATTAAAGTATAATTATATAAATATTTTATCATCTAATCTAATTTATATCATTTTAATCAATTTCACATTGGATTTGGATATAAAAACAATTCAATCTTTTGATAGTTTTTACTTTAAGAACATGTTTTCCCGTTCCATCAAAGGGATTAATTTTTAATTAATTTATCAAATTATTGTGTTTATAATTTAAAAAATTGGATTCCATTTTCATAATCACATGTTCAAAATTTAGTAAATAGTACACTTTTAATTTTGAACATTATGAATAGTAACTTTAGTAATTTTCATTGACATAGTTAAAGGTAAATTAGGTAATTAAGGATAAAAATAATATTATAAATATTATAAAATTATCCTTAAACATGTCCTAATTTATCTGGATGTGTTATTTCAGACATAAATTATTCATGGTCTTACTTTAGGACCTCATGGGGCCATTTGGATGACTTTAAACCCTTTATAGCATTTTATTTTAATAAAATTTTAGAGATGTCATACTTATATTTTACTAACTATAACATTTTTAGAATATGATAATTTAGATGATATGTAAGACTATAAATAGAAATTTTAATGATAAAATTTTTATATTCATCATTTTAATTTATTTTTAATTTTTAAAGAATATATTATTTCGTTAAAATCATACACAATGATGAGGCATTAATTATATAATTAATGTAAATATCAGAAAGTGATATCAAAAATAATAAATTAAATATAATTTAATCTAATTAATTTCATCTATAAATTTTTTAGATTCATCTCACAAGTTATTTATTCTTTAAAATATTTTTTTTGAATAAATATTTTTTTATGATATTTATTAAAACTCAAGTAATGAATAATGTCACCATTCACATTAATGATATTTAAAAAACAATTTATTAAATGATATATAATTAATAAAAATTTAAAATTTATCCAAATAATTTTTATAAGACTATAAATATCATAAACAACCCATTCATTTGAAATTTTATATTTTATTGTAATTATGTTAACCCTTGAATTATAAATTACGAGGTGTCACAGTAAGAGTTAAAAGGGTAAAATAAGGGTTAAAACAAAAAAAAATAAGGATCAAACAAATAAACTAAACATATATAATTTTAAATGGATGAATTTATTTTGACCCATAATCATTATATATTAAGAAATATCTTAGTTTGGACCCATTTTTAATAGTAAATTAAATTATAATAATTTAATATTCTGAAGAGTACCATGACTTCCCCTCCATTCTTCTATAAAAGGGATCCTCTTCGTATCTATTCATCACACTTAAAAAAATTTATGCATTCAAGATCTGACCAAATCCTTCCCTCTAATACCTACCCAAATGTTATATCTCATAGGTTAGGATGAACACCATCCATAGTGGTATTTGGTTGTCATGGAATGGATATCATCTGAAAAATATGTACTATTTTAATCAAGTATTCCTATTTTATTTCTTATTCCAATTCCTTAAAATATCATTCAACAATGATGTAATAATAAATCCATTATATTAAATCTAATTCTATGTTATTATGTTAATATAATGACCTAAATTCTTCTCCACTTACATAAAATGGAAAAATAATCAATCATTTTTTTGTGTGGAAGAATACCACCTCACAAACCAATATAATTCATTTTCCATCATCGTCTCTCAATATTGGTTATAATTATGGAATCAATGTTAATATATTATATTCATTAAATTCTTATCATTATTTAATTATAATATATTTTTTATGTGCTTACCTTTCCATGAACAATAAAATGATAATATCGTTCGTGAGTATATGTGAACTACCACTACAACATAGTGATATGGTTCATTTTTCATCCCCACATCACAGGGATTATATACATATATATACATTTAAATGATTAATATTATATTAATTATATTATTATCATTAATTAATAATAAAATTACACTCAACTTCTTTCTGTAATGATCATTGAAAAATGGAAACATTACTCATGTGTACATAAGACTTAACGTCTCTATGATTATAAAGTAGTAATTTCTTCTTAACAGTAATTAATGGTTTGATTTAAACGAATAATTAATGTTTAAAAGAGAATATTATTTCATGAATATTAATTTTTTATATTATGGACTAATGACCACATTGACTATTGACATCACACAAAATTCATTTCATACTCAATTATCGAATATCGACAAAACGTCTGACATGAAGTTAAATCTTTAAAAAAAATTATAACATGGTAATAATTTATACAAAATAAATAAAAACATTAAAAAGGTTATAAAAAAATTAAATAATTAACCTATGATTATTATTCAGTAATGAAAATATTTTGTGTGACGAGTTGGCCTCAAGGTTAGGGACTTAATCTCATTCCCCTTTTATTAAGACATGTTTGGACATTTCACATCGACCATGTTTTATGAGGTGTATATACATACACTTTTAAATTTATTAACATTATTTATTATATTTTTCATTAATTTTTTTTAAACTTTATTATTTTTTTGGTATTATAATTCAAATGGTTCAAAGTGGTACTGGAAACTTTGATTTACCTATCTTCTTTCAAATTTTTTGATATTTCATTTCCAATTCTTTTCCTCCATGTTTGTATTGTTGATATTATATTATATTTTTATTTAATTTACAAATTATAAAGAAAAAATTATATCTATTTTCTAATTTGACTCAATGGTTTTATAAAAGGAATGTTTTTATGTTTTCTCTATTGAACAATTCTTTATCTTTACAAATAACAAAAGAAATATTTTTTTTAACATATATGGAAAAATAACTTCTCCACCGACATGACCATTACTTGATATTTGGATACCTATATAGTCCTAAATATTTTTAAATGAAAAAACCTCTTTTTTTATTTTTGGGGTATTTGGTTCTTGAAAATATGTTTTAGAAATGGATTTATTAATGTAATAACAAAAAGTGTTTCTGTGTGAGTAGAAATAAAATATTAAGACTTCCATTGGAAGATTTTATATTTTATGATTTTATAATGGAACTTATAAATTTTTTAGTTGGTTACATGATAAACCAGTTATGGTTGGTTCTATGATAAACCATGGATGGGTGGTTATATTGTATCCTCCAATTCATTGGGTGTGGAAATCGATCGTATTGTTATTTTATTTATAAGAGTGACATGTATGGAAGTCAAATGAATAGTTATTCCTTTTGAGAATAATTATGTGACAAGTTACCTAATTATCTTTTATATTATTTATTATGATTCATTTAAGCCCTTTAATTTTTAAAAGGTTTGATGATGATATTTTTTATTTGATGATCCTTTTTTAGGGTAAAAAAGATGTGTTTTTATGGAATGCTTTATGGGTTTTCACTGGACTAATGGTTTTATTTATTTAAGCCCCATATTATATTTTTTTCACATCCCAAGAAAAACAATAGTGTTTAAGGAAGAGATAGGATAATGATGTTATCAATAGAGAATTATAAAGATATATCTATATGAGAAATCATGTTTTATTTTAAAGCTTTTTGTTTTTGTTTAATAGATACAGAGTATAATTTTCCACTTTTTAAGAATGGGTTTATTATATAATATTTTTTTCTAATTCTAAAAAACTATAAACTAAAAATATCTTTGGTAAACTAATTTAATTTATAGTTTTAAGATAATTAGAATATATAGTGTTTCTATTTGATTCCTCACAGTTGGTTTTGAAGCATGGTTTAGACAGATTTTGAGATTAGGAAGCCTTCCTTAGAGATAAGTATTTCATAATGGGTTTATAATTATAAGTTTGGTCATATGTTTAATGTATTAGAATCCCTTTTCAAGCTTTATGTTTTTAAATTTGATGGTCATTAATGGTACTTGGGAGACATTTATTTTTAATGTAATTATGGGTTATTACTCTTTGGGATGAAAAATTAAATGTATGATGTATCCGTTGAGGTTTAAAAATTTTATGGTTATTTTTTAGGATTTTATCATATTTTCAGAATTTTATAATATTTCTATAGTTTTAGAAAAATAAAAACCTATAGGATGTGTGACAACCCATATCATTTTCCAAATCTGTGGGAATCAAACCCATAAATGTAGGGTGATAAGGGTGAAGCAACTACCACTAGCCTATATGAAGATTCAGTTAGTTGGATTTTTTTTCTTTTTAGTTAAATGATTCAATGGGAGAAGATTAAACTGATTTTGGTAACTTATTTTTTTTTATCAAATATATAACCAAGGCATTGGAAAATGATTTGGTGATTAAATGATTAATGTTGTTTCATAAGAAGTTAGTTATTTTTTGAATCCTATAATATTAAGGAAAATATAATACTATGGTATTTTATTTGAGGAGTTATGTTTAATTTATATTTTCAAAAATTAAATGATTTTATTGTGGAATTATAGTTATTCATTTTATTTGTGGAAATGATTAACTTGTCTTTGAGAATACGTGATTTGGGAAAAAATTGGTATGAGAATTAAAGAGTAATTAAGTTTATTTTGATATAAATATTAAAATTAGCTTTTAATATTATGTCATTAAATCATTCTTAATTTTTTTCATCTTAGTAATAATATTTTGAGTAATTGTTAGGATATTTATTTTTTAAAGGTATATATTGAGCATTGGGTTTTAATATTGAATTCTAAAGGTTAGTGTAGTTTTTCATCATATAAAGGTTTATGGTTTTTGTGGAATTACCTTATATAGAACTAACCATACTATTTTTGGTTAATTTCTAATGATAAGAGAAATATAAAAATTATAGTTTCTGGGTTATTTGGTTCTCTATAAGTTGATTGTAGTGCTTCTGGTGTTAAAAATACATCATAAATATTTATCATTTTAAAAAAAGATGGTTTTATTGTGTAAATTTATTAAAGATGAAACTTCACTTATCAAGAAATTATATTTCCTTATATACTTATTCCAAGGAGTAAAATAATTTCTCAACTCTATGAAAGGGATTTGGAAACAAAAAAATTATCAATTTTATTATCTAACTAATTAATCTAAGACCTTCTAACCCATCAATGATTTATGGTTTTCTAATTGTTAACTTTCTCATGACTATTTTCTATATCACCATCCATCATAACATCATAGTTTGTTTTCTCTTCCATTTTCATGTTTTCAAACATAGAATCGTAGTATGTGTTATCTCAGGTGACCCACATACTTCTCTTTCTTTCATTTAATGTATAATTTTTATTAACCCTTGTACATAGTGGGATTTAAAGAAAGGTATTAGGAAATGTGAAACCATAGTTATAGAGATAATATTAAATAAATTAGGAAAAAAATTCAAAAAATAGTGTAGAATATTACATCTAGAGTTATAAAAAAAGAAACGTTATATTCAATATCTTACATGATATGCCACATTGATTTTAAACCGGAAAAAAATATTATTATTTAAATATCACTATTATAACCAAGCTGTTAGAATGGAGAGAAGAAACATTTTGAAATGAATTATTAAAATATGTTCTTCACATGTATATATAAATAATTCCTTGGTGACCAATTAATTGTTAATGAAATAAACCCTTTTTAAAATAAAAGGAAATGTTTATTGAAAAAAGATATTAAAATGTCCACAATTGTTTTTAATGCCAATAAATAAAAAAAATCATTATTTTAAGATTATATTAATGATATATATATATATATTCTTAAATATAATTTTTTACATTCATATTATGTGTTTTCTAGACAAGATATAAGAACTAATCCAATTTTATGCATAAAAGAAGTATTTTTCTAAAAAGGTATTTTTTGGGAATTTTAATGGTGCGCTTGTTTTAAAAAAAATGAATCATTTATAAATTATATTTGAAAAAAAAAATATTTGAAATTTTTTTATCAAAATTTACTCTCTTTTTTCTATATTTTTACAATGTGTTTCTTATTTTGATGAATAGTGAAAAATACTGAATTTTAATTGAATGTTGATTTTTCATCATATTTAATTATTTTTTAACATTAAATTTTTGAATTTTTTTATTTAATTATTAGATAAATTTTTAATCATTTTATCCTTTTTATCACATTGGAAAAAATTTCACATTCAATTTGGTATAAAAACATTTTAATCTTTTGAAGGTTTTAAATTTAAAAACTAGTTTTCTCATTACGTCAATGCGATTAATTATCATTTAAATTATGAAATTTATGTATTTAGAATTTGGAATAATTATCTAAATATTATGAATAATATGGTCCAAATTTATCAAATAGGTTTTTTATTTTTGGACAATATGAATAGTCACTTTGTAATTTTTTATTAGAATAGTTAAAGGTAAATCAGGTATTTGGGGGTAAAAATAATATTATAAATATAATATAATTACCCTATAAATTGTATTAATTTCATTTTATGAGTTAATTTAACTAATAATCATCCATTGTATGATTTTATGACCTCTTGGGGCCTCATGGATGACTTTAATCATTTTACATTATTTAAATATAAAGAAAATTCAAAGTTGTCATATTTTTGTTTTAATAACTATTAATGTTTTAATATATGATTATCATGAAGATATCTTCATTTATAAATATTATTCGTGTATATAAAGTTTTTATATTCCTCATGGTAATTTATTTTTAATTTTCAAGAAATAATTAATTTCTTTAATGGATTACGAAATAATGATGTAGTAAATGTTTAATTAATAGAAATATCAAAAAAAAAATATTAAAAAATTAAAATAAATATAATTTTAATAATTATTGTCCTAAAAACTGTTATTGATTTAATTGAAATGTTATTGATGATTTAAAATATCTTTTTATAATATATCATTATTTTATGATATTTTCAAAAAGTCAAGGAAGGAATTGTGTCAAAATTGACATTTATGATATTTTAAAATAAATAATACTTTATTAAATGATATAAAATTCATAAATTTTTAAAATCCTCTTAAATGATAGGGATATGTCTAAAAATTTCATTGATGAATGATTTATTAGTATTTTGAAATATTATAATAATTATATTAACACTCAATGTGTAAATTACATGATATAATGGGAAGAGATAAAAGGGTAAAAATAGGGTTTAAAAAGGAAATGGATTAAAATAATAATAATAACAAATATAATTTTAATTGGAAGGCTTTATTTAGACCCATCATTAACCTATATTCTAGATTTGTTAGATTGAATCTATTATTGGTAAAACATTGATTTATATTAATATTCTATTTTAAATAATTCTAAGAGTGTCCCTACCTTATCCTATAAAAAGGAACCTCTTCTTCTCTTTTCCTTACACTTAAAAAGCTATTTAGTTCTACCATGATCTACCCAAATACCTTCCTATAATCGCTAAAAAAAATTATAGGTCTTATATTAGGTATAAATCCATCCTTGCAGGTCTTAAGGTATGAGGAAAATGAGATTGTCTGAAGAAGAGGTGTTGTTTTAATCAAGTATTTATATTTCATTTCTTCTTATAAATCTCAAAATATTCTTCCACAATGATCTAATAATAAATATATTATGATAAATATACTTATATGTTATTATTTTGGGATCATCACCTAAATCCATCTCCACTTCCATAAAATGGTAAATTAATTTATTGTTCTGGTGTGTGATAGAATGCAACCCCGTAAACTAATATGTCTCATTTTCCATCATCATCTTGAAAGACTAGTTTCAATGATGGAATTAATTTTTATATATAATTTTCATGACATATTTATCATTATTTATGAATAATATATTATTTAAATTCTTACCTTTCTATTCACATGAAAATGATAACATCGTTCGTGCAAACGCGTGAACTATCACCTCCACGAAGCAATGTGATTCGTTTTTCATCAACAAATCACATGTAGGATTTATATAAGTATATTTAAATAATTTATAAGATATTAATAATATTATTATAATTATATAAGGATAAAATAATACTTACCTTCTTCCCATAATGGTCGTTGAAAATGGTAACATTATTCATTTGTATGTATGCATTAATGTCTCCCTGATTATAACATAGATAATTTTTCATAAATATAGATAATGGTTTGATTAAAAAGTATAATTGAGAACTAAAATTTATTATTATTTCATGAATATTATTCTAGATATGATGTTCTAATGTCCACTTTGACTCTTTACATTATAGAAAAGTTATTTTGGAGTCAAGTACGGAATATCGGGAAAATTTCTGGCATGAACTTAAATAAGTAAGTAATTTTTATAACATGATAATAATTAATATTAAAGTAATAAGAAGCTATAAAAAGGTTATAAATAAAGTAAATAATTAAATTAATATTATTATTCTGGATTATAAAGATTGTACGTGTTGAGTCAGAGTCAATGTAAGGGACTTTGTGTCAATCCCATTTTTATTGAGAAATATTTTGAAGTTTCACATCCACCTCATTTTATGGGGTGTATATACATCCCATTTTAAATTTCATGAAATTATATATTATATTTTTATTTAATTTTTTTGGATGTTATTATTTCATGGGGTTTTTCATTCATATAATTCAAATTGTTATGGGATACTTTGATTTACAAATCTTCTTTTAAATATTTTAAACTTTTATTTTAATGTCATTTACCCAAAGTATTATTGATATTATTTTATATGTTTATTTAATAAATGAATAATGAAGGAAATTTTATTTTTTTTTAATTTTCATCAAAATATTTAGAAAATGAATATTTTTTTTGTATGAAACATTTTTCTTTCATTACAAATTAAAAAAGAAATGTTATTTTTAACGTATAAAGAAACAACAACTTCTCTTCCAGAGTGAAAATTATTTTATTTTTTGATTCCTAATAATAATTCATGTTTTTAAAATAAAAAAATTATATTTTCTATTTTCTACATTTTTTAATTTATTTTTTGAAATGTATTTATTATTTAAATAACATGAAATTTTTCTTTATGTGTTTATATGAAATTGTTTTCATGAAATTGAATGTTTTATGTGTTATGATTATATAGTGGTACTTGTAAATTTTATGGGTGGTTACATGAAAATCCAATGGTGGGTGGTTTTGTGATAAACCAAAGATTGGTGGTTATGATATAACCACCAAAGAATTAGGTATAGAAGTTGACCATATAATTATTCCATTTATAAGAGTGACATGCTTGGAAGTTAACCACACGGTTATTACATTTGAGTATAATTTTTTACCTAGTTACCAACTTATATTTTTTATAATTTCATATAAACATTCATGAAATTTTTTTTGATTTTAACATGTATGATAGTGATATTTGTTAATTGATAATCTAAATTTCAAGGTAGAAATTTTTGTTTTTAAGGGAATATTTTATGGTCTTTCAATAGAATAATTAATTCAATTATTTTAAGTCCCTTAATTATCTTTTGTGATCATCTCTTGTTTTAAAAAGTTTTTAGTAGATTTTCTGGTAGATTTTGGATAAGGATGAGATCATGGTAAACTTGTGAAGATATACAAGCATAATAAATCATGTCTTGTATTAAAGATTTTTATTTTATGGAAAAATGGATACCAAAAATAATTTATCTGTTGAAATGTAAGGGTTTTTTATATAATATATTATATTAAATCTATAAAACTATAAAACTAAAAGATACATGGGAAAATAATTTGATTTCCAAAATTAAAATAACTTGAATCTGTACTATTTTTGGTCATGTACTTACTACATTGGTACCCATTCTCAATACATTTTTACATGAAATGACCCTTTCAAGATTAATCACCCCCTTTCATGAACCAAACTCTTTTTCTAAGAAGATCAAAGTCTTCAAAAGCTACATTTGGCCCTAAAAGGTGGAGGGTCAGTGTCCTGGGGATTCCTTTGAATGACTATCCATAGTATTCCACAATTGTATTTACATAAATATAATAGAGAAATTTTTGTAAACCGAAAGAAATTTTTTCCATAAGAGATATATCTTATATATCTATAAGAACCAATGAAATTTTATCCCATGTCACTCCTCAAATTTAGAAACCCCCCAGATTTCATCTTAAAACTTTCCCCCATCATTCTTAAAGATAGTGGAATATTCTAAGTCAAATAACTACAGAATGGAAAAACATTAACTAGACAATCAAAGATAAACGAATATAAAATAGAAGCAACCAATGTCCTTATTGTATGAAATTAAACTGAATGGTCCATGTCCTAGTCTCATGACATTAAACTACACTACACTTTACACAATATTAATTCTTATATTAATGGTTTCCCTTACATTGACAGTTCTAATACATATGACCATGTGATTCTAAAAATCTTCCTTTGATAAATCACCCTTTGGGGTCACGAGAAACCTAAATCAATAGAAACCACTAACTATCAAAAATTAATACTTAGAGTCTTAGGGACACCATTATTTTCCTATCCATGATATGCACTAGTTTTCTTTTTATTAACCACCAATAAAATTCCTGTTAATCGAAAGAAAATCCATCCTAAGGAGATACCTCTTATATCATTGTAAGACCTAAAAACGCCGCACTATAAAATCCATTTTAAACATTCTATATAGATACTCTTTTCATAATTTTCCTACATTATACCTTAGATTCTGAACTCACTAAACTATTAAAAAACATCCCCATATATAATTTTATGATGTATTGGGATATCCTTATTTAGTCATCCTTATTTAGGGATGTCATAAGAAATCTCATGGTCAAGTATATTCAATATAAAACAAAATTTATATTAGTCATACTAGAAAGACTCTAAATTATCCAAACAAATAGACACAATACTCACCAATCTAAAAATACACAATGGGAACCCTGGGTAAAATACATGTCCAAGCTCTGTATACTTATGCCTTTCTTGGTTAGAAAAAAAAATCAAGCAATAATAAGTAAAATATAAAAAACATTTTTGGTTGAAATCTTGCAAAGGGAGGACTAAGAAAAATTCAAGTCATTCCTGCTAAACCCACAACATAGTGGTTCTTGAAAAAAAAAATAGGGTAGTAAAAGAAAATGCACCATGTTTGTAGGTTTTTCCATGTAACCTAATAAAAACTCAAACTATGATTGTTGAGTCCCTAAGCTAAGAAAAACTTTTGAGTGTTACCTAGTTTTTTATCTGGATAAGTCTACTCTAATAAAACCCATAAAAGTTACAGAAGAATAAATGGATCAAAAAGATTAATGTTTGAGAATCATAAAATATTCATTCATTGGGAAAAAAATTAGGTGAATACACATCCTAGAGTCCCTTCTTATCATTACTAGATAAAATAAAAAAACACAAAAAATGGGCAAATGGTTATAGTGAAAATAAAACCACTTTATTCAAAATATCAGTTGATGCATGACATGAACCATTATGGGTCCTCTCAAGAATAATTCTATGCCTAGCTTCAGTTTCAAAAAATGGAAGAAATTTTTTAATAGTGAAAATGAGCTCTCATCATTTCTTTTTGAGGGATTCGAGTCCTGTATTTTTTTTATGACATCGTCTCCTTTATCCAAGCTATGTCGGCATCACATTCTCATATCTTCAGTCTCTAAAACTATATTATCCTAAAACTATTATTCTTTAGAAAATAGTATTTTTAACTTAGTATAAGAATCCGTTAAATATTCTATGTGAATATTGGAACCATTAAAATTGAAGAGATCATATTCAAAAGCAGCCAAGTCATATTGAGTAATTAGGATCTAGAGGTTAAGTACATGAATGTTCTAGTAGTAAAACCTACATATTCCTATTCTAATGAAAATTTTATAAATCATGTACACCTTATCAGTAATATTTTAAAGGGTTTCTCCATGATAAGTGTTAAAATTTAGTCCCATGAACATTTTCTCATAGCTAGATATTCAATAGTAGAAATGACATCTTATCCATGTTCGATCACTATTATGGGTATATATTAGAGGATTTTATTTTTGGAAAATAATATATCCCTAAAATCTAATTCCATAGTAGTAAAATCCACCATATTTACATCATGATTAGTCTCATGAACTCGGAATATAGGAATGGAATCAATAGGTGAAATTCCCAATGGTGTCCCACTGGGACCAATGTCAGTAAGGCTACTAGTAGTGCCAAATAAAAACATTGTATCTGATTAACATTCAAAAAATATAGAGCTTTGTGATGGGGCTCCCTTGTGACACTTGGAACATTGAGACATAATTTTCCCCACCATAGATACTAGTGAGGAAGGTGTATCATTCATGGAATGCGTATAATCTAGTGTTTTATTCCCCAATTGTATTGGGTTCCATAATATTCTATGGTGATAATATTCCAACAACATCTTGGAATAATCACATGACATGTTGGTTGGAGCTTTCACAAGGGGTAAAGAAATTCCCATATCATAATTCATAGACATCAATATCTTCCATAGTCGATGAAGGATGTCTCAGTGTGATTCTTTTATAGACTTGGTAAGGTGTAAATAATGAATCTATTAGAGTCATAAAAATTTCTGTGCAACCCTATAAGGAAGATAAGGTTGAAAAATGGTTACCCCATCCACCAAAGTATTCAGAATCCTATCTCAATGTGTGAAAATATATGATATATCATCCAAGGACATCTACCATTATCTAGAAATTCTCTCTGGGCTTTCAGGTAAGGAGGTAAATGAAATTGGAAGATATCATTCAATAACTCAATAGCACCATCAATGCCCATGTATGTTGGGAGAATTTCATCAATGTTATTCATGGAAGGGAGAATGGTATGATTGAGAATTTATGTATTGTACTAATTTTAATAGCATAAAATGTTTTCTTACCCTAGACATATAAGAATTTGAATCGATTTCTAAGGAATTACGGGGATATTCCCTCATTTAACTGGCCGAAAACATTTTGTTACAAACAATGGTTGGTACATATAAATTGATAGCTTGTATCTCCACAAATGTGGCCTACATTAAGAAGGTGAAATATTATACATCAATATAAACATAAGGATATAGAAAGAGCTATCTACTTAGAAACATGAAACAAAATTACTACTATCTGAAAGTATGGATATATGTATGGCCAGATCCTATAGCCCCACATAGTATATTGGCATGCCTAAAGTGTGGCCTAGTAAAAATCTAGAACATTGAGGGATGGTTGGGTCTGATGAGTCCGGGAATGTTGAACTTTTGTACTTAGACCCCAAGATTTCATAAATATTATATCCAATAAATTAATAGGATATATAAATGGGTATGGAGGGGGTTACCAATTGATTTATATACTATAATATGTATATAATTTTCCAATGGGGATACTTGTTTGGTGTTTTTCCATGTACTTTATGTATACAGGAAATCATCATACATATTACTGAGAATGGGGATTCCCCCTAATTGGTAGATATCCCATAATTTTACCCTTACCTCACTATGTGAAAAGGTCAAAGTATTGGTGCTAGAGAAAAAATGACTGATCTATTCCGGAAACATCTCTTTCATTGAATAAACCACAAACTAAAAAACAATTAATTCCAAGTAAAAAAGAAATATCCTCCAATTCTTAAGGATATTCTTTGAAATTATAGTGCACATAGAATTCCCAATCCTATTCTTTTGAGGAACTATCTCCAAACTTCATCTCCCATATAGAGATCCACCCTCCACTAAGATCACCATGTGAAAGGATAAATGTGGAGGGATAATAATGAGTCAAGGATTTAAAAGATATTCCATGGATATTTTGGTCTATTTGATTCTATAGGGAACCATTTGGAATAGATATGTTCTCCTAGCCTGGCCCAAAAATAATCTTCCCCATGGTAGAGAAGATCACTTGAGCACAATACTAAGACACCTCAAACCAAGAATATAGAATATTCTAAACAATATATGGAAGGGTAGAATCACATTGAACTAAAAATTTATATAATGTTACTCTATCAGACAATGGGTAATTCAGGAGCTCTGGTGAGAGGAGATTTGTAAAAATACCATCTTGATGGATTATGTAATATCTAAGGATATATTCAATCATCTCAGTAATGAAAGTTATTCTATTAATCACATAAATGGGAATGGAATCAAAATTTTGTTTAGAACATCCCATTTTATCCTTATGGTAAGATCAATATAAACATTGTATATTCATTAAAATACTTCAAAGAAAACAATAACCACATAGTCTACTATAGAACTATAAAGTGGAATCCCATTAACCATTAGGCTCCTAAACCATCATCCTAGGAGGAACTAAATTCATAGACCATGTTTTTCTTTATTTGGATGGTCATTTCAGTATATGGGATAGTGGATTTACCATTCATGGGTGATAACTATAATTTCATGTAATTCTCTTCCAAAAAGGAGGACACTCTACGGAGGAAGAAATCTATGAGAGTTTGTGGATTGATCATTTCATAAGGAAGATTAATTAAAATTAAAATGATATGGGTCCCCTATTTATATTAATAGTCACCTCTATAGGTCTACATGAATTTTTGAAAACCTATTCAAAATAGGACCAATTACTTCATCATAAATGAATCATCTTCATCCCAATCGAATCCTCATCTGATAGAGGTATCAGTTGGGTTGTGAAAAAATACATCATAGAATGATAAAACGATTTTGTTAAATTTTAAAGGTTAAAATGAAACCAATTATTTAGAAAGGATTCAAGGGAATCCAAATGATGAAGGAAGTCTTGTTTCTCAATTTATAAGTAAGCTACATTGAATGCCTCTTTGTGTGGAATCCCGGGAACAAAACTGTTTGTGGGACATGACGATACTATTGGTGATTATGATCAATCAAAATCATTTTAGGGGTAGGATAGTAGATATTAATCCCTCTTTAATGACCACACCTTACAAAAAAAATCATTTACAAGTGTGCATGGTGATTTCCCCTGAAAATAATCATACCTTGGAAATGATATGTTGTTTGTGAGAGATGGGATGTCCATACTAGGATCCTAGAAACGAAATCCTCAACACCCATCATTGATATCCTTCCAAATTAATATTCAGTTAATCCACTACTATAAAATAAGATAGGGTATCTGGAAGGAAAAATGAATCAATGATCAAAAACATGGATGAAATTTGTTATAAATCTGCAAGATCCGTCGATTCCTAGTAGGTAGACCCACCACATAACATTATTCACCCAGCCATCTAAAAACTCAAGACCCATTTATATACACCCCTCAATGAAGAAAAATATTATGGCTCATTTATATCATATCACTCCATGTAGTAAAAACGTACATTGATAAATACTTTCCCCACGTAGAAAAAAAATTATGTTGGAGGAACCTGAGCTCACATGGAAAAATGCTACGTGGGAGGAACCCAAAATCATGTAGAAAAGCACTATGTGAGAGGAACCTAGGTTTGCATAGGGAAACGATATATAGATAGAACCCTTATCTATAAAGGAAAAAATTATACATAGATGACACCCTTACCCATGTATAGAAACATGGTGTGGATGACACCCTTTCCCACATAGTGACATGCTATGTGGAATGAACCCAATTCTTCCTGAAAATATGATATTTGAAATAGGGAATCATAGGGTGTTATAATATATATCTCCCATTAATTCCCTAAATAATACCATTGGGGCCCACTTGGTCCCTCCCCAAACCATTATAATTGAAACAGGTGAAGGCCTCTTTCAAATCCACTTAATATGTATGGTCAAATCATTGGATACATCAACATGTCCTTTCGAGTCTACATACCCAAGGTTAGAGGAGGTGTATTGGTAAAATCCTTTAAAATGGGGGTCCCCAAGATGTTCTAAAGTTTAAATTCCCATTTAAATAGGGGATCCAACATTTGAGGTGCTCATGTGGACCTCTCGGATCCATATAGGGTGGCAGACAATTCTTTCTATTACCTTTGAGTTGTATTGTCTTGTCCTCCCCTCTTCCCTAGGAACCAAAATGGGTATCCCCCTGGAGTAATCCCTTAAAACATATACCAAGAGGGTTTACTCTTACTAATCCCCATATCTATAGAATATAATAATGGGAGTATATGGGAATAATATCCCTATCTTTTCTTTGCTTCCTTTAGGTACAAGCATTGTCCACCAACGGATAAGTGAGATTTTGTGGTTTCTAGATCTACTGCTTCCTCTTGTTTCTCACATAGATAATAATCCATGAGGGATTAGAGGTGAGTTGTGATCATGAAATATACATGATCCCAAAACATGGTCCATCAATACTACATAATCCCCAACAATATCACATGGTACCATGAATCCTCTATAGGTGTAATACCTAGCCCTTTTTAACTATGTGGGATTTCATTCCCGACTAACGTTGATATATTGGATGGTTCTATGAGATCCAAACCCAGCAACCCAAACTAACCCTAATATTCTCTAGGCCATATTACCTGTAGGCTCAAATATAACTCAGAGGGCTATATTTCATCCAATCCCCTTTCATCTCCATCCATATTGAGTCATATTTCTAATGAAATCATAACACACCTGTGAGAAAAAATTCCTTCTAGATCATTCAGGACTCCCCGACTTAAGTCCTTTAACAAATGATGACTAGGAACCTTCGACCTAAACATACTTGATGTATGAAATTAAACAACATAGTTGGGTCCTAAACAGATAACCTTAAAAGGTATTATGTTTCCCATTAAGTTAAATTAAACTACATGGGTTTTGATTCCTTTCATAAGGATATGTAGGAATCCCATGTTATGGGTCTAATCCTGATATCAAAGCATGTCATGTTTACCTAGATGATAATTAAAGTCCTATAGTTCCCAAAAGTGTGGCTTAAAAAAAATTAATAATAAAAAACACAATGAACACTAGTCCACATGTACCATTGATGGAGATCCTCATATACATACATATACCTTCATTGATGGAGAACCTCACATACGTACAGATGATTCCAAATTCATGAAAATAATAATTCATTCTTAATCCAAGGGTGAACCATGTGATACCTTGGAAGAATCAATGCATTGATGGAAATTTATTAAATCTAAAATATATTACAAGATCGGGTAATAATTTCCCTCAATATGGCATGATGAGCCTGACCACCCATCCTCTAAAACAATGTTAGTCCTTAAGAATCATTGTCTATGTTACCCAATGAGAGAATGCCTTTAAAATGTATGTGCATTAGTTATAATTTATATAATATCCATTTTTTGTTACTATTTCCATGAATAAAACCCTTCAGAGGCCATTAATAAATTGTGGACATGAAATGGATGATTGTGCATCATTCAAACTCTTACAATAGAACCATCAAGAATAATTAATATGCCACACATTCCCCATCAAAAACTAAATGGTAAAAATGATGTGAAATAATATAACAATGGAATATACCTCACAATATAAAAAATATATAATAGCCAGTTCTCATCACAACACTTTGTTTTCAACACATGGTTGATTACCAAAAACACATCCACGTTTATATTGGAATCATCCAAATATCAAAACTTGGTTATTGTATGAGTCCAACTGATGCTTTTAGGGGATAGAATATGCCTCTCCAATCACATAATAAGTCTAATGAATTCATGAAATGAATAAAATGAATAATAATTCAATGCATAATCAACACAATCTGTCATATTGAATAAAGTTTATATTAAATGTTAATATTTTCCCAAGTTAATAAATAGAGAAACACGGTCTTAATACAATACAGAGTAATATAGTGGATGGAATCATTAGATTATATCCCCAGTAAAGCATAATATTCATCATTATATATTTACATATATGAAATACGTTAAAATGTCCACTGGATTATTTCTGGAAGAAAATACACTATTAATTTAGAAGTCAATTTTATTAATTTGGATATGTTAAATAATTGGATACTTATTTTTTTTAACACAAAAAAATAAATTAATAGAATATTTTATATACTAGATAATGATAAAAGAGCTAATAAAAATTTCTATTTGAAAAATAAAAATATTTTAATTTTTAAAATTTGAAGATTATATTTCTACATTCAATATTATATCTGTATCTAAAGTATATTAATTATTTAATATATATTTATTGTAGTGAAATAATTTCACAAAAATTTATGTTATTCTTATATCATCTTAACATAACAACAGTGACTATTTTTTGTAAAATATATGTTTGTCACTATTTACACAAAAAATAAACTATTTCTGAACAATCTCTAAAATTCCCGCTAATCTAATTTTCACATTTTGATTTATGAAATGAATTTTATTTCATAAAATTTAATTTAAAAAATTAATTTAGGTTTTAATAACATTCTTGAAATATGTTAACTGAATTATAATGTTGTTTCATTATAAAAAAAGATTATTTATTGAAATTAAATCTCAAGTGTTATTGTCTCAAAATAAAAAATAAATCATTTCTAAAATGATAAATGACCATTAAAATATCATTTAATGAAAATCCATTTTAACTTCTATAAAATATCATATTTAAATGGTTATTGATTCTAATTAATGAAAACATGGTATCACAACCTTTTGTAAATCTTTATTTTTCTAATATTTTCATTAAAATTAACGTGATAACTAACAAGTCATGAATAAAATTAACGCAGGATTTAGACACCCTATTTTCATAAACTAACTCTTTATATAATATAATATTTTCATAGAAAATAAATTGCTCCTATGATCCCATTTAAAATCATAATTTCACCATCAATAGTGATATTTGCATTTCAGAAAACAGTTGGCATGCACAAATTTTCAATTTAGAAAACATATTTAAAACAGTAAGAATAATACTTATTATATATATAAGAACCATGGAAAAATAATTTCATACCTCATATGGATATCACTCATTTGTTTAATTTCTTAGTAATGGAATAGAAAAAATTAAATAATTTTATGACATACACATTAAAGGAATTTCATATAAGTACATACCAATTTCAAGAGAAAAATGTATTTGTTGATGGTGAAAGGGAAAATAAGAATGGTTATGACATATCCAACCCTTTTAAATCCAAAATCACTTATTTAATACCCAAAAGAGCCCCTAATTTCAACTCCCATGTGCATTGGGGTTTTCAGGTTGAAATAAAATTTGGAGGAAAGGTGGTGAAATAATAAAGTACTACGAAAGAAGAAATAACATGAAATATTCATGGAATTAAAGAATTGTGGGATTTTAATTGAAGAAGTGGTAGGGATAGACCTACTCTAATATTTTATCTTGTTTTTGATGTGTTTTAAGGGGGATAAAAGTGTCCAAATTTAAAAAAAATGATTGGTGTAAAATTGGTGATTAATTAATACATAATAATTAGGGCATACACCTTCCATAGCAGGGCCCCTTGCACCACCATGTGGTGGATACCCTTTAAGAGTCTATATGTTTTGTTATTTATAATTTTGTTAGGTTCCTCAATATGAAATTGGGCACCTTCCACAAAGTTTTCTCTTTATTGAATGGTTGACTAAGCCTATGGCAACATTATCATTCCAAGACAACCACCACAGTGAAACTTATCAACCATGGTGAAATAGACATCTATCTAGAAGATACCAAAATACCCAGACACGAACATCAAAACAATGAAATAAGTACCATGGTATAGGTTTAATTCCACAAATATATCCATGACATAGTCACACTACCCCATGATGTGGCTAGCTATAGATCTATCCTATAACTTCATGCCACATCATAAAATATTTGAAATTATCTAGAACACAAGAAAGATTTAAATTAACCCAAAATGAAATGATATTATCACAATTCACCCCAATATTCCCATATCTAATCCATGAAACTCTTATGTCAATGTTGAAGGAAACATAAAGATAAAACTTAATAATGATTCCTCAAAATGTGACCTCAAAAAAACATGATGAATTTTTTAAAAAATATCAAAAAATCTAAAGGTGCATCCAATCTACACCAATTGCATAAGAATATATATGAATATAGTGATCTAATATAATTCTCCACACTATTTAGAATTATATAAAAGGAATGAAAGTTAAAGGAGCTCCTCTATAAATAGTATATTACCAAAAAAACCTACGATTCCACAAATAAGTAAGGTAAATCATAAGATACCACAAACTAAAACTAACCCCAAAGAAACCAGTTTTAATTAAACTAAGAAAGAATTACCAAAACTAGTGAAAATAAAAATTTTACAATATCAGATCAATAGACCTACCACATCTAAAAATATCCAAATCTCACAACATCGATGAACATGAATCCACATTTAATATCATGGTTTTATGATTTGTTCAAAAAATAAAATAAAGGGTAATATAGTTAAATATTAATGGAAAATCATCTTAAGATGATCCTGAAAATAATACCAACCTTATAGATCTAATAGTTGTACTATAAAAAACTATAGATCCTTGTAACCTATTCACATACCTGAGGCTTCCCCATGGTCAATATATCAAACAAAATATCATGCATAGTCTGCATCCCATGCTATAATATTAATAAAATCTTAAATTTTATATCAAATCAATGAGGTATGAACATTTTAAAATAACCACTACTCACATTATAGACACCAAACATTTTAACTAAAGAATTCAACAAACAAAAAACACATCAAAACAAAAATAACTCAAAACTCATCCAACAAGAATCAAGAAATATATCTCCACTTAAATTCAAGATTATACACAAAAAACTCCTCATTGGGGATAATAAAAATATGAAAATGCAAGTTTTAATCAACCAAAGAGTCCACCCAAGGTTATTATAGAATAATCTACCCAATTTAATTTAATTTTTCATAATTAAGTCTACAAATAACACTATCATGAAAATTACAAAGATAAAAAACTTCATTACAAGGATAGAACAAAAACATTTGACACTTAATTAATAGTTTGGGTATATTCATAGTGTAATATTGTTATGAAGTATATAGATCACCCAAAAAGAATGATATTTTACTCTTTATAGATACCTTTCTTGAAGGAATACTTTACTTGCATGCCTAACCTTGTTAATTATTCATGGGCATGGTAAGACTATAAATTTATGTAACCCAACTATAACTATTAATAAGGTACGAAAAATATTTTATTTCCATGGTCCAACCCATAGTTAGGTACTTTAAATGGACCATGACATAGAAATTGGAGCCTAGAGGTCGATTCCTCATACAATTATAAGTAGTTTTGTTTTAAATTAAAATAATTATATTAGAAAATAAATTGATGGAATGATGTTTTAAAATAAATTTCAGGTATCCTAAAAATTGGTTGTCCCTATATATAACATGAGAAAGTATATTGGTTTAGAGCACATTGATTTTCAAGAATCACCATTTTATATTTGGTATAGGAAAATGGATCTACCCAAATTGGATACCACTCTTTAGGTTATATATCATTTCTATTCTAGATGCATTAGGAGAAACTAAAAAGGTATAAAACAAAAATAAATATTAGTCCTATATTGTTCCATTCCAATTAGGTTGGGTTTTTTCCCATACAATATCTTATTATGTATCTATTATGGAAATGAAATTGGATTTTAAAATGCACTAAATTCCTATCAAAATAAATTACCAGAGTTTTTCTTAAAGGCTCATCACGGAACTGTTAACCCTACTCTCAATCTCCAACCCTATGTTTTTTACCAGTGCAAGGAATTGGAATAATTTCACATGATGATATGTAACATAATTTAAGAAGAAATCATGAAGTTGTAACAATCGAAAATCTCAATCAGAAAGAAACTATTTTTTTAATAGAAATAAGAAAATAGAACATGGTGGTAATAAATATTAAGAATAAATGATTACAAAATTAAATGGAACTAAAACATCTTCATGAAAATCATAGTAGTAAGACACCAGAATAAGATAAATAAAAAATGAGATAAAAAATAAGATACTCTGTTAAAATAATGAAGAAGGAATGAAAATTATTATGCTCTTGAATTTTTTGACATCATAAAATATAAATAGGACACTATAACATAATGTGTAAAAAAAATTTCATTATAACTCTTCATTAGTCTCTCTCTGGTTAGAAAATTTACACTATAAGACTAGAATTTATATCGTAAGTGATACATTTATGGTATTCAGAATTATGTGGGTCGATAGTGTATGACTATAGTGAAGTTTCTAGGGTCTTCAAGAAAAAATTATTTTACAGCATAAGAATCAATCTTACAAAATAAGTTATTATTGAGCTGGATGTTTTCATGGATAGATCTTACGGCTTGGGTTTTAGTTGGCCTATCTCAGGAGATTTACATCATCAACTATTTTTTATGGATTAAAATCTCAAAAGTTGAATACTTTTTGTAGAAACAAACCTTTCACAACATCATCTTAAATTCAATAAATAAACAAATAATGTATCAATGTATAGAACATGAAAAAATACCAAATAAATGATTATAATATATATAAAATAATTATGATTCTCAAAGTCCACCAAAGTTGAACATTTTATTGTCCTCAAGAAAAACTCCTCTCACCAAGGATTTGAAGGGAAACAATTCATATTATAAAATAGAATTAGAACCTTGAAAAAAAATGAAATTTTAGTAGAAAATTCTGGTCCTCAAATGCCACTCATGCAAGGAACGTGAGTCATTCCATAGAGACAAGTTTATTTTTCAAATATGGTGTTCCTTTAATTTTAATTTTCTTTTATTCCATAGAAGCTATATTAATGCTTCAATTTAACTCACCAGAAATTTTATGTTATCAATCAAGGTAAATTGAACTACATTTTTCTTCATGACCTGAATTCATGTTCCTAACCATAGGCTTACATTGGTTATAAAATATCCACTTCATATATAAAAATTACACAATTAATCATGGGGGATTTAACAATAAGGTTAAAGAAGATATGTGACTATAGATTGGTGGTTAGATGATAAAAATAAATCTCAAAAGAGGATGGTAAACTCCAAAGTATAATTCAATATAATATGCAATTGTGTAATGAATAATCCCTATAGAAAAAAAAGAATATATATAGTATAAAAATCTCATTTTAGGACCATATATATGCTAGAAAGTATGAAAAATTTATCCAATTTCTTCCTTTTTTCTTATTTGGAAGTCATGTTCAAGAAAAAAAAATCTACCATATAAGAATTTAGTTTTCTATTTGTAGTAATTTTTGAACTTCCTAATACATAACCAATTTTTTTAAATTGAATAGTAATGAAAGTACATCATAAGAAACCATGGACCACATCTTGTAGATATTGTGGAAATGTTACCTCATGTCTCTATAGTAAGTAGCATCATGAGTCTATCATAAACAGAAAATTCCCCAACATATATTCAATTTAGAACCATTAATTCATAACAATTAATAGTGTAATAAGGAATAAAATGGTCTTGAAACTCATTTCAATCCTAACAAGGAATTACATGGATTTCATGGCCTTAAAAATTAAGAATATATATGTGGGTCTAAAGAAACATTAGGATCAATCAATCAGAATACCCACAGCATATTAATTTTGTATTTATTCACTCATATCATCAATAATATTCCAATGAATGTTCTAAAAGGTTTAATTCCCAAAGTATCTCTCAATAAATATTCTCAGAAATTAATTAGAAAAAAAATTTTCTATAATCATATCAAGAATTATAATACATATAAAAAAGTATTCAATAATAAGTAAATCAAAATAAACTACAAGAATTTAGAATCAAAATTACATTACTCAACTCAATAGTCATGCTAAAATTCTATATATGAATAAATAATTGATTTTACCATTTTTTATCTAAAAATTATCTTTAATTTATGTGGGTTCAATGATAATTTTAAACAAATCATGCTTCAATGAAAATTTTCTCTTAAACTAATGAGAAAAATTCATAATCCATGCATTTGTGGAATATAGATCAAGAATAACCCCCCCCCCCCCACACACACATAAAATAAAATAGTTTTTTCACTTTATGAGGGATTAAAGTGAACATAGATAAATATGAAATATCATGAATGAAAGAGAAAGAGAAATGAGGGATCCATGTAATGAATTTCATGCCATGGGGGAAATGTTGTATATTTTTGTGAAACTATACCAACTAGAAATATTTAAAAAGAGAACTTATTTCCATAATTAAAGGATTATTTCATATGATATAGATAATATGAAATCATAAAATTGATAGGTTAATATAATAGTCAACAATGGATATCATCTCATATATTTATATATTCATGGAGAAGAATAAAAGCTAAGACTAATGAACTCCTTGAAAAAATACATATAGAAATAGAAGAAATGGGATAAAAAACATGATTAAAACTCCAAATATTAAAATATTAATCTCATCATAAAATGTGATAAAAATGAAATCATTATCAAGACATATGGTCAGGGATCAATCAGGGTAGGATCCGACAACTTTTGTGGTGAAGTTTAAGTAGGAGGTGGAGATGGACATGGATTCAGATGCTTGGTTATGAGAGGATTAATGTAATGAAACATTTTGTTGAAGGATGAAAACCTCCACAAATAGTGCATACCATGATGGAAATATGGAAGGTGGATATGCATTTGATAGGGGAGCCAATAGAGGAGTGGATAAGGAGTGGAGGTTGTAGGACAGAGGGATAGAGAGGGGGTTAGGGGATACCGCTTTAAACCCAATACTTATGGGTTAATAATGTCAGGACATGAAATTTACACTCTAATTTTATTTTATGGTGTAAATTGTGTGAGAAGGTTTTTTGAAGCCATAAGATTCGGTGGAATAAATAGGAATTTTTATGCTGTAAATTTCATTTTGTTAGAGGAAACATAGCACTAGACCACAGATAGTGATCTAAATGAATTTCAACAGTCTTAACCTACCTAAAGAAAAACAAACCTATAATAACTTCAAGTGAGGGATTTATTTTGTGTTGATATCAATACATCCCCCAAATAGATTGGATTTGAAATGTAGGACACAATCCTAATGAGATAAATCTTGAAAAAAATAGTTGTTTTTTAAAAACATTAATGTATTGTCCATTTCCTTGTCAAAGTTACATGGATCAGCATAGGAATATATTAATAACGTCAAATGGACCCTACCATTGGGATTTTAGTTTTATAGTGAATAATTTTATGACTTAATTAAACAATAGAACATTTTTCTATAATGTGAATACACATTACACGATGCAACATTTATTCTATTGATTTGATTTCTCTAGTTAAGATTTTTTTAATTCTCATAAGCCTCTCTTCTGATTTACACCAGCTCAACCGATTATAGAAATCATTGTTTTCTATATATTTGAGCATCAGGGTTAGGTTTTTTATATCCTATTATGGGTGATGTTCTAATTCCACTAGAAAATGATGGGGTTTTCTATAGATAATTCAAAATATAATTTTTATGATGGATAATTTTTATATCATTTGATACAGCCAATGTTCTTCATTATGTTTGATACAACAAACCATTCTACTTTTATTGACTATATTTTTTGGAAATTGTATGATCTCATGATTGTATTGTTTTACGTTCCTACTAGTTTACATGTGGTAAGAAGATCCAGTATTTTATCAAATGATATATTTTTTATTTATAAATTTAACAGAAGTATTATTGAATTCTATTAGTTGTTCACCAATTATTAATTAGGGAACACCAATTCAGAAAAAAAATATTTTGCTTCAATAAATTCATTACTACTTTTGTCGTGTCAAGGGTGGTAGCTTCTGTATCTACCTACAATGAAATGAAGTCCACACTAACCAAAATGTCAATAATTCCATGGGAATTTGGTAATAGGATCAGGATATCAAATACAAAAATGTTAAGTATATCCACATATAGTATGGTATTCTAGGTAATTTTAATACATTTTTTTATTATTACTATCTTCTAGAACCAATCACAACTATGTAAGAAGTATCCTTCAAATCAATAGAGTGTGGTCCAAAATAATCCACTTTGGTGAATTTTACCTATAGTATACTCAGACCCATGATTTCCAACAATAAGATAAATTTTACATAATTATAAAAAAAGTATAATTTCATACTCTCTATTGTATTATCATATTAAACAATAAGTATAGTGTTTTAATTGTAGTGGATCATCCCAGTAAAAGTTTGAATCATTGTCTATGAGTTTATTATTTTATTGATATGAAATGTGTGTGTAGAGTGTTCTAGTGGAAACATAATTTTATATATTTGCAAACCATGGTTGTTCTTGAACATCCATGTTGAATTATGTCTCACTCAGGAAGTCACATGAATTAGTATCTCTTTTCACCCTTGATAGTAAGAATAAGATTTTTAGAAAAATGATCATCAATAACACTCTTTGTTAATTAGTGTGTTTGATAGTCATTAAACTTTATTATAATGATAGGATATACTATATCAACAATGTTTTAGTATCATTTTTATTCAGGATCTATTTCCATGTTGCATGATCAATGTAAGCTACAACTATAGAGATTATATGGTATGACCTAAAGTTTTCAAAATAAAAAAACAATTCCAAAAGATTTTTCTATATGGTCATATAATTATATTGAGATTCATTGAGTGCATAGATAATAGAGTAAATTTTAATAAAGATAATTCCAACTTTCATTCCAAATACTACACAAATAGTGATGTCACTAGCATAAAAAATCATCTCTTAGTCCTTTTCCCAGTCAGGAAAGAAAATTAAGAGAGTATCTTCCAGGATATTGTTTAGCGCATTAATTTCCCACTGACATTCTTCGCTAAATTCAAAAGGAATATACATATATATTAGGTGTTTCAGTGGTTGGTCTATTTGTACGATGTATTTAAGAAAATTACAATAGAAAAGTGGTGGATTAGAAAACTTCTTATACCCTTCACAGTGGAGAGTTCAGGTAACTCTTTGTTCACATTAATTATGTTTGTATTGACTTTGACACCATGAATTTCACATTTATTTCAGGGATCATTCCTCCTTCGATAATAAAATGGAATTCCTCCTAATGTTTCAGGAATTTCACTTTACCACATTACATCTTCATTTTCAAATTTCCCTTAAAGACCTCATAATATTAACCATATAAAAATAAATCATACATAATTATTTATAAAAACACTTATTCAATATTAGGGAAAATATGTTTCATGAACTATTGGAATTATTTGGGTGAATTACACATTGTGAAGGACATTCATTGATAGAAAAAGCTCCCAAATGAACATGTGATATTTTTATTTGAATACACATCTGGGTCAAAGAATATTTGATTTTATGTGGAACATAAATCTACAAAGCAATAGAATTTATGCCCAACTAATACTTTAAAAATATGATCCATTACTGACAGAGGAAAGTGGTTCTTCTGGGTCACTATATTGATATTTCTATATTCTATAGAAACACTCCATCTAGTAATGGTCTAAGTTGGGATTAATTATGTTTCATTATTTTGAATAATATTTAATCATACCTTATTTAGTATTACAAGTATTTTTCCCTCCCATTAATTATTATAATTCGAAAAAATAATACTAGCATTTAGAAGCTTCATAACATCATTTTTAAATAATTATTTCAATGGTGGTGTGATTCACCTTGGGGTTAGTGTTTTTAGATTATATCCTTCATAGACAAATATTATATGGGTAAAAATAATGGAGTTGATCATCACAATATTTCCCACACTCCATGATATTTAATTTTTGCGCCTCTTAATGAATTCTAAATGTATTTCTTATTTATTTTGATTCATTTTTGATATTATGATGATACAAATTTAATCTTCAGTATCTAAGAATGTTCATTTTAGTTTTTTATACAGGTGATTTAATTATAATGTTGTTGGATTAACAACTAAAAGTAAAAACTATGGTAAGTTTACTATCACCATAAGAATGATGTATTTCACCTCCAAATATTCAATTTCATCTTTTTAATTAGGTTATATAATCTCCATCTAAAATTAAAGATAAATATAATATTTTGTTTCATCAGTTGGTGAAATATCTTAATAGTCAAATGATTCACCACTTTTTTCTACTTTAACCAAATTAAACACTACATATTACTCACAATATTTGAATATATGTCTACCTTGGTTCAAATTGATTAAAAGTTTTCTAGTAGAAAGAAAGGGTCACAATAGAATTATTGGGACATCTCTTACTTATTCCATGTCTATGATGCCAAAATATTAATGGAAAATAAATTTTCCAACCTCAACTAATATGTCCTTAGTAATTCCCAGAGGATACTTGATAGATCAGTCTACAAGAAAAAGTTATACACACTTTACTTTTAGTACATTGATAAAAAAAATTGATAAACTTAAGGGAATGAGATTTGTACATGCTCTGAGATCACATAGAGCTTCTCTAAAACTACATACTGCTATGGTGGAGCGGATTATGAAAATACCAAGGTCTCTCATCATTGGTGATAACTTCTATTGAACAACTAAAATAATTATTCCCTAATGGGAATGATTCCAAATACTTCCATCATTCACTTATTGGTGTAGAGTTCCTTTAAAAATTTATCCTATGTGGGAATCTATAAATTTTCTTCCACAATGAGGAAATTGATGTGTAGTTATTTAAACATCTTAAAAAAATTATAATGCCCATCTATCTTACCTAATCACTTTCTCTATGGGAATGGAATACGGGGTTTTTATGTATTTGGTTCTATATAGATTTCTTCATTGATAAAAGTTTATTGTGTCTACAATTTTACTCTTTCATTCACTACCGATTTAGGTTTTTGTTCATGTTTATATATATTTTTTGAACTAATACATCTGTTGGTTTTGATATATATATCTTCCTATCATTAATGTTGTGGGGCTATTGAAAATTACTCTCTTTCCCACATCGAAGGACCATATACTTATCAGATTCTCTATGGAAATTCTCTGAATTATTGGGTAGTGTACCCAATACATGGTACGAAGGAGACTTGGAAATTTTCTCTTCTTGATGTTCATTGTTTTTTAGAAAAGCCCTTTTATTTTTCATTTCTATTACATTTTTAAAAATTCACTGGTCAAACTTCTAAAATATATACGGTTATTATTTTTTCAAGGATTATATTTTGGGGTGGAGATACATTTGGATATCAAGGTCGAGGATGATATAATTGTGGTTGTTGGGTAGGAATAAATTGATAAGACCTTGGTGGGTTTGGTTGTCAGGGGAAGGGTTATTTTGGCTGAGGATCTTGGATGTATAGTGGGTGCTTGTGGTCCCCGATTTTATGGGTAATCTTGAACACTTTTATATTGATACTACCCCTGATTATGTTTTCATAGTTTTTGAACTAGTATCTATTCGTAATAGGGTTCTTGAAACTATTACGGTTGCTGATTATAATCATGGTAAAAAAAATATCTATTATGATTTCCCTATATCCTGGCAAGAAATTCCTAATATCGGTACAGACCTCCACACATTTCATATTCATGAATCTCTATAACATGAATAGGTTGTGGTGTTTGGGGTTGAGATAGATGAATTGTTTCCAACATTTTAGTAAGGGTCTCAACCCAGGATGTGAGGTTGGTGGTCTCTTCAACAAAGTTCAATGAATTCCTTGGGGGTCCACTATCACTTTTACAAATGATGGAATTATGAAAAATATCATCAAAAAGGGATCTCCCTACATCTAATGTCATTAGCATCATTCTTCAATCAGTTGTGGCATCTACTATAGTTCGTGTAGTGGTTTGTAAGACATGATAAAAAAAATTTGAATTTGTGGGTATATATTGATCCTATAGTCTTTGAATATTCAATTTAGTTCCTCAAAGTGATACCAAGCCTCCTATGCCTACTCATAATCTTCTTGAGTGATTTGTTTCATTTAATTTCCTATATTATTTGTGATTATAGGTGGTAAATATTTATCCATGAATTTCTAAGCTAGGTCATCTATATAATAATTGGAAAACGAGACTAACTCTTCATCCAATCTTTAGCTTTTGACACATCAAGAAGGGAAGTCCCTAAGATGAATGGAATCAAAACAGATTCCTTGATTCATTAAAGTGTCACAAACCATGAAAGAATTCTAAAAATTCTCATGTAGATCATCTCTCTGAGTCCCACTACACTGACCCAAGTTATGGATCATGTGAATAATTCCTCATTTAATTTCTAGGTTATACACCAATATCGGATGGAAGATAATACTTGGTATAGCACCACTGATGGATGTTAAGCCATAAGCCATGATGGTGAAATCTAGTAGCGGATTATGCACTCCTTGATATTCAAATGGAACATATTTTGAATTTTTAGGGTTATCCAAAGTGAGATTGTGATGCTCAACCATGATGAAATAAAGATGTGCAGAAATGTATTTTCAAATTTCAGTGTTTAAAGATAGTGGTTCTTGATTTTATAGGCTCTTTAAATGGTTCAATGGGGAACATCTCAAGCTTTAATCTTAACACGAATAATGTAAATTATAAATGTGTGAAATTTTAAAAATAAATTACAAAGGGAATTTTTTTGAGTTAATATTCGGTTTTTGATTAAGGACACTATGTGGAAGTAAAGAATACTTCCTAGACCACGATGCTAAGATTTAACAGGAATGTGCAACATCAGTAATTCCACAAGGTTTTGGTCAGATTATAAATTTTTATAACCCAAATAGAACTATTGTAAAGGTATATAAAAGAGTATAATTCCAATGTCCAACCCATAGGGAGGAGATGGAAATGGACTATGACCTAAAAATTGGAACCTATAAAAAGATTCCACATAGGAATCTATGAAGTTTGGTTTTAGGATAATCATATTTGATTAATGTTCAGTTCATGGAATATGGTACCATGATACCTTTTTGTGGATATTTCACATATTATATAACTATATTTAACTGGGTATGGTCTATTTACTTAGACTGCATACCAATTTGTGAATCACCAATTTAGTTTTTTCCTAGAAAATTTGATTTACCAAGATTAGAAACCACACTTTTCTTTAGATGTAGTTGACAGTTTAGATGCATTAGGTGTATCTACAATAGAAAACAATATCAAAATATTACTCATTTTTCATTTCATTACTATTTGGTTGGGGTCCTTCCCTTAAAATATCCTGGTCTTTCTCAAATAAGGGAAAAAATATAATTTTAAAATCTATATAATTCATTAGAAAATATATAACCCTAGTCTTGATTTGGAGGATCATTAAATCACAATTACTCTTACTATCAATGTATGACCATAATTTCATGAATTAAAATGAATGTAACTACCCAAAAATTTATAATAAATTCATATTAAAATAAATTTTATTTCTTTGGTATCTTGGGTTAAATACAACACTAAGTTGAAACGAACCTCAATATAAGATTAAAATACTATTATTTAGACATTATCGATATATCCTCGCCATTAAATTGCTTAGTATGAATAGTATTAACATTATGAAAAATATATAATGTTCTTAAATAATATAAATTTATTTATAAATTATATATAAATAGTCAAGCAACGTTAACATATGTATTTTATTCTAAAAAAATACTTTTCATTCAAATATGATATTTATTTTAATTTTATGAATAAATATTATAATTAGTTTTTGGAAATTTTTGAAATGTAATTTTATAAAATGGAAAAAAATTAAAATCATTATATGGATATTATATTGGGGGGAAATTTTAGGTTTTTGAGGAAAATAATGATTTTTTAGTAAATAATGAAACAAATCGACTTTTTGTTAAAATATCATTTATTTTTAATAATTTAATTAAATTAAAAGTCACAGTATTTATTTGATGTTTTTTCAAAGTAACATAAGTACTATTTATTATTATTTCATCAAATTAATTACATTAAAATTACCTTTGTCTTGGATTTTATTATATGTTTTTTTAGTCTTCAAAACATAGTTTTATGGAAACTGTTTTATAGTGAATAATGTTTCTCCATCATAAATAATTAAAATTACCCATAAAGTGGAAATATTGAAACTATATTTATCAATTTAATATCTTTAAATATGAATTTAAATTCATTAAATTAAAATCACTTGTTAGATAGTTATTATAAGATCATCATATTCTCGAGGAATGTATTTCTTGAAATGAAGTTTTTTAACATGCATGTAGGTTTAATTTTAAATTATATTCCTCCAATTATATGAATTGAATTTTCTAAAGTTCATTCCATATTTTAAATCAGAATTATTTGTATTATATAATAATTTAAACATAATTTTTGGTAAAAATGAATAGTAAAAACAGTAAAAAAATAGTTACCATGGTAAAATATTAAAAGAGTAAAAGTGATTATCTTTGGAGGTAAAGAGGATAAAATTTTTAAAAATTTTTAATTTTAATTTTAGATGTGTGTATAACCCTTATATATCCAAAACTCCTTTTTTCTATTTTTTAGGCTCCTGACTTGATAATGACATCTCATTGTCGAATAGTTTTGGGTATTGACAAGAATGTCACTCCTCTTACATAATTAAAGGGTACACCCTATCCTCTAATTTCCATAAATCAAAAATACATTGGTTTATAAAATAACTAACCTAATAACTTCTTAATTCCATTCCCTAATCCTATTATCCTTAGTTTGATCATAAATATAATCTATGAAAGATTTACGTAATAACCCATAAGAGGTTTTCCGAATAAGAGGTAATAGTCATCACCTGGATCCTTTTTTATTATTCTTTTTCCACATTAAATTATAAGAAAATTATAATATAATAACACCATTATATCCTATATACTGAGAGGTTATTATTTTTATGGAATAATAACCATTCATCTCATCTTCCATCAAGTGGGAAACTACATCGTCGTTCGTGTGTACGACCAACCCCTGCCTCAGGAGCTGATGTAATTTGTTTCCGTAATCACATATAATAATTGTTCATAATGATGGATTTAATGTATATATATTATAGTGATGAAATTTTAATCCTGATTTAAATGTAATAAATCATATAGTTTTTTACTATACCATCCCTAGAAAACCGGTTACACTATTCATGTGTATTGTAGACTATCTCTTTTACAAGCGATGTGATTCATTTTTTATTCCCACATCACATGGATAATATATAACCTTGTATTTAAAAAAATAATAATATAATTATGATTTTATCATCATTCTTGAAAGATAAAATAACACTTTCTTCATTTCTATCATAATCATTAAAAATTGGAAATGTTACACAAACATACGTTCGTCCAGCCGTATCCATGGATGTAACATAGTTAATTTTTCATAACAATAATTAATGGTTATAATTAAAAGAATAATTTAAATAAAAAATTTTATTTATTTCATGAGTATTATTCTGTATATGATGAAACAATTACCCATTTTGAAATAGTCAACACACATATGCATTTTTTAAATAATGAACCCATCCTCAATACACCCAACATGGACATAGAATATTAAATAATTAAATAAATCATTATAATAAATGTTGTAAATGGTTAAACTATAAGGTATTAAAAATATAAAATTTACTTATGAGAAAAAATAATTGATATAATTATCTCAAATCAGTGATAAAAGACATACAAGACAAGCTTGGACTCGAGGTAGGAGTTTCCTTATCAAAACATCCTTCTTTGAGACACATGTTTTTAAGGAACCTAATTATTTTTTAATGTTTTATATAATTCCCCATAACTTTTATATCATTAATCCTTAATACCTCATTTCATATGAGGTTAAAATTCATCTACATCAATCATGGGGTGTTATGATTCAAAATTTACCAAACTGATAGGTGTTTATATTTCAATCTAATTTCAATGGGATTTATTTATGCTCAAATTTCCATTGTATGAAATTATTTTATAATTATATAATAAAACCATTTTATTTTATTTTCATATGGTTATTCATGAAATTTTCAAATAACAGTACCATTTCCCTCTTTTTGTTACAGAAAATGATAGAGAAAGTTATTTTCATAAAATCTAACTTCATTTATCTTTTCAGTAAAAACATATTTTTCTCTCATATCCTGATTTTCTAAAAAAATCAATAATTTTAATAACATTAATGTAATGATTTATCAATGAAATTTTTACCCATGTATAAATCTTTTTAATAATTTATTTTTAATGGAATCTTCTCTTCATTTTCTTAATGACGTACTTTTTAACAATTTTACAATAGTGTTAACAGAAAGTTTCTTTTAACTTGTATGGAATGTATTGAATTACCCACTGTATTGACCAATCAACTATTTCAATATTAATTTATATGTTTCCATTTTTTTAATGAAAATTATTTAATTAATATTTTGGAAATTATTTAGTTTTTTAAAAGTTATTTTTAAAGTGAAATGGTTATTTTCTTCAATAATGTTTTTAATAATTTTAAAATAATTTGTTTTCATCAACCAAAATAATCTAAAATGTTATTATGTTTTCTAAATTTTGTATATATGTCTCTTAAAAATATACCAAGATCATGGTCCATTACATTTAGGGGTTAATACATTCCTTATAATCATTTCTTAAATTCCTTCTTTAGGAGAACTTATTTATTATGAGATGAGGTAAGATTTTGAATCATATTTTCATTCCATGGGATATTCTTATGATCATGACTTATGATTGATTTAAATATGTGGAACACATATGCATACACATGATAAGAATGTAACCTGTGGGATCAAAATTATATAGCCCTCTATTGAATTGGGTAGTGTCTTAGTCTAATAGGACATATTTTATTAGATTAAGGAGTTAATAAAATACATTATAAGACTTCTTCCAATATGTTATCTTGTCTCAAATTTTTTCCATCAATTATTTTTAAGTCAAGTATTATGTTGCTTCGACAATTCCTATGATCCCAGGATCTTATGATACCATTCCCTTTATGTTATGTTCTTAAGAAATTACCCATGTGATTCTCTTTCATGATATAATATAATAACTTGGACTCATGTATTATGTTTTCTTATCATTTATATTATTTTAATCAGATTTTTATCACGCCATTCTTCTATGTATTCCCCTAGTTATCCTGTGTAGTTTAAGAGTAGAAAATTATTTATCATCTTGTTATGGAGAATGAAATCATAATATTTATTTTTAGCTCATCTTTGATGTATTACGATCCAAGCCTTCCATAGAAATTAGGGATCATGATCATTGAGTTCTAAATAATGTATTTTTATTCTAAAAGTAGGTAATGAAATTTGTAGAAGGATTGGGTTTCATTAATTCGTATCAGAAAAAAATGTTTAGTAATCCTTTAGAATCTAGGATGAGAAAACATTAGTGAAAAACTTTTGGATATGTTGAATTATAAGACTAAGTATAGAAAAATATCCTGGATTCTTGGTGATGTATAGAGAGAGTATAATCTATGAAATTACATCACTGTTTAGATAATAAAAGTAGATGATGTAATGGGATATATGTACCTCGGGTAATAAATCTAAAAAAGGAAAATTTATCTTGACATGAGAATTACCTAGTACACAATAATGGGCCTTACTTGAATTCTAGTTTTACACTCCAGGGGGGTTAATTTTTCTAAATTTATAAAATCTTTTTGACCAATATGATGGACTTCAAAAAAAATTTAGGTTAGGAAAAATAATATGAATAATTATCATTTAAAACCAATATTAAAACCTAAAAAGACATAAGTTAGAATATACATACCATTTATAACACATTCATTCTATGTTTATATGTTTTTCATTTTTTTATATTAATCTATTATCATCTAGTTTTTTTCCTTCTAGATATTGGTGGGAAATAAAAGAAAACATGTAAAGAACCAATGTGATGGGTAATGTAATTATTAACCTAAAAGGAAGATTATCCCAAGGGGAAAAATAGTTAGACATCTTGTGATCATTACAAATGACCCTTCTCAAATTATAATTAATAACTGTTATATAGTTTAATTCCCTAAAAACCTAGAGAATATAATAAAGGGTTATCATGGAAGATAAAGTGATAAATATGAAAAATTAAATGAAATTAAATTTCCTACATGAAAAAAATGTGGGAAGAGGTGTCATGGAAAATTCATTCATGGAACTGGAATATGCTTTATTTGTAGAAAATGAGGGGAAAAGTAGCTAAATATATAATAAAAATTAGTATTTTGGCTAAAAAGGAAAATGTGAAGAAAGTTCAAAATAAGGAAAAGCTAGAAGTTAAATGTCATAGTTATAGGGAACTTTCTCATTATCCAAGTCATTTCTCTATTCTAATATTTAATTCCTAAAATCCCATGTTATGATAACTACAAATGTAAAATGATTGAATTATTTTAGTTTTGAAATTGGATAATTAGGTTATTGTATTGATTTTATCAATGGTATTCTAGTTATAAGAATCATGAAACTTCTAAGGGTTGTTTCATAGTAATATTTCCATAAGGATTTTCCAAAATAATTTGAATGGTAGTAAGTAACTATATTGGTTATTTAATGGTAAAGTGATAGTCAGTGGCAAAAACATTATTGAGGAAAATATAATCTTAGATATGTTCTTGATGTTTGGGTAACTATATTCTCTTAAGATTATATGATCTCATAGAAAAAATAAGTTGTATAGAATAATTTAGTGGTTAAAATATGATTTGATGATTAATTTATTTTTAATTGTTTTCATCATATTTTTTGGAATTTTATGTGAATTATATAAATGTATTTTTAGAGAAAGGATAACATGTATTTCAGGTGACTAATCATCACACCTAGCATGGCCAATGGGCTTGAACCCACAACCGAAGGGTAATTAGGCTGAAATTCCAACCACTGGACTACATAATGTACTAGTTAGTATGACATTATATTCATATAAACTATTTGGTGGAAATATTTTAATATAACTTTATGAAATAAATTAGTGTATAAACTCTTATTTATTTATTTTATATTTTGAGGTGATTAATGATATTCGAGGAAATGTTTTATTGGGTAGACATATATATATCCATTAGGTCCAATATGAACTATTATTTGGGAATAACACTATTATTATTATTATTTTGAGATGTAACTTGATGGTTATGAGATAATATTTAAGGTTAAAATATTATTTCATGTATAGGTTTTTCATGTTATTTTGTATATAAGGTTACGTATTTAAGGAATTATCTATCATAATCCTTTAGTTTTATTGTGGGGTTGGAAGATTATTATATTCATATTCATTTTGGGTATTACCATACCTTGTGCAAACCATTTTAGTTTTCATAAAGATAAGAGGAATATCCTCTTATTATTTTATTAATTTTATGATCCTTTAAAAGATACTTTTAGGCAACTATCCATAAAAATAAACTTGGTAATTCATTACATAGAGTAATATTTGAATTGAAAATGTATTGCATCATAATGAAAAGATGAAAATATTTTTATAAAATAAAAATATATCAAGTTACTATATTTTATAGTGTTCACTATCATGATAGAAAAATAATCTCTCAACACTGTGAAAAGGATCCTAAAAAAATATTATAATATTTCCGTCATAATTTTTAAATCAATGGTATTTTAAATTCATCACATATTTATGGTTTTGTGGTTGTCAAATTTCTATTGATCATTCAATTTCCTAAGATCAACGATCCCTATTACACTACATTATTATGTATTACTTTCTTCCATTTCTATATATTCTGTTAAAACTATTTTTATCTTATGCGGAAACCTATTTATGTTAAGGACTCCATATTTTTTCCATGTTTTTTAGAGAAAGTTTTATTAACCCCTTTTATAATGTGATTTTTTCAAAAATGAATTTCCAAATGTCCAAACCTTGATTTCTATGAACAATATCAAATTGTGAGGATGAAATTTATTTAAGGGGGTATAAATTAAGTCCCTTATAATTTATAATATATTTATCTATAAATAAATTTGATTCATTGATAGCTTGTGTTACATAGAATATTGGGTTAAAATTAATTGATATGTAATATTAAAATATTATTACATAAATGTAAGTGATATAACCAAGTGACTAAATTCATGGGTATGAATTATATTAATTGTTATATGAAATATATATAAAGGTACTAATCAATATAAATTTATCTAAAAATAAATAAATTAATAACCACTCAACATTTCAAAAGATATTATATGGTATAAAAAATGTTTCCTAAAAAAATATTTTCTATTTTTTGTTAAGAAATTAAAATTAATTTTTTTATATTTTTTAAATTTTATTTTATAAAATGAAAATATTTTTTAAAATAAGTGTATTTATATTTATTTAGGGTGAAATTTTGGTTTTTTCATATAATTCCAGTTTTTTAGTCAATAAGGAGAAAAATGATTTTTCATAAAACACTCATTTATTTATAAAAAATTAAGTAATATAAAAGACCCAATATTAATTTAATATGATTTAAAAATGACATAAATATTATTTACTAAAATTTTATCCATTTAATTAAAATTTAATATAAATATAAGATTAATTATTTCAAACAATAACAAGATGAACATAGTTTGGGAGGATGAAAAAATTAAAAATAGAGTGAATCATCTCTAACATGTTTTACACACTCATGGGAAATAGATACAAAACTAGACAATAAATATTCACATTTATATTAATCTTAGAGGCAAGAAAATCTTCTAATCTGTTACCACCATGTGATATATAAATCTCCTACAGTTTTCCACTAAAATGTAGCTCATGTTTTAAGGAATAGATTCAAGCTTTTGGATCGAGTTGTGGATGATCAAGGATTCTATATCCACTGCATCCATGTTCATATTCTACCCTAGAAAACCTAATTCTACTAATTAGTTGTCACGAACCGTCCTCCGGGCCCGTGTCGTGACTACCCCAAGCCTGCCTTCCATAGGCCAGGGGTTGGTGACTAGCACTAAGGCATAAATCCCAGAAAAGGGTAAGGCATTGCCTTTGTAAAGTAAACAACAAACACCACAGAGCAAGAAGGCAGTAGAAGTAAACACTAAGTAAAAAATGAGTACAACAGTAAGTGCGGAAAATTAAGTGGGCCAGTATACAAACCCAAACTGAAAGTAAAGTACAACTGGAAAGGGAAAACAACAACTGAAAAGTAAAGCTGCAACGTCGAGCTTTCCACTGGAAATCCCACCTAAAGGGTGGGTACAGAAAGCTACCACTACTCCTCGGTCTAGACAACCGTTCCGAGTACATCCCGCCCAGTGGTCCACCTCCAGGTACCATCCTGCTCCGCAAGCCTCCACCACAATCAGCATTGTCTATCGTCTGCAACCAACAAAATGTAGTGCGGGCATAGCCCATGCAGGGGTGAGTATAAGCTACGCAGTAGGGACCCCAAGACCCTCGAAGGTCTCCCAGAATCCACAAAGGAAAGATACAATCACGAAGTAACATCTGACACTACTTAGGTATATGCCCATACATATACCTAAGTCATCAATTCTCGTTCGGCTCCAACATCCGAACCTAAGTACAACCCAGTCCACACATGAAAGAAAAACGTAAATCCACACAGGATATCACAACACAATCCACAAAGGAAAGAAAAACCGGATTCATCTCACACAGCTATACTTCTTCATATGATGATAAAGATGACCAGATATTGCCACTGATTCATCTAAGCCATCGGACCCACAAAGGATCGATAGGTACTAACCCCCGCAATGACCCACAAAGGATCTGACCCACAAAGGATCTATAGGTAACCAACCCCCGCAATGACCCACAAAGGATCTGACCCACACAGGATCGATAGGTAACTAACACCCGCAAAGACCCACATAGGATTGGACCCACATAGGATCTATAGGCGCTGGCCCACACAGGACCGCTGAGCGCTGACCCACACAGAATCCGACCCACACAAGATCGGTAGCACTGACACACAAAGGATCGCTGAGTGCTGTAGTCATCGTCGTCGAATCCACTTAGGATCTCCGTACAGTCGTCGTCGTCACAGTAGCAGTCACAGCCAGCTCTAGGTTTCCCGCACACAGCAAGCTCGTTCGGGAGGGTCCGCTCCACGAGACGAGAGGATGATACATCAACTAACACATATTCCAGAGTTGATGTATCCAAAAGTTATGTATCGTCAACAGGAACTCAACGTCGCAAACGGCGCGTCAATCGGACACCAGGTCTGAGAGTTATTGGCTTTTTCGTTCTAGGGGCCGGTTGGTTTTTAAGGAAAAGCCAACCTGAACATACTCCACCTGCTTCCAAACCTCGGGCGGAGTAAGAAAAAAGATCTGTCTCACTAAGAGGAATCCATCAAGGTTGATAGCACGTCAATCGGATGTCTGTAGCTCAAGATATGAGTGTTTCCGCTCCGAGGGCCTGGTTGGTTTCGTGTACGAACCAACCCGGCCGAACCCAAAGTATTTTGAAACCTTGAGTGTAATATACCGAAACGACTGTATCCATCCAAGGATCACATCACCGCTGACCGTGCGTCGATCGGAGGCCTGCAGCTCAAGTTATGAGAAAAAGGCCAAAAAGGTCTGAAAACGGGGGGTCTGGGCCCGGACCGACCCGGCCAAACCCCCCCTGGGTCGGCCCAAACAGGGTCGACCCGACCCGGGTCCAGGTCCGACCCGGTCGGCATGGCCCAGCCCGGCGGTCCGTCCGGGTGGCTCGGCCGGCGCGCTGGCGCTGGCCAGGCACCGCGCAAGGCATCCACGCACCACCCCCCCCCCCCCCCCCCCCGTGCGGGGGCCGCTCCATCCCACCCGGACACGGCTTAAGCCGCGTCCCTCCTCCGCGGTCCCGCGCAGCTGCAGGACCGGCCAGTGCCACCACGGAGGGTCTTCCCAGCGATGCGTCGGGCGCCGCCGCCTTCGGCCGCCCTGCCAGCGGGGGGTTCTGAGGACCACCGGACGTGCTCCGGTGGTCCGATTTGCGTTCGGTCTTCACCAGTGCTCGTCCTGGGAATCGTCCTTAACAGCAAAGCCTTCAAAAATAACTTGCGGCCCCATTTGTCATCGCCCGCCAATCTGCGCATAACAACAAGAAGGGCGGTGGGTTCGGACTTTTTCGTTGGTCCGCACCCACCGCGTTAGTGGTTTTTAAAGTCTCACAACAATCATATTTAACAACCGGGGATATTAATCACGAGGACTTAAGAAGAAACAACCCCTACCTCGTTGTAGTAATCGAACGTGTGTTCTTCGCGGGATTGACCATCGTGGAAGAAGAGGATCGTCGCGTTGCGAAATGGGCGTCACGTCATCGTTGTACACGACGTCCTGTCGACAATCTCCGAGGGTTTAAGAAAACACACAGATTTAATTTCACGAATTAAATCCATGTTGAGGAAAAAATCCACAAAGGAATTTAAAAGGTTTGAAATATCCTACCTCAAGCAGTTGATCGAAGATTTGTCATGGGGAAAGAATTGTTGCGAAAGAAGCATCACGGAAGGAGAATCATCGGTGTCGCGGAACATGGTGTCGCGTCGTCAATCTCCAAGGGTTCGGCGTTCTTCACATTCTTCACATTCTTCACGTTCTTCATGTTCTTCGCGTTCTTCGCATTCTTCGCGTTTTTCGCGTTCTTCGTGAAGAAAGATGAAGATCTTCTTGCTTCAGAGATTTCTCCAAATCCTCTAAACAAGACACCCCTCAAAAGACAAGTGTTGGTCTTACTTTTAATCTCATTCGAACAATTGATTTCAAAGATAAGTAACGAACAAATTAATTCATAGAATTAATTGCAACAAATTAACCGCCCATTTAAAATGGGTGTTAAGAATTTAGAAAATGTGTCAGTTCACTTTCATTAAATAGGAGCTTTCGTGGGTGCGTTACTTAGAGGAAAAGAAACGGTGGGGCTCGTGTGGGCCCCACCTCACAAATATCCTACCAAGAGGGTAGGATATTTTGGGTTCCACCCTATCTGCTTCAACTCAGCTTAAGCAGCTTTAAAGTGGCTTTAAGTGGCTTTAAGTGAAATAAAATAAAGTTGTCGCACCACTTTATTTTATTTTCTTCACTTAATCCAAAAAATTAAAAACCACACCCGAGAAAACGCAACTCCAGAAGAGGCGTTTCTAAGAAAATACCGGCGCTGCGATTCCATCGGTTCCCTCAGAATTCGATTCCACGCACTGGTTCAAAAGTTAGAAAAACCCGCTCGTTCATTCACTGAACGTACCCGATCCAAACTTCGGAAAATGATTCCGGGCACACCGGGCCTCGGAATCAGGTGTCGTCAGAAACTGCATTCTTGTAAAATTCCCAAGAAAATTAAGAAAAAAAATTCCTTGAATTTTACGGGTCTTTACATCACTCCCACCTCAGGGCTTTACGTCCCCATAAAGTTACATCATAAACTAGGGAAACAAATGCGGGTACTGAGCACGCATCTGAGCCTCCCGCTCCCAAGTGCTCTCCTGGAGGTTCCCGTGCTTCCATCTGATGCGCACAAGAGGAACCGATCATCCACATAGGACTCACTCCTGTCGATCCTCGATCTCCACCGGGACCTCCGCAAAAGTCACCCCATCATCAACGTCTAGCTCCCCATGGTCAATGATATGCATCAGGTCATGCACATATCTCCTCAGCTGAGATATGTGGAAGACGTCGTGCACCCAGTGCAATTGAGATGGTAAATCCAGGCGATAAACCACCTTTCCAATCCTGCTGAGGACCTGGAATGGTCCGATGAAGCATGGAGACAACTTTCCGCCTTACCCAAATCTCTGTAATCCACGTCGAGGTGAGACACATAAGAAGACGTGGTCGCCATCCTCGAACTCTAGTGGCCTCCTCCTCCTGTCAGCATAAGACTTCTGTCGGCTTTGAGCTGTCCTCATCCGCTCCTGGATGACTTGGACCTTCTCTGTCATGGCCAGGACCATCTCAGGTCCCACAAGTGCTGACTCCCCAGGGTCTATCCAGCACAAAGGAGATCTTCAAGGTCTGTCGTACAATGCCTCGTATGGTGTCATCCCGATGGTGGAGTGGTATATGTTGTTTTACGCAAACTCCACCAAGGGTATGTGGTACTCCCAGCCATGACCAAAGTCGAGGACACATGCGTGGAGCATGTCCTCGAGAGTCTGAATGGTCCTCTCCGTCTGACCATCCGTCTGAGGGTGAAAGGTAGTGCTTAGACGTAGCTGTGTCCTGAACGCCTCCTGTAGCCCCTTCCAATGCTGAGAAGTAAATCGAGCATCTCGATCGGAGACGATAGATGACGGCACACCGTGAAGTCGTACAGTCTCCTGAACGTAGAGACGTCCCAAGCTCTCCACCAAGCCCTGCTCTCTGATGGGTAATAAGTGTGCCAACTTGGTGAGTCGGTCGACAATCACCCAAATGGATTCATGACCTCTAGAAGTGCGTGGATGTACAGTCACGAAGTCCATAGATATCCCGTCCCACTTCCACTCCGGGACTTCCAAGGGTTGTACCAAGCCTGCTGGTACCTGATTCTCTTCCTTCACCTGCTGGCAAGTGAGGCATCGCGAAACGAACTCTACCACAACCTTCTTCATGCCCGGCCACCAGTGTTGTCGTCTGAGGTCTTCGTACATCTTCGCCACTCTAGGATGTACCGCCAAAGGAGTGTGATACTCTCTCATCACCTCCTCCTGAAAAGAGACTGGTACCATGGTATGTCCTCTGAAAAGGATGTCGTACTCTGCTCCAAAGGAGAAACCATCAGGTGCCTATCCTGAGGATATCTGCGTACGCCGCGTCTCACAGTCAGCGTCCCCCCACTGTGCCTCTCTGACCTGCTGTAGAAGTGGAGGAGTGACTGTGAGTGACTGAAGGAAGGCTGCTCCATCCCTATCCACGAAGGATATCTGCAAAGCGGATAGCTGCTTTGTCACCTCCTCAAGTAGGTGAATGACCGTCCTCCTACTGAGAGCATCAGCTACCACATTCCCCTTCCCAAGAGTATAGACTATCTCAAAGTCATAGTCTTGGAGGAACTCGAGCCATCGCCGCTGTCTCAGGTTCAGGTCCTTCTGAGAGAAGATGTACCTGAGACTCTGATGGTCAGAAAAGACTGTAAAGCGCTTGCCCATCAGATAGTGTCGCCAAGTCTTCAGAGAGAAGACCACTGCTGCTAACTCCAAGTCATGGGTAGCGTAGTTCTGATCATGCGGCCTCACCTGACATGATCCATAGGCGATCACTACCTGCTCCTGCATCAGGACACATTCGATTCCGGTCCCTGATGCATCGCAGTAAACTATGTACCCTATCCCCTCCTCCGGTAACCTCAAGATAGGTGCGCTGGTCAATCTCTGTCTCAGCTTCTGGAAGCTCTACTGACATCTGTCTGACCACACAAAGGGTTTCCCCTTATTCGTCAAAGCTAAGAGTGGTGTCGCAACTCTAGCGAAGTCTGGAAAAAATTTCTGATAGTATCCGGCTAGTCCCAAGAAACTCCGCACCTCCATCACGCTCCTGGGTGACTCCCAAGCAAGCACTGCATTGAACTTCGCAGGATCCACTGCAACTCCTTCCTCATAGATGACATGTCCTACAAAGTGGACCTCACGTATCCATAACTGACACTTCGAGAGCTTTCCATAAAGCTGGTGCTCTCGGAGTGTGTCCAGTACAACTCGCAAGTGATAGGCGTGCTCCTCCTCAGTCGTCGAGTATATCAAAATGTCGTCAATGAAGACCACGAAAAATCGATCAAGGTATGGATGAATGATCCTATTCATGAGGCCCATGAACACTTCCAGAGAATTGGTTACACCGAAAGGCATAACCAAGAACTCATAGTGGCCATACCGACATCTGAAGGTCGTCTTCTACACGTCCTCGTCCCGAACTCTGAGCTGATGATAGCCTGACCTGAGGACTATCTTCGAGAACCACCGCGCTCCCTTGAGCTGATCGAAGAGGTCATAAATCCTCGGTAGTGGATACTTGTTCCTCACTATCACCTGGTTCAGGTGATGATAGCCGACACAAAGTCGTAAGCTCCCGTCCACCTTCTTGGTGAACAAAATCGGGGAAGCCCAGGGTGAAACACTGGGTCTGATGAATCCCTTGCCCTGTAAGTCCTCCAACTGTTCCTGAAGCTCTCGAAGCTCGGTGGGAGCCATACGATATGCTGGAGTGGATATCGGGGTTGTCCCAGGGTACAGATCAATATAATATTCTACCTATCTGCGAGGAGGTAGTCCTGGAACGTCGTTGTGAAAGACGTCCGCATACTGATCCACCACTACAGGAAAACTAGGACTCCGCACGTCAACTGCTCCTAGGATAAGGCTAGCCTACTGATGAGTGATGGGATGTACTCTCCTTTGCGGAATTCCATCCTGTGCTGCAAAGGCTCCCTTCTCGTCGGTGAAGGTGAACCTGCTCCTGTCGGTGCGTATACATCGCACCTTGCGCCTAATACAGTCGATCTAAGCATGGACTGTAGATAACCAATACATGCCCAAGATGACGTCGTAAGGCCTCGACGCCGCTACAAGAAGATCCCAGCCGAAGCTCTCAGCTCCTAGAGTAAGCTCACACTGCCGGCACCAGTGCGTAATCGTCGAGTCTGCTTCCGTAGGAGTCTCTAGCCGTAAGGATCGAGCCAACGGCTCTGTCGGAATCTCCGAGCTCCGAAAAAGGGCAGCGGCTATGAAAGAGTGACTCACTCATGTGTCTATAAGAACTGCAACAAGGGTGGAATAGACACAGATAGTACCTCGAATCATCTCAGGCGCACCGTGGTTATAGGCCTCCGCTTCCTGGAGTTTTTCCTTTCTCTGCCCATCAGCTCCCTGTGGTCGGGGTGGACCTCCTGGTGGTGGTGGTAGAGCCTCAAAGCGTCGCCCACCACCTGCTTCTCAGCCAGCTCCTCTACCTCATCCACCTCCTCCCTTCGTACTGCCACGGTTGACCCTCTGCCTCTGCCTGGGTGGCCCTTCAACCATCTGCTGCTCCTCTGCACGATGGGTCGGGCAGTCACGAGCCATGTGGCCCTGCCCGCCGCATGTGTAGCACTGCCTGCCTCTCGAAAGACTAGATCCGCGTTGTGTTCCCCGCACTGCTGAGCTAGTGTCTTGAGGTCGTCTACGTGAGGGTCCGGTCTGCCTGGACCCATGAGTCATCCGTCGACTGCCTGCTGCAGATGAATCTACTACGTGCCACCCCGCGGTAGGTCTCGCTGCTGATGAAGGCTCATCAAGGAAGCTCTCGATCAAAAGCACTCGCTCCAGTACTCCTTACTGAGTCGGAATGCTGAGGGGGATCAGCGATGCCCTGATCTCGTGTCTCAATCCCTACTCAAAGGTCCGGGGCCAGAAGAATGGGTCTCGTTCCATGTCTATTGAGTAGCGTGAGAGATCGGTAAATCTCGCCGAGTACTGGGCGACCGTCAAGCTACCCTACTGCAGTTGTAGATGCTCCCAGATGCGTACCGCACGGAGGGTGGATGGGATGAACTCTGAGCGGAAGAGGCTCTCGAAGACTATCCAGAGAAGAGATGCCTCATCGTGCACCTGGAGCATCAAGTTCCACCATCGGCCCGCTGCCGCGTGCAGTAGGCTCGCTACGAGGATCACCATGAGGTCTGCTGGTGTCCTCACTAACCGAAAAACTCGCACCACTGCCTCCATCTAGTCCTCGGTTGCCTAGGGGTCCGTCTCCCCGCGGAACCTAGGCGGTCGCTGGTGTTGGAACTCATGCAGTGCACTAAGGCGTCGTGCATCGTCAGCGGCTGGGGCTGGAAGCATCGGTGGCTCAGCGGGTAGAGGTACCGCCGGTGCCTCAGCTGTCAAAGGGCCCTGTACCGAGGCCTCGTCGCTCGGTGGGCTATCGTCACGCTCAACTCTCGGAACCCCAGCTGGCTGCCATTGTGGGGCCATCCTAAAAAAGGAAACAGATGTGCCACGATCAGAATAGTATACCTGGTGAGCTGACACAAAGTAATCACAAAGAAAACTTGGAGCACACATGCAATCAATATTTTTGTGCATTAAGTCGGAAATCAGAAGTCAGGGTCCTGGTGTATGGATACGTTGGCCGCCGCACCAACACCGGACTCCCTGAACTGATAACCACATCCAATACACTAAATACTAATGGTTCACTTAGAAAAATATCAGAGTCCCAAGTTCTGCAGTAGAACTGAACTCCTCTGATACCAATTTGTCACGACCTGTCCTCGAGGCCCGTGCCATGACTACCCCAAGCCCGCCTTCCATAGGCCAGGTGCTGGCGACTAGCACCAAGGTGTAAATCCCAGAAAAAGGGAAGGCATTGCCTTTGTAAAGTAAACCACAAACACCACAGAGCAAGCAGGCAGTAGAAGTAAACACTATGTAAAAACTGAGTACAACATTAAGTGCGGAAAAGTAAGTGGGCCAGTATACAAACCCAAACTGAAAGTAAAGTACAACACAAAAAGGGAAAACAACAACTGAAAAGTAAAGCCGCAACGTCGAGCTGTCCACTGGAAATCCCACCTGAAGGGTGGGTACAGAAAGCCTCCACAGCTCCTCGGTCCAGCCGACCGTTTCGAGTATGTCCCGCCCAGTGGTCCACCTCCAGGTACCGTCCTGCCCCGCAAGCCTCCACCACGATCAGCGTTGTTCGTCGTCTACAACCAACACAACGTAGTGCAGGCATAACCCGTGCAGGGGTGAGTATAAGCTACTCAGTAGGGACCCCGAGACCCCCGAAGGTCTCCCAGAATCCAAAAAGGATAATTCACAAAGGAAAGATACAATCACGAAGTAACATCTGACACTGCTTAGGTATATGCCCATACATATACCTAAGTCATCAATTCTCGTTCGGATCCAACATCTGAACCTAAGTACAACCCAGTCCACACAGGAAAGCAAAACGTAAATCCACACAGGATAGCACAACACAATCCACAAAGGAAAGCAAAATAGGATTCAGCTCACACATGTATACTTCTTCATATGATGATAAAGATGAACAGATATTGCCACTGATTCATCTAAGTCGTTTGACCCACAAAGGATTGATCGGTACTAACCCCCGCAATGACCCAAAAAGGATCTAACCCACAAAGGATCGATATGTAACTAACCCCCGCAATGACCCACACAGGATCGATAGGTAACTAACCCCCGCAAAGACCCACACAGGATCGGACCCACACAGGATCTGTAGGCGCTGGCCCACACAGGACCGTTGAGCGCTGACCCACATAGGATCGGACCCACACAGGATCGGTAGCACTGACCCAAAAAAGATCGCTGAGTGTTTTAGTCATCGTCGTCGAATCCACTGAGGATCTCTGTACAGTCGTCGCCGTCACAGTAGTAGTCGCAGCCAGCTCTAGGGTTCCCGCACACAGCAAGCTCGTTCGGGAGGGTCCGCTCCACGAGCCGAGAGGCTGATACATCAACTGACACATAGTCCAGAGTTGATGTATCCAAATGTTCCGTATCGTCAACAGGAACTCAACGTCGCAGACGGAGCGTCAATCGGACGCCCGGTCTCAGTGTTATTGTCTTTTTCGTCTCAGGGGCCCGGTTGGTTTTTAAAGAAAAACAACCCCTACTGTACTCCACCTGTGTCCAAACCTCGGGCATAGTAAGCCAAAAGATCTGTCTCACTAAGAGGAATCCATCGAAGTTGACGGCACGTCAATCGGACATCCGTAGCTCAAGATATGAGCATTTCCGCTCCGAGGGCCCGGTTGGTTTCGTGTACGAACCAACCCGGCCGAACCCGAAGTATTCTGAAACCTTGAGTGTCATAAACCGAAACGACCGTCTCGATCCAGGGAGCGCATCGCCGCTGACGGTTCATCGATCGGAGGCCCGCAGCTCATGTTATCAGCAAAAGACCAAAAAGGTCCGAAAACTGGGGGTCTGGGCCCGGACCGACCCATCCCAACCCCCCTGGTTCGGCCCGAATAGGGACGAACTGACCCGGGTCCAGGTCCGACCCAGACGGCACGGCCGGGCGGCTCGGCCGGCGCCGCGTAAGGCAGCCCCCCCCCCCCCCCCCGCGCGGGGGCCGCTCCGTGACACCCGGATGCGGCTTAAGCCGCGTCCCTCCTCCGCGGTCCTGCGCGGCCGCGGGACCGGCCAGCGTCGTCGCGGCTTTAGCCGCGGCGTGTCTTCCCGACGGTGCGCTGGGCGCCGCTGCATCCTGGCGGTTGGCCGCTACCGGCCGCCGCCTCCGGCCGTTGGTGCCGCCGTGCCGGCGTGGCGCGCCGGCGGGGGGTTCCGCGGACCACCAGACGCGCTCCGGTGGTCCGATTTGCACGTTGTCTTCGCCAGTGCTCGTCCCGGGACTCGTCCTTCACTACAAAGACTTCAAAATTATCTTTCGGCCCCGTTTTTCATCGCCCACCAATCTGCGCATAACAACAAGAAGGGCGGTGGGTTCGGACTTGTTCGTTGATCCGCACCCACCACGTTAGCGGTTTTTAAAGTCTCACAACAATCATATTTAACAACTGGGGATATAAATCACGAAGATTTAAAAAGAAACAACCCCTACCTCATCGTAGTCGTCGAACGTGCGTTCTTCGCGGGATTGACCATCACGGAAGAAGAGGATCGTTGCGTCGCGGAAGGGGGGTCGCGTCGTCGCGGTACACGACGTCGCGTCGACGATCTCCGAGGGTTTAAGAAAACACACAGATTTAATTTCACGAATTAAATCCATGTTGAGGATAAAATCCACAAAGGAATTTAAAAGGTTTGAAATCTCCTACCTCAAGAAGTTGATCGAAGATTTGTCATGGGTAAAGAATCGTTGCGAAAGAAGCGGAAGAAGAATCGTCGGCGTCACGGAACACGGCGCCGCGTCGTCGATCTCCGAGGGTTCGGAATTCTTCGCGTTTTTCGCGTTCTTCGCGAAGAAAGCAGAAGATCTTCTAGCTTCAGAGATTTCTCCAAATACTCTAAACAAGACACCCCTTAAAAGACAAGTGTTGGTCTTACTTTTAATCTCATTCCAACAATTTATTTCAAAGATATGTAACGAACAAATTAATTCATATAATTAGTTGCAACGAATTAACCACCCAATTAAAAGGGGCGTTAAGAATTTAGAAAACACGTCAGTTGACTTTCATTAAATAGGAGCTTTCACGGGTGCGTTACTTAGAGGAAAAGAAACGGTGAGGCTTGTGTGGGCCCCACCTCACAAATATCCTATAAAGAGGGTAAGATATTTTGGGTTCCACCCTATCCGCTTCAACTCAGCTTAAGCAGCTTTAAAGTGGCTTTAAAGTGGCTTTAAGTGGAATAAAATAAATTTGTCGCACCACTTTATTTTATTTTCTTCACTTAATCCCAAAAATTAAAAACCACACCCGAGAAAACGCAACTCCGGAAGAGGCGTTTCTAAGAAAATACCGGCGTTGCGATTCCATCGGTGCCCTCGGAATTCGATTCCGAGCACCGGTTCAAAATTTAGAAAAACCCGCTCGTTCGTTCACTGAACGTACCCGAGACAAACTTCGGAAAATGATTCCGGGCACACCGGGCCTCAGAATCAGGTGCCGTCAGAAACTGCGTTCTTGTAAATTTACCAAGAAAATTATGAAATAAATTTCCTTGAATTTTACGGGTCTTTACATTAGTTCATTAAATTTTTATATAAGAGAATCAACATGACTATATGAATCATAGGAAGAAACCATAGCCAGACCCGTATCATCACGAACCACACCACCTCCCCAAATTTTTAATTTAGTGCATGATACATCCATGTTATGTTTCAGACTAGAAACAGACATAATATATTTTATCCATCTGTTTTATTTATCTGACCAATAGGAAAAATATGAGGAAAAGTTTCCAAAAAAATCTCATCGAAGGATATTTTTCCAAATTATCAACATGAATCCCAAGCTATACCACCATACTATGGGATCTTACAGTCAAAGATAGTTGCAAACTAAAAATACCATCTCCTTAAAACATGTTTATTTCACTCCAGTTTCTCCAACATTACACTTCTAAAATCACAACTCTCACCTTGTGCTTGTGTTATTTGGTACCCATCTGGATAAACCACCTTTCGAAAAAAAATGATTGTACAGTTATGAAGGTTCAACCCAAAGAACATTATGAGTCGCTACAAGATTATTTCCACCCATTACCCTTTGAAGAATATATGTAGGATTATTTCATTAGTTATCTTAGTGAAACATGTACATTTCTATGTGAGGGGAATACATTTTTCTAGATCTATTTATACATCTGAATGGAATGGGATTTGATGTGCTATGTTAGGAAGAAATATTTTTCACGTATCTATCGACACCAAATAATCCCCCCTCCCATCTCTAATGAAGGAGTCGCAATATAGAAATGAATTTGATTTGGATTTTAAAATACTAAATGTGGAACGTGTAAAAAAATATATCCTTCCCATCATTAAGAATTAAATTACTGAACATATTAATTTAATTTGGATTCAAAATAGTTTGAATTAAAAATTGATACTTTCTAGCTTCGATGAAGGAAATATTTGGTTTGGGGGACCTTGAGATGCCCATCGTCAACCTCCACTAGTTGTGATTCCAAAAAACCTATATCACCACATCTTATGACCCAACACTTGTGATGTTGGAGCTTCAAAACATGGTTGTGAACACTTTGCTACATCCTCGCAGAGTAATTACTTGACACATCCAGAACCATCTCATATTTTCATGATATGATCTTATCCCATATAGATCATTCTTCTAGACCATACCATGATAAGATTTATTTTATACCTTGCTTGGACACCTCCATAATTCCCACATTAATTCCCCTAACCTCCGTCTCTTTTTCCATGCTCTCCCAAAAAACTCAACGCCATCTCCCATCAACATTTACATTTATTATAAACTTCAAAAAAAAATCATTCAAATTATCATAGTTTTAGGCACTCAAAGTGTAGATAAAAAATTCTAGGATATGGATGAAAGGAAATAGTTCTCCAGAGAAATGAATCCCTTGAATGATAGAAAATTATTTTCTCAATTGGTTACCTAATTGGATATTTTTTCAAGAATTCCCTAAAAATGGTTTGTAGATATTCCACTGATGGAATTGAAAACCCCAAATATACCATTGGAAAATGCTTCCTCAATATACCAGAGGAACTCTCAATCTTTCTAATCCTTATCTTTGGGAATTGATATGAAATAAATATTTTTTTTTATTTTGTTATAATATTTTCACCCCACGTTATATACTCATCAATGACCTTGTGGACATTTTGTATAGACCTTCTGCTCCAATTAACAAAAATCAAAATATCATCAGCAAATAGTAAATAAGAAATACCAGGAATATTGGATTTGCATTAGTATTGGAGAATACTATTATCATTAATAATTTTTGTGATGTATCTACTTAGATCATCCTATACTAGAATGAATATGATGGGAGATAATGGATTCCATAGTCTTATTCCCCAGACTACATTAAATTTCCCTCATTTTTTCTATAATAGGGGAAAAGATCCACATTAAACTGTAACATCTAAATTTAAGATCAATCACCCATGTGTAAAAGTCCATATATGACATCACATTGATAATGATGCTCCACCCCACTATATTGTATGCTCCTCTGTATAGAATTTGAATTCAATATTGGATACAGAATTTTTAATGTTAAAATCTCCAATCATTTCTTTTAACTGCCCAATTGAATCCCAAATAGATCTACCTTCGATAAAACCATGTTTTTCCTATGAGAATAAATTTTTTAAGTGGGGTATGTGCCTTATATTAGTAATAATATCCAAAATATTTTATGATAAATTTCACACACATATAGTTTTATAATGATTAATAGAGAACGAATCTTCTTCCTTAGTAATAGAGACCATAGTTAGATAATAGACCACCCTTAGTAGATCATAACCCTGAAAGAAGTCTTAAATTATCCCCACCATATCTAATTTTATGAAAATCAGAGATATCACATGGAAGAATCTAAGAAAACTATAATTTTTTAGATAACTCTCAAGATTGATAGATTTAAGAACCTCCCAGATTTGAACCTCTTTAAAAATGATAAAAATAAACCAGTTCATTAGGTATGATGCCACCTTGGGTATATTATCAAAAATAAAAGTTGTTCCATATAGATGACCATCCATAATGAAGAGGTTATATCCACTTAGAATATATTCTAAATTAGATTAAACTATACCACCCACCACATTCAGATCATTCTCGAAAGAACCATCTCTCATTCAAAGGTTGTGATAAATTATCTCATTTATCTTTACTAACATCATGGAAAAAGATGAATTTTAGTCTCCCTATTTAATCCAAAAGTATCTAAATCATTCATGAACCAACCTTTCCTATTCTAAAATAAATTCCAAGAATCATATCTTCTTAATAACAAGATCATTAATTACCTCTTAATCCCATAATTCATTTAATCATTCCTCAGGATTCTCAAGTTCAATTTTCATAAACATAATCCCCTTGAAGGATGATGTCTGAATTGCACTCTAAAAATAAATCTATACCATCAAGATTCTATTTTTTTATCGAATCCCACCCATGAGTTTTTTTGAATGGTCTACATTGAGGATATGATATATATATTCATGAATTTTTTATCCAAGGTCCACTAACTGGAGAGTTAAAATCATTTGCAGTCACTTCTATTGGACTCAATGGAAATGAGGATAGGGGTGTAATTATATAAGTAATGAACTATATTATAGAACATCACATTTAGAAAATAAGAAGAAACTTGATGGTTGGAAAAAACATTGGTCCATCATACTCCATGTGTTCCATCTCTTTTCCTCATTATTCTACCAAGTATATTTATCTCATGAATACCCAAAATTGATTAAGTTGTTCCTTGCAGTGAATGGAGAAAAGTTTTTCCTTCCCTTCCATTAACTTGGTCCCCCACCTTTATTCTCTGATGGGTCCAATATCATTTTAAATAACCCACAAAAAGAATATAAACATATCTTTTAATAAAATAAACATGATCAATACACATGGATTACCTAGCCACAATATCACATTTTCATACACAAAAAGAGAAAAGGAATGACTGGCATTTAATACGGATCCTCTTAGAAATGTGTTTGATCTAGAATACAATACTCTCCACAAAATAATAAATATCAATGAATATACATATATGGTTATTGGTAGGGGATCCATGCATGAAAATAGTTACCAAACTTTTCTTATATAATAATAGGATCTCAGTAAACTTTTTTTGGGATTGAAAATAGTGATAATAGAAGATTTTTACCAATATCATTCCTAAACATGGAAATAAATTTTATCCTGGGATCTAAGGCCATAGGAATTACAGATAAGGTTATGAATTATTTATATTGGGATCACTTTTTCCCCAAGGAGTTGAACATGTCTCCCATAAAACAAAGAACAAATCCTTCATCTCCTGCTTGGATCAGGCCCTAGTACACACCCCATTGATAGGAGAATCTTGTAAAATATAATTTTGAGATAGGTATCCAGAATCACGGGATGGAAATAAAGAAGTCAGTAGAAGCTCCAAGCCATTCGGGGTAGAAGAAAAAAAATTTGGAATGATCCACATCCATTAACAGTTGGGAATCATCCAAAATGTCATAAGCGTACAAAGAGAGATGATTCGAGATTTCTTGAACATTAAATAATTAATTGTTCCATTTTATGGTTGAAAATTGAAATATAGTAGAAGATCTAGGGTCCTAGGGGATAAGATATCATGGTGTAAAATTGGACTATACAATCTCTTTCCATTTGGTTGAAAACCTTTTATGGTTGGGGTTTTGGCAGGAATCCTGAGAGCTACTGGAGATTGATAAAATCATGGATGATAGGGAATAAGATCCATGTCTGGGGAAACTAAGGAGACATCAACTTGTTGAAACAGTGTTGGGGAGAATCATTATTCTGGTCCAAATTTTCTTGCCAAAATATTTTGAGAAACCAAATGAAATATGGAAATGATATAATATGAATAAATAAATCATAATACATGATTTTTTAACATGGAAAATCCTTATAATGCAGAGGATTAAAAACCTTGGGGAAATTTCTAAAAATATTCGCTATGAATCAGAGAGTACAACGAATCCATGTAATTCCCAAAACATGAATTAAAAATCACAGAGCATAGAAAATATGTGTGAAAACCAAAAAGAAATATCCCTCTACCTTATTTATGATAAAAACTCACCAATTACATGTATTTAAAGTTCAATCTATGACAAAATGTCACCCTTTTATCAATGAAAAGTGGCTACCTCATAGATCTTCATCTGAACATGTGTCAGCCTCATAACATATTCTGAACCTAAAGGATTTAACTCTCTCATGATCTCACCATCATGATTTAACACTACTAAATAATTGGGACTCATCACCTGATCACTCCTATCAGAAATACTTTAAATACATAGCCATGATCATTGATTGCATCACTGCTACTCTTCAATAATTATACAATGGCGTGCCACACATGCTACCACCGACATGGAATCCCCCCATCTTGCTATCAGTGGATGAAATATTGAACATCTAGAAAATAATCTCTCCATAAATACAAGGTAATTTTTTTAATCGTCATTTCACACTGGGCACCATAAATAGGGATACCCCTTACCGGTTCTCTCTTTTTAGCTACATCCATCCACCACTCCTTCACAGCTCTCTCTTACTAGCTGCATTGCATTGGCACACCTTCCCAGTTAACTATTTCCAGAAAAGTTATAATTTCACTCCATTAAAATATGTTACTTCATCTTATTATATAGTCACAAAGTCTATAATCATAAATTACTACAGTCAACATCCCTTTTCCATCCATTAATATTGAGAATTTAATCTATGTTAATGTTGGTATAAAATCCTCAATTAATGATGTAATAAATCTATCAATTAATATAGTTTTCTCTATCATGAATAAAATTTATTAATCCCAAAAATCTCACCATTCATCGAATAAATGAATGGAATCATCCAACAAACCAATCTAGAAAAAAAATAGGTTGGTATCAGACCAACCATCATCATTTGTAAAAAATATAGCGACACCCTTTAGAATTTATGATATAAAACTATCTAATCCCCCTAAAAAATAAATCCAAATAATCAAGTATTAATCAAATATGTATCTTCTCCATATATATGAACAAGACTAGAACCAAAAATATCTTTCGCCCCCATAATAGTGACTACCACATAATCTGGAACACCTACCCAAATTAGCTGCTCCGCCTACTCAACATCCCCATAGCATACATGCACATCTCCTCTCTCAACATTACTTAATTTCAAAACCTTAATCTTATTTATGTGTGCATCAAATATCCTCACATAAGATTCCATAATTCTAATGAAAAATTTCAAGCATGAACCTTCCTCCTATGATACCACTTGTGGGGGAGAATCCTGATTCTGGGCTGAAAATTTCTTTCCAAAATATTGTGAGAAACCAGATGAAATATTGAAGTGATATAATTAGAATAAATAAATCATCATTGTGGGTTTTTTAACATTGAAAAACAATCCCTTTTGGGGACTAAAAACCCATGGGGAAATTTTCAAAAATATCCACTATGAATTAAAGAACACAAAGAATCCAAGTAATACCTAAACATGAATTACAAATGAGAGAGTATATAAAACCTGTGTGAAAATCACACCCTGATATTCCAATTATTTCTCTATAATAAAAATCTCACACATTCTATGTATTAAAAGATCAATTTTTGAAAAAAATATCACCCTTCTATCGACGAAACTTCACTACCTTAGAGATATTAATTTTTAACTTGTGTCAACCTCTACCTATTATGTGACACCTGATGGATTTATTTATCTTATGGTCTCACCATCATGATGTTCAATTGATCATTAATTGGTACATGCCACCTAATTACCACTATCATGAAAACTTTTGATACATCACCCCGATCACAAATTATTTTGCTTCTTCTTTACACCTGTTAAACACTGGTGTGCCACACATGATACCATTTACATGATAGACCCCATTCATTCCCTTGGTGGATGACATCTCAAACAGAGTTCCGAGAACCTCTCCACACATACAAGATAATTGTGTAAACATTTTTGTGTCACATGGGCCTCCAAAAACTCAGCAACCACTTCCTGGTTCTCTCTTTTTAGATACATCATGCTGGTACTCCTTCATGATTCTCTCCTATTGGTTACATCATGTTCTCACACCTTCCTTGTTCTTTCTTTCCAGATACATCATATTGGATCTCCATTTAAATATGTTACCTCATCTTATTATATAGACTAAAAGTAAATAATTACCAATTAATGTTGTCAACATCCCTTTTTCATCTATTAATATTGATAAATAAAAATCTGTTAATGTTGGGAGAAAATACACAATTAATATTTCAATAAATATCTACATTAATAAAAAATTTATCTCATCATTAAATGTGATGATTCCATCAATAAGAACCAGGGAGTGAGGGGAGATTTCAAAAATCATTCCAAGGAATCAAATCTTTCTTTAATGTTCACCAATAAAGTGTGATTGGATAGTTGAGCTACCACATTTACCTAAGATGATGATATTACACTGGATGAGGAGATATCTCAATAGAATGACAAGCGATGGGATGTTTTATTTTTGAATATTGACGTTGTGTGCCCATGGAGATTATATGAGGTACGATAGTGGGGATCTAAAGGGTATAGTAGGGGTTGCCTCTATTCCAATGATTCTTCAACCCACATAAGTAGATTCAATATGGGAGGAGAGGAAATGTCCATGGTGATGCAAATCTGACCTATCAAGGAGTCATTAAGACAAAATATTTATTCATATTCACATAAAACATTCCATCTAAGTCTATTATCTTCTCCAATAAGGAAAATATTGAAAACGATGAGGAAGTAGGTAAATATTAATCCACACCACTGATTTAGGTGATTACCTTCCTCGATTTAACTTTATTAACCTACAAGAGAGCTGGAAATGTCAATAATTGATCAAATGGGGGCTTCAAACCCAATCATTGATCAAATATTCATTGGAATTTGTAATGATGAAAAAATAGTTTTTTTCAACTCAGAGATAATTGACAAACAATCTAAAACCGAGTAGCACAAGAAGTTCTATAAGAGTCCCAAACCAGGCTTGTATACTCAAAAATAGGCCACTAAGGTCCATATGAGAAGCGACAACGCATCCATGAAGGAAGCGGCTAAAAAGGTTGGCATAAAATTTATGGATATCATTCCAAAACAGGAAGAAAATTGGGGAACCACAGAAAATATAGAACGAATGGGGTATATAGGTTTTAGGTATTTGATAAGAAATACTTAAAATAAAACTTTGGATGAAGATCATATCCTAGTGAATGAGATTCAATATAATGTGAGGAGTAAGGCACCACACCATAAGAATTCAAGTATAAGGGAGGAGGTTGATTTGATGGTGTCAGCTCCTCTAGAAAGGATGAGTCCACTATAATGGTATGAAAATTTTAAGCTACACAGGTCTATGAAATGCGTTCTTAAGTGAATTCATTTTTTTAATTAATTACATTTACAACTATCATTATTATTTATTTTATTAGAAGTTTTGTTCTGTATTTTAAACACATTTTTCTTGAAAAATATTTTAATGTGAATATTGACTCTCTAATTTAATTAATTAAAATAACCGCTAATGAAGAATAATTTAAGTTAAATGTATAGAATATATATCTATAAATATGATTTGAAATTAATTTAATTAAGATTACTTTTCATACAGTTATTATATGAACATATGATGATGGAAACAGAATTTCATGATAAAATATTTGTTTGACAAATCTACAGGTTTAATTTTAATTTAAATTCTACCACTTATGTGATTTTTATTACATAAAACGGATTACATATTTTTAATTAGTATAATTTATAATTTATAATAATTTTAACTTAATTTTTTATCACAATGAATAGAAAAAAACTAAAAAATCATTAATGTGGTAATAAATAAAATGGGTAAAAGTGAGTAACCATAGAGGTAAATCGGATAACATGTTTAAAAGAAGTTTATTTTTAATTTTTTAGTCCCAACTTCCTTTATACACCTAATTATTCTTTAATATTTTATATACCTCCCATTACATATTTTATTTGGAATCCATTAAACACTATGGTATATTAGGTTAAAATGTATCTACTTCATTCTTGTGAAGTTATTTTTCAAAAGCTACTAAAGTTGTAGTGTTTTATGCTTTAATGCAATTTTAATATAATTTATTTATTCTCAAATTTACATTGTATGAAATTATTTTTATTATCATATATTAAAATGATTTCATTTTCTTAAATTATTTTTATTAAAGAAATTTTAATGTAATAGTAAATTTTACTCTATTTGGTAATTCAAAAGATTAAGAAATTTTTTTAACAAAATATGACTTATTTTCTCTCTCTAGTAAAAAATTATTCTTCTAAAATATCAATGTTTTTTGAAAATATTTTGAAGAATATTTTTAACATTATCAAATTGATTTATTAAATTAATTGTGACCCAAGTTTGACTTAAGAACTACTTTCAAAGAAATAATCTTGTCTTTTTCTGAATGAGGCACTTTTTAACATTTTTAAAATAGTGTTCATGGAATATATCTTTTAACTTATTCTAGATGTATGGAATTAAAAAAATCATGACCAATCAACTCTTTGAAGATTCCCTTATATGCATCTATAGTTTTCTATAAAGGAAATGATTTCTGTAATATATTTGAGATTTTCTGTTTTTCAAAAATTATTTTCAAACTCCACTAGTTGTTTTCCTCAAAAAAGTTTTAACTTTTTTAAGTATTTACATTCATCGATGAAAAAAACCAATAATGTTGAGGATATATTAAAAATTATATATATATGCCTCTTAAATATATTCTTATCTCACTCTCTATTCATTTTAAAGGGTTATATATGTCTTATGGTCATTTCTTAAATTCCTTCTTTAAGAAATATCTTTTATTATCATATGTGGATAGATTATTGAACCTATTTTCATTCCATGAGTAATAATTATATTCATTCATTATTATTTATTTTCATATGTTTCAAATATATGAATGTGATGGGTAATCCTGGAATTATATATCCATCAAGTATATTGGGTAATGTCTTAGTCTCATGAGATGTCAGGTATGGGATTATGGATTAAACCTAATCCAGTGTTGAACTCTATCCAGCATGTGATGTCATCTCATCATTCATACTTCAATTATGTTTTTTCATGTATTATGTTAATTATAAATTTCATATGATTCAATGACCTTATGCTACCATGTTCATTATGTTATACTATGATGTTATTACTCAGGTTCCTTCTATTTTCGGATATATTTTCCTACCTTGGACTCACACGTTATGATTTCTTATCATGTTAATTCACTTATGATTCTTTTTAAATAACCCTTTTTCTTTGTATTACCTAGGTTATCCCATATAGTGAAGGATATTGAAAGGATCTAAGATATTTTTATAGATAATGAATTATTATTTTTATTTTTAGTTACACATGTATATTTTATGAAATTTATATTTTAAGGACACTCGGCCTCACAATATTTGGATTTTAATTAATATATGTTTATGTAAAAAATATGTAATGACATGTGTAAAAGGACTGAATCACATTAATAAAAAACTTAAAATTTTATTGTAGATACCTATTTATTATAAAAATAAAAAATAAAATGTGCTTTTAATTCAGAGGGAAATCATTATATGGAAGATAATCCAAAACCAAATTGAAAAAGGATTTATTGTGATTTGGAATCCAAGTGGCCTGAAAGAAAAAATTCAGTATCCTATGAACACATTGGTACAGAACCCATTACAACACATTTTCTATTGACCCATTCACACAAGGAACTAAAGAAGCATAAAGGTCCACACACCGCCCTGATCCTAGAAAGAACAATAGATGCCCCGAAAAATGCTACAGCGATCTTCGCTGGAAACATCCTTCCATCTCTGCTGATGAAAAATGCACCACAACCTGATATGAGCCATCTAATCCACAAAGTCACTGCCATCCACCACTCCATTCCATCACCACTTGATGATCCATATCCATTGATCCACTCCACCACTATAGAAAAACCTCAAAGACCCATAGACGACTATCACAAAGATACTGATGCACACTGATCTTCCATCATACACGATGCCCTCTACATCCGTCCATTACATCACAAGAAACCCTGAGGACCGCTCTAAGAACTCTATATCCCCTTCCGATGCTTATTATGACCATATCTACATTGAATTACATATATGGACTAGATATGTTAATTCTGACCACCAATGAGAAGAATCAAAGCCATGAAATCTCTAGGAGTCGCCACTATGGAAGCCGAAGGAAGGCCATGGGATGAAACCCTACAAGAAGTGGATACCTCTTAGCTAAAGATCAGAGCCTCCTCTATCAAATTAATGAAATATTTTATCATAAAGGTAAATAACACATTTTTATATTACATCAAGGTTGTGTAATAATCAAAAAAATAAATCATAAAAAACACTTAATTAAATGGAAACAAGAAAATAATCCCTAACAGTAAGAAGAATGAAGAGAGAATCCATAAAATAGTAAATAGAATTGAAACTAATTTAATGTCAACATAGTATAAATACACAAAAATTATAAATGACCCAAAACAATATAAAAAACAAGAGACATGGTTAAAATAATAAAGAAGGAATAAATAAAGAAGAATCTCTTGAAACACCCAAATACATGGAATATGAATAGAAAAAATGATTTTATGTCTTAAAAAACTTTTATTCCTTAGGTATACTTTAGATAATCTCTTCTCTAAATATTTACACTATAATATTTTATTTTTCACTACTTTTTAGCATTGTGGTCTCTATAATTCAGTACCTCCACTTTTTGTGGATAGATCTAATTTATTGGGGGTTTTTGGACCTGAGGGTTTTATAGAGTAAGTATCTATATTATGTTGTTTGTTATTATTTAGTTAGATGGTTTTATGTCTTGAATAGCTCTTATAACCTATTTTGCAGTAGGGTTTTGGCTAGATATTTATGCTAAAATTAGTTATTAGGGCATAAAATGTCTAAAATTGCATACTTTTACAGTAACAACCCTTTTGTAACATCATATTCAATTCTATGTGAAAACCAACAAAAAAACATAGTATCAATGTGTAAAAGATGTAAAAATATCAATTTCAAATAATATGTATGAATTAATCTGATCAACACTCCAACTAACATTAAATAAGAATCTTATCAACTCATTATTCTAGAATTAAAAATAATAATCATAATAAAAAGTGAAGAAAAAATTAAAATCACTAATGAACAAAAATAAAAAACACTACAAAAATTATTTTTTATTAAAAAACACAAAATTAGATAAAAAATAAACATTTAATCACAAATTCAAATATCTATATCCCAAATAGTGAATTCAAAACACCCACAATGGATATGTCAACCATCAACTTCTTTTAGTATAAGAAAAACAATATAATAATCTAATTTTGTATTCATATCACCAATTTTAAAATCATTTCCCTATATTCATATTAAACCCAACTACTCACAAAAAAACTCAAAGATAGTCAAAACATTTTACAAATAAACCATTAAATGTGTTTAAATCAAAAAACTATTCAATTTTCCGTAATTAAATCAGACACTTACAATATCATTTCATGAAAATATAATTAATTTCAAAAACAATCCCTAAGTCCCCATTCTAAAGGTAAAACATTTCACATGAAACCCCCTTTCCCAATATAAAAACTTTATAATAATCACAAATTATATCATACCACCACTATAACTAAAACCTGATTTATTCCCGTAAACACATCCCAAAACCAATCATCGATTGAATTATCTGAACCGTAAATATCTAAATGATAAATATGACTAAATAAAAAACAAAAAATTAAGAAAATAATTTTTGAATTTTCTTCCGGGTTTGATGGGTCATGAAATGGTCACAAAATAATCTTTGATATGTTTCTAGAACCCTGAACTCAGTGATTGTGTAGTTTATCTAACCATTAATTCTAACATATATCCTTATATTTTCCAAATATAATGATCAAAAAACTCTAAAACCTTCATGGAAACTCAAAAAGATCACTACGGATCAAAAAACAATCTTCTCATAACAAAATTAAATAAAAATTTATCAAAAACTGAAACAATGACCCAAAATCCTATTATAACTCTAGTCTTAGGAAGAGAATGAGATATATAAACCCTTTATAAATAGATACCTCAATTTTCAATACTATTATCTTCATACAATTATACCCTATATATAATTGGAGAGTTCTTCCAAAACCTAGAAACTTTTTAGAAAATAGGATTTGGCGCCATTTTAAATGAACTGACTCGAGCTAACTAGAAATATAATCTATCCAGTCCACCCACTTGGCCTAAATGACATTCCCAAACCCCATGGATATGCTACAAGTTTTTGGGTGTCAAGAACACACACTTGTGACTAATTTTACAAAAAATACATAATATAAATTAGAATAATAACCATCAAAACACTAGTATGACCTATCTAAATATTAAACATCTATGTATAACAAAAAATAAAATATGAATATTGAGAAAACCAAATAGGGAACAAAAAATTATAAATTATATTTAGTAATAACAAATAAAACGTCCACATACATAAAAAAGTAGTGATACTAAAAAATGTACATCATATGGTTTAATAGGTAGATACATCCATGACTGATAAAATAATTCATCAACTCGAGTTACCACCTGAATATCACCATGCATCCTACAATCACTCACCATAACCACACATCAATTAATAAACCAATAATGATATCTGAACCTAATTCAATGCATGGGAATCTAAATAAAATCCATAAGGATATATAAAGTCACATAAACTAGTGTATATACAAGGTGTGACTGAAACATTCCCTGTAATAATCCACTATAGAGTCTATTCAATCAATTTTATAAAATAGATCATAAATTATTGTTTGGAAATAATATAGAAAACTATTTTTTATTAATAGATAATGTATAAAGTAAATATGATAAATACTCTATTAGATCTATTTTAAATAAATAATAATAATAAACCTTAAAAATGCGGTATATCCAATTTAAAATTATAAGATTCAAACCAAAACACTAAAAAATTTATTTCAATCAAAATTCTATCAAAACCTGAAGGGGGATTTTAAAATTTAAAATAATTTAACCAAATTTTTTCCATAATTTATAAAAAATAATTCCCCAAATTAAATTAGTAAAAAATTTTACATTAAATTATTAACCACACATTAAAAATTAATTTTTGAAAAAAAAAATCAATGTATGTAAAAAAATAATCAAAATCAGAAATAACCTTCCAAGACACCATGATATCACTGATTAAAATTTAAAACATGAATAATATAAAAATGGTCGCATTGGATCAAAAAAATGCTAGGGGCTACAAACATGTAATGAAACTGGGTCCCTTAAATTATACTCAACATGAACTATGATACATGGGTTGCGTCATAAGATATATATTGAATTTAAGTGTTATCGGCTAAAGGAATCACTCATTGTTCCCCAAGGATAAACTAATAGATCCATATATGCTTCCATTTTGGTCTCATCGATAACTAAATAAATATCCCTTAGGAGGGAACAAATTACCTCTAGGAAAAACTAGTTTTGACACACTAATATAGTGTAACACTCATTCAAACCATCTAAAAAGATACACAAGATCCATTGATATCAATTAATGGTGGTGAGAAAGAAATAAGGCAAAAGGAAAACACATGAATTAACTAAAATAAAACACTATAAAATAAAACTCATCTCACCTAAAATAACATCACAAGAAACAACCCCTTTCATTTCATCCATGTCAAATAAAGATACAGTAGGATAATAATATGAAAAATTCACATTAGTTCTATTATGTGTATCAAAATAATAAATAAGGTTCTCAATATTGGGTGTCAAAATTATAAAATAAATCACTGAAAAAAATTTCCAAAAGGCCTTTCTAAACATTATTTTAATCTCAAACCCTTTCACTATTAATAAAATTTAACATTATAGTATCCTTTGAAACCAACTCATGAAATCATACTTTGAAATACATTTGTAAATCATTATTTTCCCCCAAATCATATTATATAAACAAAAAGGGATAAAACCCCTTAAATCCATTACACATGGAATTAATACACTCTTTTTGGTAAACAAATCATTAATGTAATTGAATATATTATTCAAGAATCAAAAAATTCTAAGAACTCCTTTAAACTACCTATTTCCCCTTCAAAATCCACATAGGTATTTTATTAGACACATTGAATTTAGAAACATTCAATATAGAAACCTAATTTAAAATAACCATAAGAATCCACTTTATTCTAGGTACAATATCCACTGATAAAAATTACAAACCCACTATGGGTACCACCTATTCTTTAAATTTAGTAATAATGTAATTGAAAAGAGTCTAAATATTTAAGACATGAATTAAAATGTAATTATATAAAATTACCTAAACCATTCAACAGAAAACAAGTGTCCTTATACTACAAATGAAAAAAAATAAAGGTAATGACCTCTCCAAGACATAGAAATCCAAAAAACATAATATTATAGCCATAAAACGCCTAATTTATTCCCCAAGGTGTTTTTGGGTTCAATTGAAATCAAATTAATACTCTAACACCACATAAATTATATTTTTATGAAATGATGATATATATTTTTATATTCAACACTAAAGGAAAATTTACTACATTATAATTAGAATGTTAAAATTGTATCATATCTATTTAATTACATGGTGTAAATATTAGTAACCATATTATAAAATATTTAGAGAAAGTAGAATAAAAGGAATCATGTTGTATAATTTTTCAATATGTGGATAAGTTTTTCAAGAAGTAAATATAGTAAGCTTCACTATGGTTTCCATAAAACAATACCATGAATAACTCTAAAAGTTTAAAAAAAGAGAAATATTATTTAAGATTATTTCATGCTCTTAGAAATCACTCTCATATCCATGCTATCTAAATCACCACTGACAAAAACTACAATGGTTTATCTTATAATTTGGTCACACATAGCTATTTTGAGGGATTATTTAAGTATATGTAAGATGATATAAACACGTAACTATAAATATAATAAATTATATATATTTAAAATGTATATTAAAATTTAATTAATTTATATATTTAAAAAATAGAAAATTATAGTAAAAATATATTCAATTAATTTTTCTAAATAACAGAAAATCATTTTATTGTCACAAATTTATTTTACTAAAAATTATCTTTTTCTAAATGAATTTTATTTAGAGAAAAATAAATATATTTTGGCCATATTTTGATTTAAATAAAACACATTTTTTATGTGAATAACATATTAAATCTCACTAAGTATTTGAAAAATAGAAAATAAGAATAAGAATATTTAATATATAGTAATAGTTTTCTATAAAAATAGTGTTTTCTATATATATAATATTTTAATTTAAAATCCAAAATTTTGACATTTAGAAATATTATTAGATTAAATGGTTTACAAATTTGTATTAATCCTATTTAAATTTATATGGAATTGTTGTATTATATTTTTTTTTAAAAAAATTATAATTAACGGAGTAATCATTTAATCAACATTAAAGGGTAGAAACGATGTAATCTAACATGGCATGAATTGTATAAAATCCAAATAGAAAAATGAAATTCTAGACTATATTATTTATATATTTAATTAATGTATAAGCTTTCCTTCTAAATTGTAATACTTTGAAATATTTTAAATAAATACTATCAAAGTTAGGTGATGAGAAGGAATGAGATTCCAAGCCTCAGTGATCGCATAATTAATTTGATAAAATATTATATATTTATATATATATATATTATCAAAAAAACAAATTATTTTATTAATAATGTAATAACTTATAAATAGGGTCTATGATCAGAAATCTGATACCACGGTCGAATATGAAATTCAAGTTTTACCCTAAACATGACCTAAAGAGGGTCGGTACAAAAATATTTAGATGAGGAATCCGTTTTTGGGTACATTATGTAGATTAACTAAAAAATTTATTAATTTTTTTGTTTAATTAAAAAAACGTATTTGACTCCATAAATACCCTTTTATGGTATTTTTTAGGTTTATCTACAAAACCCAAGAATCTTTGAGATGAGTTTCTTAGGATTCTTCATTGATGAATCTAAACCGGGTGACAAAGGATGACCAAACCATGGTGTATGGACAAATTGTGAACATAATGGATCTTCTACTTCAATAGAGAATGTGTTTTTCACCAAATATCAATTCATAATTGAGGTCAAGATCATCAATTTTGTTTCCTTCTTATTGATTAAATTGTTATCAAATGAATTTCATTTGTTTATCTCTTGTTGAAAATTTCACGCACTTCCATAAGCCCGTTTTAAAATTTAATTGTTTAATTGATTTATTATCATTTATTCTACCATGATCACACACCATATTCCCCATTTTGTAATTTATTATTGAGAACTCATGGAAAGTGAAGGTTATCACCATTCTATGGTTCTTTTCCCCCTTCGTTATTCATATACTTCTCCATTGGCCTATGGGTTCGACTTTTTCAGGGAGGGTTTGAGTGAGATCGAACCCATGGATTCATGAAAGATGGAAAATGACATTTGGGATGGTGAGTTGAATATGTATTGAGGTTTTTTTGGGGATGATATTTATCATTCCCATGGATCTAAGATTTGGGAAAAAATGAAATTGATGTGTTGCATGTGGGACATGCGACATATGACCGCATGGGATTGGATTTAGATTTATAACCATTGGAGGACTGGAATCAATGTGAAGAGAAAGTTACCACCAACTTAAGGTGGTCAACAGGCATGATTTGTGGCTGAGAAACTTGATCTAGAAGCTATAGTAAAGAATTTTTATTTATTTAAAAAAACAACTACACAACATTTAATACATAATAAAATATTCCTTGTAGTTCCCTAGATGTGGATTATAGGGTTTATGGGTATAGATAGGTATCATACACCGTGTAAGACCCCCCATGTCACTTGTGACACAGTGTTGGTGGCTTATTGTGTACGTTGAGAGTGTAAAAGAAGGTACAGGTCTATTAACGTAGAAAGGGTCGATTACACAATTATAGACATGTCCAGGTACCCATGCTGGGTCATAACTAGGTATACAAATAGATTCATGGGAATAGCCCAAAAGAAATAGGCATTCCCAGGAGACCATGGGGCCCCACATGTCATGCATGTCAGGGAATATTACATTTTATTTGGATAGTATGTAATAATAGAAAATAGAGGCATATAGAGTCTCAGCTTGACCCTACCAAATTGTTTGTTTATTGGGACACATAGGGTATTTGATCATGGAAAGTGTACGCAGGCATGGGCTGACAAACATGTGTTGCCCTGAGGTGGTCAAGACATGTCATGCAGGTCATGTACACACTATTTAAAAAGACAAGGATTTAGATCCGTTCTCAGAGGAGAAACAACCAGGTGATGAGGTGGGGGCACATATCGTGTAAACCCCCATACATGCCATTACTTCCCTCTATATTTTCTCTCTCATATATCCTTCATTGGGAATAGAATTTTGGCCCAAGATTAGTCTATATTGAGTGTTTTTTAGGTAGAACATGGTGGTATCCTTTGTATTTGATTTTGATATATGATGACAGATGTTCAAAGTGGGATTCTTCCATAGTAAATGCTTGATGATGGAATTTATTGGACATGATCATCAAACGGTTCAACTAGAGATGGTACACCCCTATCGTACCAGGGTGTGGGTCCTCCATAATATTTGTTTAGATGCAAATGGTACTCCCCTTTAACAATAGGGTGAGTGTCCTTTATATTTTTTTCTCATAAAGATATGGTACTCCATTGTTATATATAGGCACTGTCCATTTATCCAGGGGGATGGTACTCCCAGTTTCCATCAAGGTGCATGTCCTCATACACTTTATACATGAAGATACACTATTTTCCTATCACAATAGGTTGAAGGCCCTCTATCTATAGAGATTATACTCTTCTATCGCACTATGGTGTAGGTCCTCTAAACTTTTTCTATAGATACAGAGGTCATACTCCCATACCGAGTGTTCTAGTCCTTTATCGAGGGATATAGTACTTCCATGTCACACTGGGGTGTGGTCCCTCCATATTCCATTCACATATTTTGAGATTGACCACCCTTATATGGGAGCAGGTTCCATATCTTCTATGTATAGTCCCCCTATCATACCCGAGATTGGATCCTCTTTATTTTCTATATTATGTACCCTCCAGGGTGTGTAGTAATGGTGAGGTGTGGTCCCTCTTCATGAATTATTTAGACATGCACATGAGATGAAGGGAATAAATGATGAACCTTTGGAGTTTTATATATACTCATAGTCATGGGATGTACTCTGATATATAAATCCCATTTCCCCATCTTAATGGTTTATTATATGAGATCAAATCTTTTTATAGGGGTTTCATTTCCCTCCTTTAGGCTGAGTTTCTTAATTATATCATATCTTTTATTTCACCATCTTTATTTTTTAGGGAATTCAACCTGGTATGTATATACTCACCCCTATATGGTATTTTCCCACATGTTTCATGTCTTATGATTTAAAAAAATTATAAGTGGAATAGAAAAGTGCAGGGTTACTTGGTCAAATTTTACCATCTTTGGTGGTCGGTGCATCAAGATCATGATATAGGTTTTATAATCTTTCTTTATTTACCAATTATTGTTATTTAGGGAAATAATTTTCTATTTGGGTATGTATTTTTACCTTTACTTTTAGGATTACACTATTGTACTGTTTTTTATTCCTCAGATGTTATTATATGCTTGATTTTTACTCAATATGTTACTTTATTTCAATATTATTCCTATACACTTCTATATATACATGGTCTAATTCATTCTTATAGGTAATTTTGAAAATGGACTCCAGTTTTAGTTATTAATTCTCAGCTCTTTTTTTCAACCCCTAACCTATGGATTCTGAAATGGGGTTGTGGTGGGGAGGTCTTAGACCAGCTAGGCGGGTCTCGATTGGTTGGGTTGTTACAAATTGGTATCAAGTGTGGTTCAACCTCAGGATGGTGTTTGGAGTTTTTTACCCTAATGATTATTTTTTGGGAATTTAAGTAAATATTTTCAAAGTGTATTGTGTATAGAATTCTCTCTAGCGAACCCAATGTGCGTGCGGAAACCGGCGTATCCATTCAACAAAGTTCTTATTTCCTTTTTCATCCCGGTATACCAAGACATTTGTTGTAGGGAACATTGATACATATATTATATAGAATTGGGTCCATTGACTGTCATTATTGAGTTTAATTCTCATATATATATGCTCATATGACTACGGTACAACATTGTTAGTATCAAAATGAATTTAGATGATATCCAAACAGGTTATAGATTCATGATCATGATGAATATTTAATGAGTGATGAGGCATTAGTTAAGGATCCAGCTCATGATATATTTCCTCCTAGTGGGAAAGTAGAATAACCCCTGCCTATCGAGCTATATATTATACTAGCAAATCTGGATAAGGGTGCACACAAGAATATCATGCACTGTGAGTCCCATCACCAAAGGCTAGTGAGGTACCATGGTGAGCCAAATACCTAATAAGTAGAGGATTGTCTTGTGTTGGTGATCCATTTATTCAGAAGTTTGCATACATTTATTGATTAGATGGTTGTGATGTGAGCCAGTCTTGTCCACAGAGAATATGGGTGCTGGTGGAGTATGGTCACAACGATGCAAGATGAGTTGACACTCTCATGGTATGACTTCTATAAATTATTTGAAGATAAGTATTACCCCTTGTTCATTCAATCTGTTTAGATTCCTGATATTTTGGAGATGTGTCTAGAATGGATGATATTTTCTATGTATGTCATGTCGTTCACTGACCGTACATGGTTCTCCCTCAACATGATTTTGAGATGCTTACTTCTGAGCAGGAAATTTTATGAAGTGTTTATACAGAGACATACAAGCCTTTTTGGTGCCCCTATACATTCCCAAATATGTTGTAGTGCCTAAGTAGGTGCTGATGATTGAGATATTCTTATATGAGGGATTTCATGCCTATGGTTCCATTAGTAGGCATCCCAAGACTAAGTCATCTATAGTGGTTGGAAGATGATTTGAGTTGAGGCATAGGAGACATACCCATGCTCGGATTTAGGAATATAGTCATGTGGATCAGAGACCATGTAGAGTAATAGGTAATAATAGAGAGGGGTGATGTTATGAATGTTATGGGTGGGGTCACATGGAACAATAATTCTCATCCCGACATGCTGAGGAAGGAATATAGGTAGTGGATGGATAGCAATGATAGAGGCAACGCTATAATCAGGGATATCCCAAGAGGGGATAGGGCAGCCCCCTTGGAGGCAGAGCTAGAAGAGGAGTAGGTGTGGATATGGTAGGAGTAAAAACTCGTGATGGATGAAATTATGATCTACTTCCTCCACCACCACTACCAAGAGTCTCCAATCAAGCTAAGGGAACTATTGGTCGGGGTCACAGGCAGTTGTATGCCATGGGGGCTTATGACCCTATCGCTCATGAGGTAATTATATATATGATATGTATTTATTAAAATCTTTATTCATTACTATTATACATAATTTTGTATCATTCATTAATCACATTACTCTTATTTCAAGATATGGATCTCACCTTAGAGACTTTAACCCATGAACTTTGGCTTGAGGGTCCTATATGGAAAACTTCTTCGATATTGCTTATCTACTAGTAGTAAAAGATATAACTTGGTGAAGATGTTTTATCATGAGACCCATTGGTCATCACAATGAAAAAATATGACATCATCTTGGGTATGGAATGGTTTTTCATGGTCTGATACAAGATTCATTTTAACCATAGTGGAGTAAGATGCCTTCGGATAGATGATATGAGATTATCCATTATGGGTGAGAGAGATCTCTTAGTGGATTGACTGAGCCTTGGGATTAGGATGCTAAAACCCAAAACCCATCAGTTTTAGAGTTTATCTATTAGTGTAGTAGTATTTTTTTCATATGTGTTTCTTTATACATGTATTATTATATATATGTATTTCCTAAGGAAATTCTGGGACAACATTCGAGTTGGGAGTTAAATTTTTGCATCAAATTACACCCCAATACAACTATGATATCTTTTTTGGTGTATCAGATGGCCCCTACCATGATCCAAAAGTTGAGGGTGGAGATGAATTACCTTTAATAGAAGGGTTTTATCGAACCCAATGTATCATATTGGGTAGCTTTAGTTTTTTTTAGTGAAAAAGGAATACGTGAGCTTGTGTATTTATGTTGATTTCCATCAACTAAACCAGGCCATGATAAAGAACATGTACACCGTGATGATGATTAATAACATATTTTATTAGTTGTGAGGTGTGAGATAGTTCTCAAAGATATATTTCATGTCAAGATACTACTGTTTGAGTGTTCACGATCAGGATATTCTGAAGATGGAATTCTGATGATGCTATGGACACAAGGAGTTTATGGTTATTTCTTTTGATGTGATGAATTCCCCCATTATATTTATGGATATAATGAATCATATCTTCCATCCATAAATGGACTGATTTTTGTTTGTCTTTGTTGATGAAATACTAATCTACTCAAAGTGAGAGTAGGATCATGCAGAGCACTTAAGTATTGTCTAAGACATGGTTTAGACCACGAGATTTATGGTAATATTTCAATGTTCTAGTAATGGATCCACCATGTTTAAATTATGGGAATGTTATTTCTTATCATGGATTAGATATGGACCCATTGAATATTAAAGTGGTTATTTTTTAGGATCCACCCAAGTGGATTTTATATGTGTAGAGTTTCCTTGGTTTGATGAGGTAATACAAGATGTTCAAGGGGAAATTATCCTAGATTTTTGCCCCTTTGACCTCTGTGACGTGGAATGAGAAACTGTTTACTTGGACTGAACATTGTGAGAGGGACTTTGATAAGTATAGGTTGAGGATGATGAGTGCTCCTATTTTGAGATTGTCAAAGGGGGTAATGGGGTACATAATTTATTGTGATGCCTCTAGAGATGGGCTTGGATTAATGTTGATGAAGAGGAATGCAGTGATTGCATATGAGTCAAGGTATTTGAGTCCCCATAATAATAACTAATGAATCATTACCTGGAGTTGGCAATGGTAGTATTTTTTCATAGGATGTGGATGCCCTACCTTATGGGATAGAACGTTTTTATTTACTCAAGTGATAAAGGTATCACATATGTCTTCATGAAGAGATATTTGATCCTAATACATAAGTTCTTGTCAGAGATACTGTAAGATTACAATTCTAAAATAGTCTATACTCCTAGAAATGGAAATGTGGTTGCAAATTACTTTACTAGGGAGTCACATTCTCATTTGGTGGAGATCCATATAAATAGTTTACTTTCTTGAAGCTGACCCTAGTAGAGGATAGGGGTGAGGGATGCTCAGTTTGGAGATGTCAATTATGACGTAATACATAACAAGATATCCTCAAGAGGTTGTCCATATGGGTTCTCTCAAAGTGGGAATCATGCCATCATTTTTCAAGGATGTACGGTGGTTCTAATATCATTATTATAGACGATGATGCGGGAGTTTCACCCTTAACATTTGGATTTACGTCATAGTATAGGAAAACATTAGATGGGCCTTTAGTGGCCTTTTGTGGGATGGATTAAGATGAAGTGTTTCTGAGTTTGTCTGCTGGTATCTCACATGACTATAGGGGAAGGCTGAGCACCAGGATCCAGAATTTTTGTTTCAAAATAATGAGTTCCCAGAGTGGAAATGGGATGAAATATCTAAGAAAATTGTGATTGGGATTCAATGGATATTTAAGGGGAAAAAATTCTATCTGGTTCATAGTTTACGGACCTACGAGGTCGGCGCACTTCTGTGCTATTAGGGAGTAGTGTTCGGTGGAGAGTTTGGGTATAGTGTACATGTGAGTGATTGTACACCTTCATTTGGATCCTTCGATGATTTTCTCCTTCCATGATGAGTGGTTCACATCACGATTTTAGAGATGCCTACATGAGGCATTTTGGACCTAGTTGAGGATGAGTATAGATTTTTATCCCAATATGGATGGGAATAAAGAGATTACTATCCAAGTGTTGGAGGATATGATGAGGGCTTTCATGTTTGATTTTTTCCATAGCTAGGAGGATCACAAAAAATTATTATAGTTTTTTTATAAAAATACCTATCACTTTATTATCATTATGATACCTTTCAGGGCATTGTACGAGAGACCTTGCAAGTCACCCATATGTTGGACTGAAATTGGTGAGGCATCCCTTGATGGGAAAATATTTTTCAGGAAATGGTAAAGAAGGTCCAGGTGATCCATGAGAAAAGGAGGAACACCTAGGGAGGAGATAATTCTTATACTTATTGATGTTTTAGGCACGTTGAGTTCTATCAGGGAGACCACATTTTTCTAAGAGTCTCCCCATGATGACGATTTCAGAGATTCTACTAGGTATACAAGTTATTCTTATGGTTTATTTTCCCATTTGAAATCATTCAATTGGTTTGAGAGGTTTCATTTAGCCTAAACTTATACCTATACATTGAGAGGGTGTATTTTGTCTTCCATGTGTCTTAGTTGAGAAGATACGTGCATGATCCTTCATATATTATTGACTGGGGTGAGTTGGAAATTTTGTATGGAGACACCTTCATAGTGAACCTAATAGTGATCAAGGATTCATAGCATATTTTCCTAAAATGATGAACCATTCCATTGGTTCATGTGTTTTGGGAGCATGATATTATGCAAAAGATATCCTAGGAGCAAGAGATCAAGATGTCGCCTTACTATCCCTAACTTTTTTTCATATATTTTTCCTTTAGGGGGTGAAAAAAATTATTGAGGGAATTATTTGGATACTCTCTTTTCCCTGTATGACTATGAAATATATTGTGTAATATTTTAGGAACTATGTGCTGAGACAACGCTAGATTCTAAGGCACGGTGAGCCCAAAATTAATTTTTTTTAAAACGGAAATATATTTTATAACACACATATAGTTTTTTATAAATAATTGATTATCTCCTAAATAGAGTATTGGATTGGAAATCTAAGACCATTATTGAATCTGGAACATAGTGTTTACCCTATGCATGACCTAAATTTTGTTGGCATCAGACTTTTAGATGAGGCAACCATTGATGGGTGAGTTAAATGGATAAACTAATTTAATTTATTTATTGAAAAACCCTATTTATCTCTAAAAATTATTATAATGAATGTTTTATAGGATATGTCACATAACTGTGGGAAATTCGAATGGATATTACAAGCATTCATCATTGGATGATCAGAACTGGATGATGAATGATGACTGAATCAAGGTGGATTGACACACAAGGAATTTCAAAGATCATCCATATCATTAGTGACCACATTATTCATTTAATATCAATTTATATTCAAGGTATTAATAAAAAAATTTGGTTTTTTGCCTCTTTATTAAATTTTTAAATTATAAATTTGATCTTCCTAACTCTTATTTTTGATTGCACGCCCTTCTCATGAGATTGATTGTTGAATAAAATTATTTACTCAAATTATTATCTTTTCTTATTCCAAAATATCACCCTTTATTATCTTATTTTCATTCATTGGATGATAACACTTGGAAAATGATGTTTATCACTATTTTATGGTTCTTTTCCCTAATCATTCTCCATATTCTCTTTTGTTTTCTTATAGGGTTGCGGTTTGACTTTTAAAGAGGGTTTGAACATGATTGAATGCATGGATTCATGGAAGATGGAAAAATCATTTTGTATGGTGATTTTTTAATCACTAAAGGTTTTTTATAGTATGAGGGTGGTTATTCCTATGTATCTGGGATCTAGGACTGAATGGCAGTGAAATGATACATGCAGGACAGGCGACAGACCACCATGGGAGATCAGATTTTTATTTTTTTCCCACTAAGGGATTGAGTTGATAGCTAAATAATATTACCACCATTTATTAGTGTTCAAAAGTTGTGATTATTGGAGAAGAAAATAAATCTATAAGCCATGTGAATGAACTTAAATTTATGGGAAACCCCCGACTCCAAGATGTATTATTCGGAAAAACACTCATCGTATAGTCCCATGGTAATTTTGTCAAGTGTTTCTAGGTAAGGGTAACTATCAAACACCATTTGGGATCGACACACACAGTGTGACCCAGTTCTTGCAGCCAGACATGTACATCAGGAGTGCATGGTCATGGATACACCCAAATACACATACATGACCCAACTACATAGGCTTGGACATGGCTTGGTACCAAAGATGGGACATAGCCGAATGCATTAATAGGAACAGTTGAATAGACCAAAGGACATGGTAATTTCTAGTATCCCTTGTGGACCAACATGTCATACATGATATGGAAGATTATGTGTACTTCATAGAGTACACATTCTTCAGTAGATATCGCACACTGAGTGTCAACCAAACCATAACACGTTGTGTGTTTCTTAGGACATGTCGTGTTTTGGATCATGGATAGTGTATATGGGAATGGGTTGATGGACATGACTAGTCCTCGGGTATCCAAGACACATTATATGGGCCCATATATTCTATATATTGTGACACATATTACATTCCTTCTTTAAAGGAGACACTTCAAGGAGATGAAGTGGGGTGACACACATTGGGTGAACCTCCATACAGGCCACATACTTCTCTATAAATTTTTTTATCTCATATCTCATTCATTTATACTTGTATTTTGGAAATTAAGTAGCTTAAAATATGTTTTTTCATGTGTAATACGATGATAGACTTCATAGTGGAATTTGAGATACTATTTGATATTCTTAATGGGGGAAGATGCCTTAGGGGATAATTTATGATGGTTGTGATTGAGAAGGATCATCATAGAGATTAGATGGATATGGTACTCTACTATCACACCAGGGTGTGTGCCCTCCATACTCATTGTTCATATGGAGATGTTATTCCCCTGACACACTAGGGTGAAGGACCTACATACTTGTTATTCAGAAGGAGATAGTACACCCTTGCCACAATAAGGAGCGATTCCTATATCCATTGGGATAGTACTCCCCAATTTCATTGGGGAACCGATACCCTATAATCTTTATATAGGATGTAGTGGTAGTCCCTTATCACACCAAGAAGTGGGTCCTCTATCTATAGAGATGTAACTTTCCTATCGCACTAGAGAATGGTTCCTATATATTCATTGAACATATACATAAGTGGAACTCCCCTATTAAGTGTAAGAGTACTATATCCATGGAGATGGTACTCCCCTATCACTCAAGGACACAGGTCCTCTATATTCTATATATAGATAAAGATATGTCACTCCTCTATATTAGTGCATGACCTCTATCTATTAAATGGAATCATTATTTTCATACCAATTTAAGGGTCCTATTTATTTTGAGAATTATGCTCCTTTGGGCTGTGGAGAAGTGGAAAGGTGCAGGACCTCTACCCGACTTATTTCGATAGACATGAGAGATATTTGGCATCAATAACATACCTTTGGATGTGTAAGAAGACTCGTCATCATGGGATGGGATATGGGATAGAGATATTATTTCTCTCATTTGGGTTTCTTATATAATAATATATCTTTGTTGTTCGGTGTTCTTTCCCCCTTGATTCATGTTGAGTTGACTACTTCTATCTTATCTTCCATTTCCTCTTGAACAGTTTTCAAGGCATCCAATGGGGTATCTATATACTCACCCATGCATGGTAGTTTCCTTTACATATCGAAAATTTTAACAGATGATAGAAAATCATACCATGGTTTTATCTGATCTTAGGGATACATGGGTGAATTTTACCACATACAGTGTTTGGGGATTATAATTTAGGTTTTAAGATCTCCCTTGTATCTTTATTTTCCATTTATTTTCATATTTGTACATCAATTCTAATTCATCATTTATTTTTCCTTTTCTATTATAGCTATGCTATTTTACTCTTTTTTATTCCCTATAGGTTTTTACTTGCATGGTTTTGACTTTATATAATGTTGTATTTTATAATTATTCCTCTTCAATTCTACGTGGATATGGTTGGGTGAATGTATATAGGTACTTTAGGAATGACCCTCCCATTTTAGTTATGCCTTGTTGACACTCATCACAAACACCTAGAATATAGAGGAGAGCATTGAGTTGTGGCGGTTTGGTCTCATATCCTCCAGGAGGGTCTTGGTGGTTTGGTTCATTAAATGTAATTCCAATATATCTAACCAACATTTAATAATATAAAAACCTTACTCCCATTTGATTCCATATTTACAGTTCACCTAAAATTAATTTCAAAGGGGATGTCCTTCTTTTTCATATATAAAAGGAGCTCAGTTTCACACACATCAATAATATGTAACCTTAAAAAATCCCTTAAATAATTCATCATTTAACCTTTGATAAATCCGAATTCAAAATTTAGTATCCCTGGCAACAAAAAAATTTCCCATGTCCCCTGTTTCCAAATTTTTGTTCAAGAGAAAATTCAGGTCCTCAACGACTGTAAGACCCACTTCCAAACAATTTATTCTATAGCTTTCCCATCCAAATTATTCTAATAATATTTTAACCATAATAATAAAATTAAATTAGTATCATTCCTTTATAAAAAATTTATTATATTTATGTAACAAACATTTTTTATCTCCTTCTCATCCTTTGGTAAATGAAAATGTCACCCATGTTATGTGCCGACTACCTCCTCCATGAATGTCATATTTAATTTTTCATCAATAACATACATGGAAGGATAAAGGAATGTTTTAAAATATTAATAAATATTTTTATAAAATCTTTATTATTATAAAATTTTAAATTTTAAATCTCATTAATACCTCTCCTTTTATTAATATGCCTTCATTTGTTCACTAAAAAATTAAAAAATATGTGCTAGTCACTGGTTTTATCATCACAAATCATAAAATAAAGTCTCATGTAATTAAATGGAAACATTATAAATCATTAAAGAAAATATATTATATTATATATTATATTATATGAATTGTGAACTTAGTGTCAATGTATTGGGATCATCATCGACATTAAAAAATGTGTTTTGCGCAATCATAATCAATAATAACCAATGGTGAAATTAAAAAACATAAAACTAATAAAAATAAAATTTATGAGTATAATAAAATTGTATAAAATATTATAGATTTAAATTTTGTTTTGAAATAAAAATAATAATATTTCTATGTTTATCACATATGATTTTAAATTACACCTAACTAAGTAGGAATCCAATATAGGGGTATTATCAAATCAACCTCAATTTTAGAAGGTTTTATTTTTTCAATCTCTAATATTGTCTTGTAAGTTTCTTAAATTCATACATTTCATTTATTAATATTTTATATTCTATTTAAATATGTGAAATTTACATTTTAAATTAAAAATAATTTTCTTTAATGTATTTCATTCACTAATAATTTATTGTTGTTGTTTGTAATAATTTTAGTCCACATCAATGACATAATTATCTTCCACATACTTATTATTTCATTCTAAAATATAGTTTAATTTTTCAAAAATATGATATTTATTATCTCATGGGACAATTATTTTTCTCATTACCCCTTTTCAAAATAAATTCCTCTTATCCATTATTCGGTGTGGGTTTCAATATAGGTATTCTAAAATATTATAATCATTTTTTTTCCAAATCGCATCTTTTATAATCCATTCCCAATTTTTGGAATTAACCATTATTTATTCTTAATGATCAATTACTGGTGTTTATTTATTAATGATGTTTTATAAATTAATTGATCAAAACAACTAAAAAATAACTTCTAATGTGGCCCATAATATTGCATATTTTATGTTAATATTAATAATATTTTGTGAAATAAATTTTTATGATCTCACAATAATTTTCATCTTAATCTAAAAAAAATTAATTTCTTAGGGACTATTATTTCATTAATAATATTCTAAATTTCCTTATGAGATACTCTTTTATACTAGTCAAAATATTTGAGTCAACTAATCTGAAACTTGTGGTAATTTTATGTGATACCATTTGACAATTCGATGAGACCCATTTTCAATCCATGTGTTCTTCATGATATGATATATGATTTATTTTTTGTGACACACATTCATATGGATAATCATCTTGTAATGGGTGGGGTAAAATATATTTCAACATTAAATTTATTAAGATTTTATATCTCATGAGATAATGCTCCTATACAAGGAACTATTTGGGTATGAGATGTTTATAATTCTATGGGTGGAAAAAATTTCATATCCATAAGATAATTTAAATACCTATTTGTATTTAAGAAATTTTAAAATATTTTTATTTCCTATAATTATATCAAAATAAATTTTTATATGCCTTTAATATGCTCATGGGATCTTTATTATTGTATCATTATTCCTTGTAGTTATTCAATGGTATATGATTGGATCAATAAAGGTTATATTCCCTTCTATTATTCCATATGGGTAATTATTAATAACTCATTATCTTTTTAATAAGATATTTCTCCTATTATCCTGATTCTCAATTTCTGATTATCTAAATCTATATGTAATTTTGATATGTTTTACCATCAACAACTGTTTAGTATCATAAAATCTTAGGTTTCCCATTACTAAATGAACATTAATATTGGATTATGTGGGGAAAGAACTTGTTCATAGAGTTTTTAGATGATATGTTTAAGTTATTGGTAAAATAATTTTTTTATATAGTTATTCTCTAAAGATATTAATCCTTTGGTTCTCATGGTTGTGTGATTTTTTTTAAAAATTAATTTTTGATAATCATGTCTAATAGATAAAAACTTCTCTCCAGTCATATCACATGGTATTAATTATTTTATGTATGTTATGCATACTTTTCACCAGATCTAGAATGTCGGGTTTGGGGAGTCTCCACTATTATAAAGGGGAATTTAGTTATTTTGGGATATTATGAATTTTAAACATTAGGGTAAATATATAAAAACATCCTAATATTTCAGTAGAGTAAATAGTGTGTTGTTTTCTAAAAATGAAAACTTTTTCTAAATATAAAAAATTGATGCAAGTTCTAGATCAGATGAACCTAGGTATAACTAGTGTAAATGATGCTGGTATAGTATTATCTTGATCTTCACATGATAAAATTTTAATGGGACTAACTTCAAACCTAGTTTTATACTCCCAAAGGGGTATTCATTGGTGATTTATATAACACCCCAACCCATATGCCCCTAAATTGGTTCCCCATACTAGTGTTCCACATGAACTCAGGTGAACCTCCCTATATTCTAAAGGTTACCAACTAATTGTGAGGGTCTATGATGATACCCTAGGTAGACTATACATCATGTTCAAAGTCACAATATTAGTGTAAATACTAATTAATCACATTAATCAGTACACATAACCACTATAGATAATGATGTGCATGTGTAAATAAATAACAATATCAATAAAAGAATTAAAAACGGGTATGACACACATGTTAAGAATAACTCATTGGTGAATCAAACATAGGAAAATAAAGGATAAAATACAACTGAACTAAATTCATCCCCAACTAGTCTCAGGATAAACTTTTTGCAGTCATTCAAACTTTATACTATCATGCAATGCTAGATTTTATCAATAATGGCCCCTACCCTATACCAGTAATCTACAACCCAAGTGCCATGATTACCTAATAATAGTTTGAAGGTGATTTATTAGGCCAACACCAATGGAATCATGATATCTATTAGTCCTTGTTAAAAATGTATACATGAGTGTTCCAGATTATAATTTCCATGGTTCGTGGAATATAAAATAAAAATGAAACAAATATTGTTATTTATCAGGTTTATGATGAAACTTGAAGGTGGATATACCATTGTAAATCCCTATGTTCGTGACCCCAATCAACTATACATACTTTGTATAGTTTTGAGGTTTCTTTAAAACGGTTTCATTGATCTTTCCAAATATATGAAAATACATGGAACCCAAGACTTAATAATGGAATTTCCAAGAATCTTGGAGTTTCATATGGAATCTATTAATTTATTATTATATTTCAAGGGAATCTAATCTTTCATCCCAACATTCCCCATTCATCAGTATCATGTAGAATCCAAGCACTCATCTTGGAATTCCCATGGAATCTAATTTCTCATCATAGTATTCTAAATCATCAATATTCATATGGGTTTAGGAAATCCTTATAAACATTTCAAAGTAATTAATATGAGAATGGAATCTAAGTTTTCATCATGGAATTACCAACCATCGGGTATCATATGTAATTCATGCACACATCCTTGAATTCTTGACTTTCACGTGTTATATGGAATCCTAGGGGCTTATCCCGACATTCTCAATTATCACACTTTAGGGCCACATCATGAAATTTTCATTATATATCTTCAATAATCAATTCATCTTAAATGCAATCACATTAAATCATGCATCATGATTCATTAGTTTAGATATACCCAAGATGACTTGATCCATAATCAAAATATAATATTTTTAAAACCATTACTAATTCAAAACATAATTCAAAATTTTAGATGAAGAAGAAAATTCATAAAATAAGGATCCTATAATAAATTATATATGTTCTACAAGACATAGGGTATAAATTCCCATAAAGAAATTAATTTAGCAAATTCACATTCTAATTAATAATTAATAATTCTAAATTACCCAAGCATTTAACCAATAACAAAACATAAAACCATTTAATTTTATAAGAAATTTTATCAAGATTAGAAGTTCTCTATAAAGAAAAACAATAATTATGAAATTTCAATTTCAGAATCATTGACTTAAAACATAATTACTCTCTTGTGGTTATCAAACCAATACACTAAAATCATTTCATTGGTTTACTCAGATGAATTTTTATAATTTTTTCTATTAATTTAATGGTTAAAATTATAACCATGGAATTCTAGTCATAACCACATTTTATTAGGAATGTATTTTTAGACAAAGGCATTCAATTTTTTTTTCTTTTTTTGAAGGAAATTCCCTTGTGTGGCCTTTTCGAACCCTCCACACAAGGAAAACCCCCTCCCCATGAAGAGGTCACTCTGGAGAGAGACCCAGCCGGGAAGGATCTGTTGCCAGCCGAGATGGCAGAGCGTCCCGGAGGGTGACAACCCGGGCGGCGATGGTTCGTCAAGCAATCTGTCAGCACGTGTGGGTTGTGCCTCATTTTTTCCAACCCAGTCAGAAACCAGGTGACCCGGCAAGGCGAGTGGATCCTGGGGGAGAGGTTCGCCCCGAAAGCGGACTCCCAGTAATTGAACCATGTACCTCCCAAAGAACGGCATTGTTGTACCCCTCTCCTTCACCACTACACCACCGCCGAAGCGGCTCAAAGGTATTCAATTAGGACAAGGAATAATAAAATATTACAAATTTAATTAGGCCAACACGTAGTAAAGTTTACATGAGCTCACAATGAACCACTTGAAAAATTAAATAGGAATATGGGATATGTCTAAGGACCTCTAACCTTATTCTTAGACAAGCCCACATAGTGAGCATCAACCAACGGCCTGGCCTGAATTTGGTGAAATGAAGAAACTAGAAAATCAAACTAAAAAGAGGGACTATTAGCTAAAACTTGTAGAAAATAACTCAGTAAAATATTAAAATAAAAATAATGTGAAGAGGATAGATAGGACCACCATTGTATCTTGAATATAGAAAAAAAACATTATTTCGAAAAATAACAAGGGAGTTCCTACAGTTGGAAGAAGAATGAGAAGATCAGGGACTTTGGGCACTACTACTTTTCTAAATAGGGAGAAAATAGATTGTGATATCTTTTAAGGGAAAAGTGGAGAGAAGGAAATTTTCCCTCTTATTGAAAAAATACCTTGATGGAGCCCTATATCTAGCAAGTGATCCCTACTGTGATGCCTTGGTTTTTGAAAGGACACAAACTAGCCAATAACTACTTTGGTTACCCACACAACCCAATTTATCTTTATCTATTCTCTAAAACCCCTATTATACCTCCTAATCCCTATTTCACATATAATTACACTTTTAAAAGGTATTATAACCTTTGAAAGATTACTTAGATCTCAGTTCAAAATATTATGAATTAACTAATATAAAAAGTGAAAATTTCAAAAAACCTCAAGGACCTCCCATACACATTGGCACTAAAAACTCCCCACAATAGAAATTGTCGTCATGGGGTAGTTTAGTGGTCTTTTAAATACAAAAACTTACTTATCATAGTCACCAAATTGATTCTAAAAGTATATGTTCCATTCCCAAGATCCCAACACAATTCTAATGGGAAGCTTCTAAAAACCAAGTGATCTACTCATCAAAATACAGGCCACTTCCATCACCTAATTTCATAACATTGAGATAATGGTTATCGAGACCTTCCACCATGAGATACCATGGCATTTTTATACAATCCCAAATTGAACATGCCTTATTTACCTAAATAATCACTATCCAACTCTATAGATTTATCCATAATATCTTATATGAAATAAATTATGTGGTTCCGTGGTTGATTCAATGGTGGCTTACACTATTCATAAATTTCTAATATAATCACCCTCACCCCATCTTACTGATCTATGATTAGATAACACAATTTCAACCCACGTTTGAAATTAATTCTTGGACACAAATAACAATAAAATAACAACAAACCTCCCACATTCCTTAAGGAATCCATATTGGATTAGACATACCTAGACACTATAATTTAATTTTCATCACAATTGTCTAAAGACAAGCCCCATATACCAATAACCATTCAATCTAGGGTTAATTCCCCCACAACATAAATAAAACTCGGTATCCTATGATTTTTATTTTCATTTTACTAATGGGTTGGAAATCTAAATTTAGAAAACCACATTCTATATGTAACTGAACACAATGGTAGAGTGTGTCCAATTCAATAACACCTTTGTTCAACTATAGATATAAAATATTTTCCATTAAAAACTCATAGAACATCATCCTTAGTCTTCACTGATACTTATAGAATGTGAGTTTCTCATCCTGAAACTACAAATGTGGGATCCCCTCTATTTTTATTCCCTTGCACTGCTTCCTACACACCAATGCTAATATATCCTCTCTTCATCACATTTGTCTCTATCATTATTATTATATACCATTTTTACTATCAATAAAAAATGTGGACTGATTCCATAGATCATCTATGTTCCACCATTGAGTCCTAGTTACTCTGGGAAACAATTCCCCTAATGCCTCATCAATATCATCATCCCTAAACTCATACACAACCACTCATGAACCCAAATATTGGTATCCAAGGTTCTCTCTATCACACAATGACATGATCCTGGAAATAAAAAACGGAACAAAATCTTATAGAAAATTATCATGGAACCCAAATCCTAATCCCATGAGCAACATCACATATACTCTAGGCTAGCATATCATAGACCCTAACCATGATCACATTCATGTTATCCTTTCTTACCAGGAATGACCAATGATACTAGTCTTTATAATCCAGAACATCACTTGTGTTGAAGTCCAACACATGACCTCCTACTAACTGAAATCATTCCAAAATTGAAATCATATCTCCTAGATCACACCAATCTAATAGAAGCATATCATGAACATGATAGGGCTAGGTAGTTGACTAATATTCCCATATACTACTGAAATGTATACTGATCACTCTCTCCAAAGGTTCATTCATATTTAAAAACATTAAATCCATCATTATGCCTATGTTATACACCCAGTCCCCCCTATTTTCACTAACACAAGCTTTATGAATTTCCTTGATTCTTTATAAATAATGGGTTCTCATTATTGAACCACCCAACTTATTGAACTATAAATTTTGCATGATCCACTATGACTAATTTATATAACCCAAATCATCATCTAATGAGTCAAGTGTCACCAACCATAGGAGCCTACACTAGAAAAGGGCATCAATCATGCACTAGTTAGGTCTTTGTAACCCCCTAGATTCATTCTATAAGTACTCTAAAATAGATATAAATCATACCCATTTCATGGATAATAACATGATCTCCTTTTATCTTAGTTCTAGTTTAGGCATCAATGAATTTGATGATGTTACCATTGTGTTCCAAAAGTGTATCCCAAACTAACAAGGTCTGGAATTCAAATGATCATATACTTTGAAACTATCCTAGACACATGGAACAAGCACTATGGGTCCTCAAACATATCCATAAAAAACTATGGAGCACCAAACACATAAAAAATGAAGCATCCTTCTTTCCTCACTTCACTAAAGAAATTCACTAGAACAAGTTGACCCTCTCACGGGTTACCCTCAAATATCTCTATGAAATAAATTATTAAAATCTCTAGTCACACATGAATGGTCATTAGGTCCTACCACCGGGCCCTCCAACCAATGTCTCAATAAAATCTTAGATCAAGGGATGAAACTCACTCCAAACTCAAGATCAAATGGTATTCACCATGCCAATGAAAATTTATAGGGTCCTTACATAGAATTCTAACTCCAAAGAACCCTACCTACTCCAGGATCAAACTTAAACTATATGGGTAACAACTAAACTGAAGTCCAAAAAAGTGTAGCAACTACTATGTAATACACCACTAAACTATAACTTATTTCCAACGTGGGATCTGACATAAACCCCAAACAACCCATCTATAAGGATAAGAAATATATAAAGGATTTCCAACACCAAAATTGTGTCGTTTACATAATATTTTCAAGAGGTTCGTCATCATTAAAATTAATTAAATACACTTTTTAACCATAATTTCACTTATTTCCTTCCAAAAAATCCACATTTGAAAACATTCCATCCTAAAATTATTTAAAAATAAAAAACAATATAAAACCTAAATACCAAACTATAACATCTTATAAGGTTCATAATTTTATCTTCTCAAATCCCATAGAAAAATATTTCAAACTCTCACTATTTTGTAGGATTCCTGTTTTTTCATCCAATTATTCTTCAAAATTTTCATGTTTCAAAGGTTTGGATAAATTGAATGTGATTCTCATGAAATGAGGAATACATAGTATAGGTTTCTTATTAGATCATTATTTAACCAAAAGCCCCATTTAATAATCAACTTCTATTTTCCAATATATCATGGGATTATCAATGGAATTGGAAATGTAGGATTCCACCACAACATTATATAGGAAAAAACCACATATTACACTAATGGACCTTTAAGTGAAACACTCCTTTTCAATAGTAAAATATTACAGATTTTGGATATAAATTTTTACATAATAATCATATGATAAAATAAATCACAGATAATATACAATCCAAATCAGAGTCCTATGTCTCATTCATGATACATGTCACGTGAATCCATACATTTTTAAAATGAAGTATAAATGTAGTCACACTCTCTTCCATACCATGAAAGGATTACATATCCCATGAATTAGTTAAATTTAAAACCATAAGCCTCACTTAAGGTGAAAATAAAATAAAACTATAACAATTAAAGTAATTGAACAATATTTACTATCTCAATATGCATGTCCATTCCCTCTTACATGGGTTAATAATTCCAAATAATGAGCTCATTTATATCTCTAAAACCTTCCAAATATTTTATCTTATGATCCATACATATTGAATATTGTATGAATCTAATAATTTCAATTTTAGTAAAATCTATGATTGTGAAATTCCCATTTTAAAATCATTGATTTAAAACATAGTCACCCATATGAGGTTTTGAAGCAAAGACACTCAACTGACCCCACCATTTTACTCTTGGAATTTCATAAAATTCGTTATATCTATTTTAGGGTCAAATAAAGACCTAAGGAATTACACTATAAACTGACTATTTCTAGGGCCTATAGATTTTAGAATTTGTGTTTTGGAATTAGAAAAGTCTTAATTGAAAACTATAATTTAAATTAGGTAAACATATGGGGATGTCGACATTACCATACAAAACACCACATAGAAAAATAGAAGTATATAGGACATGTCTTTATAAACCCACCTTATTCTTAGAAAATAATATATTCCTTGTGTTAGCCATTAGTTTAGCATGAATTAGTGGAAATAAAGAAACCGGATAAACTCCATGAAAATAGGGCATATTAGCTAAATCTAGTAGAATTCAACTAGACATCAGAAGAAATACAAATTACAGGAAAATTTGAGGTTGAATCATCATATTATCTCCAAATAAAGTGAAAATTATATTTACTCAAAGAATAAAACATATCCAACCATTATAAGAATAAAGAGAAGAGGATGGGATAAGGGCATTGTTACTCATCCAAATGGGGATAAAACCAGGTTGGGAGTTCTTAAGGGAAAAGTGGAATGATAATTTTTTCCAAGTTGAAAATATTGATAGAGAATATGGGCTATAGGATGAACCCTATAGTATCTCTTGGATTCTGGAGAAGATATATGTTGTCTTGTCACTGATGTGATAGCCTACCTAACATTAGTCTCCCTCCAGTGCTCTCCTGAACCCCTGGTCTACCTAATAAACCTTGTTCGACAAGTAATTACACAAATTTAGTGTGTCCCAACAAATATATATTTAGATAACATCCCATTTTAAAATATACCTACAATGCTAGATTGAAAACTAAATTTTTCTCAGTACCTCAATGTCCTCCCATAAACCTATACACTACAATTAAAATTATATTTATGAGATATTATGAGTGATTTAAATGGGTTGTTGATGTTTTAATATTTATCTAGTTTTGTTAGAGAACATAATAGTAACATGGACATTGAATAACTATACTAAAATAAATAGACTCATAAGATAGGATATGCATTTTATTTTCAAGTTTCTTCTCCTAATTTTATAGTGTCCATTTATTCATTTTTTAGTTTATTTAATGTCATACCAAAAACAGCCATTATATAATTTAATAGATATAACAAAGAGGATAAAATATAACAAATAGTTTGATTGAAATATAGATATTTTCCCAGGAAAAACATAATGTCATATGAGATAGATTAAAAAATCTATTTTCAATGCAAATCCAACTACCCCAAGATATGAAAAATATATTTTACCATATTTATCTCCAAAATTTACCAATGATGATGCATATTTCAATCAAGTCCATTATAATGAAATATCACCCCCTTAAGTGTGTCTTTAAAACTATTAATGTTCAATAAATAGATTAATGAAATAGAGATCTTATTTTCCACCTGCTAATTATCAAACCATAAGAAGTTAACTTCAATTATTTTTTATATAAAATTTAATGAAGGAATATGGTAGAAATTCATTATGAATATGAATATAAATTTAGAAGAATATTTTTTTGAATGGGAGGTGTTCAATAAATTATACATAAAAAAATATACAAAATACATATAGTTGAAAAAAATAGACGATGATTCCATTAGTATATATGAGGAACACTTCACAAGAGTCTATGTTTTTACCTTATGTTTTATTATGGACCAAAAAAGTAAAGTCAAATCAATTTTTAGTATCTTAAAATAGGGTCAAATAAAGTCATTATATATAAGTGACTTTGTGAGTGGAGAAGAAAATCTTTATTGTTAACATAATGTTGAAATAGAAATATAATACTTATTATATATTATTTAATAAATAAAAATGGTTTTTTGGGATACTTGGGAACAAATTTTATATCAACTACATGCCAGATATGCAGAAAAATGACTTTAGGTGATTATATGAAGGGAATGATAAAATATTTCAAGTATGAAAGGGATTTACATTGATATCATAACTGTCATGGAGAGATGAAGAAACTAGTTAATATATTATTTCTTCATAAAACACTTTATATAGTATTACCAATGATAACATGTGTTATTTTATGGATTTAATGAATTGTATACAGGACTTTATAGATCAATATATTTGTTGGTTGGAGTGGACCACTCAAGAGAGGGTTGAATTGAGTATTCAACCATAATGTTTTTGTCAAAAAATATTTGAAAATAAAATATTCCAATTTAAAAATTGTATTGATCAACTAAAATACTAGAAGTATATAATTTTTTAAAAAAAAATCTTTATAAATGTTTGACCAAAACTCTTTTAAAAATAGTAAAACTATTTTAAGTTTTGAAAAAACAATCATATATAAAACACAATATATAACCATATTAACTTTAAATATCAATGAAATGTTTTTCAATTTATTTCTGGAAACTAAAATATGTTTATTTTTAAACTATAGTTATAAAAATAGGAAAACATACATTGAAATAAAAAATGGATCAATACCAAGTTTTGGCCTAGTCCAATATATATGTAACTCACCTACATCAAAGTTATTTAATTATTAAATAAACTATTTCACAACATAGATTTGGTTTTATAGATAAAAATATTCACACTAGAACTCTAGCCTATAAAAAGACTCTTTTAATATTCTACATGAGACAATAAAAGAGAAACAACTTCATTTAGGATGTCCATCCTATATAGAGTCCCTTCCGTGATTCTTCATGGGATAGATGTAATATAATGAGATAGAGTGTGTTTATCACTCACCAATAATATAGAGGATCTTATTTTAATTGATGAATATATTTAAAAAAATCTCAAAATATAATCTAGAATAGAAATACAACAGCATATAAAGGTATATTATTCAATGTCGCTATGTCTTGTCAGCTTTATCTGATCAGTAGTGTTTAGATATATCCTTCAAGAACTTCAAATAATTTTTTATATATAGTGGTGTAAAATAAAGAGTGTCATGGAATGTTTAAAGATTTATTTTTCTATCATTATAATTCTAAAGCATAATCTTATTCTCTATTATTCTAAATTTTTATCACTCTTTGGTTTCTATGAATTGTTCCACTTCAGAAAGAGAACTCCATATCAAAGTAGCCATTAGAGGATATTCATTTCCTTCTTAAATGAACTGACTGTGAAATTAATTATCGAAAATATATCCATTGTAGATTTGAAATACCTCACTTATTATGTTAAATAGGGTGACATGATCATCACATAAATAACAATTACTTAGGTTCGTGGATACTTACCATATTTACTTATCGTGGCGACTTTATTTTCTCTTGTAATCACATATTTTCAATATTTGGTCACTTCACTTCCTCTTGTGATCACTTGATGTATTCATGTTGTAAGATCATCTGTTCATGTAGTTTCTTCATGACTTCATGAAGTAGCTTCATTACTTCACATGGTTTCATCATTATATCACATTATTTCTTCTTTACATCGCATGGTCACGTAATTGCTTCATGTGGTCACTTTATATCTTCTAGTTGTAACATTATTTCTTCATATGGTAACATTATATATAACCACATTCATGTGACTTGTTTTTTTAGTCATTACATTATAGACACATGGTTAGTTCAAGACATAGAGAAATTTTACCCACCTATTTCATGGTGACTTGGTAGTTCAGGTGTTAGGATGAATCCTTATTGTGGTCACATGGATTCAAATGCATGATAGGTTTAGTACATGTGTGATCAATTCATGACATGGATAAAATTAGATCATTTGTGCACAATCCATTGATTTTACATGTGGAATTTAGGAGATTATTGTGTGGTCACTTCAACTCGATCACATGACCTTCATGGTCAGTTGAACTTCTTCACATGACAGGTTTAGTGCACATGTGGTAGGTTGTTAGAGTAACATACTGAATTAGTTAATTATATCATTTTTAAAAATAAATAGTTTACTAATATAAAACATAAAATTCATTTGAACAAAAATAAAAAATGGATCATCAAAATAATGAGGTTCTTAACTAAACCAGTAATCTCTCCCATTTTGATGATCACAAATAATACCATATAAAATAAAATTAATTGAATACAGAATAAATATATTTTCAACAAATATAAACATATATTTCTTTAATTTTTAAGATTTACTAAATTTTCACCACATTTCTTAAAATTCTATAATCCTAGATATTAATATCACAATTTATTCACCTTATAGGATTATCAAAAAGTGAAGGAAGGATCAAATATAACAGGAACAAGAATTACTTAAATAACTGATAACATATAGAATAAAAATCTCAAAAAAAGTATTTCATTAAGATCAAATGATATTACAAGTAGATTACTAATAAATTTTCCCAATTAGGAATTTTAATTAGTGTCAGAATCCATAGATTTCTGATCTCGTCAAGGAGGATATGGTCCATTATTTTTTCGGAAGAGGATGAGGTAGGTTAGGTTGGTTATATTACAAATTCTATAGAAGGTTATTGAATTACCACGCACCATGAAATATGTATCATATTTTGGACTATTTTTATAGGTGTAAGGAAAAATTGATAATATAGGAGGTTGTAGGAGGAGAGGTTGAGGATATTGTTAAGGAAGCTGGATCTATGGTGTATTTATTGGTAGTGTACCTGTATGGTCCTTGAAATATTTTAAAATAATATACTAATCTTGATCTATTTTTCATTTAAAGAAAATATTCCTCTTTGTTCTTCATCAAGGATTCTATAACAGGAGTTATAATTCTTTGTTCTTCTACATGATACAGAATTTTTGTGTCAAGGTAGGCATCCTCAAATCACAATCTAATGATCTAAAACTTTCTTTCTAGTTTGGAGTGGTAAAGATTCTACTATGATATAATTATATAGATCTTTTTGTAGTTTATTTATGTCTCCCAACCTATTTTATATCCTTTTGGAATAACACCAAGGTTTTAGCAGCATGGGTATGAAAACCATCAAACAATATCACCCTTGTTTTCTCAAAATCATCATAAAAACATTAATCTCATCTAGTATGATTTCATTAATTCTAGCTTCATCAACAGATGGTATAGATAGATCAGTAGGTGGAGCATTAGATTCAAAATCTTTGAATATTAAATTAATAAATCTTTGGTACAACATTAGTATCATATCTAAAAGGTGTTCTTGTCAATCACTTAATTGTTCTCTCAAAATTTTAATATCATTTTTTATCAGTTAAATTTTAAGATGAAATCTATGTTGAATATGTGAAATCACTACTGGAATTTGAGGTATTTGCAATGGGTTTTTTATGATGGGATCCCATTGAAAATTCTATTTTGTGACAGGGTCTCATTGCAAAAATCCCGTTGTAGAAAACAGCATCACAAATAGTTTGTTTTTACAGGAGGATTTCCCGTTACAAATAGTTTTCCGATTATATATTTTTATATATAACAACCTATTGTGATGGTCTCATTTTTTCATCGTAAATAGTTTTTTGATTACATAATATATATATATATATATAAATCTTTTACGATGGGCCAGTTGAAAAAACATATTTGCAGTGGGCCGAGTATTCCCATCGCAAATACTTATTTAAAAAATATGTAGACTTTTTGCGATGGGAGCCCTTCATAAAATATCCCATTAAAAATACTTAATAAAATAAAATAAAAACATATTCAATAAAATTATAATAAATTAATATTAGAAAATAATAATAATATTAATACTATTAATATAAATAATATTATATTATATAATAATAATTCTAATATTAATAATATAAAAAATATACATTATTATAATATTAATAAAAAATAATTCTAATAATATAATAATGTTGTTTTTATTATTATTATTATTTAGGAAAAAATAATATTAATATTATTAAAATAAAAAATATATTATAAAATATTAATATTCTAAATATTCGCAAAAAATATAAAAAAATAATTAGTTGTAAAAGAAGAAAACATTAAAAATATATAATACCAAAAATATATATTAAAATGTTAAAATATTAAAAACAAAAAAATTAAAAAAAATTATGCAATATTCGAACCAAATGTGATGGGAGGTAATGAAAATATAACTAATTTTAACTCGGTACCTGAGATCATTTTTGGAGGTCCATCCCTTTCAATTGTGCATTTTCTAAAATAAGATTTGTGCCTCCGAAAATGATTATTGGTTGGAAGAAATAGGCAATGAAAGTCTAAATAGAAAGTATTTTTCAGTTGACAAGTATAAATGCTTTGTCGTCTCCTATACATTAAGGACATGATTTCAAACCATGTGTACTCTAGCCAAATAACATTTCATATGTCAGGAAGTCACTAATTGTCTACATCAATGCAACTTTTAGTTGGAAATTTTCTTTCGCAGAAACATTGTATGTGTTCACACCATTTCTCCACAATGAATTTAACTCATTAATCAATGGTTTCAAATAAACATCAACACTCTTTTTCGGATGTCATGGGATTACTAAGGTCAAAAATATATAAGGTGCCTTTATCAATATTCATAGAGGTAAATTGTATGGTTTTAATGATAGTACAACATTAATACTAACTACCATAAGAACTAAATGGACAGAACCCATCAATAGAAAGACCTAATCGCATGTTACAGGATTTTAAAGAAAAATATGGGTTCACTTAGTCAAAATGTTTCAATTAATCGCAATCAGATGGATGATTCAATCTTATACCAGTTGAAATCTCGATTTTGTGCCAGGACATCATGGTTGATGTGTTCTGAGACATAAATAAATTTTGAAACATTGGTGTAAGTGGGAAATATCTCAACTGTTTTACAGAAATAAATCTAGACATCCCTGGTTTTGCTTCTTTATACCTCAATTATCAACATTTGGGATAACTTTCCAACAACACTTTTTCACTATAATACAAGATGCAATCATTTTCACATGCCTGTATCTTCTGAAAAATAAAGCCTAGATTACAAACCAGCCTCTTTATCTCAAAGTAATTTATAGGCAACACATTTCCTTCAGGTAACAATGTTTTCACAAAAAAATTTCTAATCAAAAGAGTTGTTTGAAATTCCATTATCGGATTTAATATCCATAAATTTTCAAACTGCATGTAAATTTCTTATCATGAAACTAGGATATAATGCATCCTCATCAAACCTCAACAACTCATAAATTTATATGGTGCCAACTCAGGAGTTAAAACATTATCATCCTATGTTTCAGTTTGTTGAACAGATAGACCTGTAACATCATGTACTAAATTTTCAAACCATGATAGATCCAGAATCAAATTATTAGTATCTTCTCTGGAATTGTGTTCACCGTTTTAATACAAAAAACATAATCTGTTTGAAAACCAAAATGCAAGAGATGTCCCCCAACATTTTCAAATGTGTTAAATGTTCTCATAGCACATTTTTTACAAGTACACTTAATTATACCTTCTGAAAAAAATTCTTGTTTTGATGATGCAAATGGTTATAAAGCTTCAACACCCTCAATATATAAAAGAATTAAACCAAAACCACTTTGATTTCTATACTTATTTATCCAAGAGTGATCATCTACTAATGACTTTTTTCGACTTCCTTGTTCAATATTTTTCTACAAAATATAAAATAATTACTGTTTTTGAATAATTTGATATAAGAAAAACATTATCCAAAAAATAGAAGATAAATAATTGTAGCTACTTCTTACTAATTTTCACTAATTATGGGATAAACAATTTCTAGTGGATTGGCGGTTGCTCTTTTGTCTAACATCTCATTTACTTGCAACTTTCTTATACTGAAATCACAATAAATAATCCACTCATAGGTACACATATCCATTTTTGTGCATATGAGAATGCATAAGATTACCTATGACTAGATTCTTTATTGTTATTTTAGTGTGAGAAAGATACAAGTAAATGATTCATCAGACAAAAGAGGCCCCTTTTCGTCGATGAACCTTCTTCTTAAAACTATCACTACCTCAAAATATTATGAAAAATGTGGTCCTACTAATGAATATCTAATCTCATTCATACGAGATTGGATATACATACCTAGCAGCATATTGTTAATAGTTTTTTGATTTGGTGAGACTTAAAAGGAGAAGAGACATCGAGAAAAAGGAGTGTCACCAATACACTAGAAATTTTGAAAAGTTCTTACAATTTATTCCAACTATCCCTATTTATTACTAATTATTTCTAATTATTTCTAATTATAGATAATTATTAGTATTTTTTTCTAATTATGAGTATTTACTTCTAATCGTTGTTAATTATTTGTATTTATTGCTAATTATTACTCATTATTGGTAATTATTGTTAATTATTGCTTATTATTGCTAATTATTTCTAATTAATTCTAATTATTTCTAATTATTTCTAATTATTTCTATTTATTTATATTTATTTCTAATTATTGCTAATTATTGCTAATTATTGCAAATTATTGCTAATTATTGCTAATTGTTGCTAATTGTTGCTAATTATTGCTAATTATTGCTAATTAATTCTAATTAATGCTAATTAATTCTATTTAATGCTAATTATTCCAAATTCCTTCTAATTATTTATAATTATTTCGATTTATTGTTAATTATTGCTAATTATTTCTAAGTGATCCTAATTTTTGCTAATTATTTCAAATTATTTCTAATTATTTCTACTTATTACTAATTAATTCTGATTATTGTTAATTAAAGATAATTAATTCTAATTAATGTTAATTATTGCTAATTATTGTTAATTATTGCTAATTATTTCTCATTAATTATTATTATTGCTAATTGTAGCTAATTATTGCTAATTATTTCTAATTATTTCTAATTATTGGTTATTATTACTAATTATTGCAAATTATTGGTAATTATTGCTAATTATAGTTAGTTATTGCTAACTACTGCAAATTATTTTTAATTATTTCTAATTATTCCAAATTATTCTTCATTGCTACTAATTATTCCTACTAATTTTTAATTAATACTAATTAATCCTAATTAATACTTATTAATACTAATTACTACTAACTATTCCTAATTAATGCTAATTAATACTAATTATTACTAATTATTACTAATTATTACTAATTATTAAAAATTATTCCTAATTATTACTAATTATTACAAATTATTTCAAATTAATCCTAATTAATCCTAAAATATCATAATTAATATTAATTATTACTAATTATTACTAATTAAAACTAATTATTATTAATTGTTACTAATTATTACTAATTATTACTAGTTATTTCTAATTGTCACTAATTGTTACTAATTATTACTAATTATTACTAATTATTATTATTTATTAATATTTATTAATATCTATTAGTATTTATTAATATTTATTAATATTTATAAGTATTTATTAGTATTTAGTCGTATGTATTAGTATTTATTAGTATTTATTGGTATTTATTTGTATTTATTACTATTTATTAGTGTTTATTAGTATTTACTCCTAATTATCTTCTAATTATTACAATTTACTACAATTTATTACTATTTATTACTATTTATTACCATTTAATAGTAATTATTACTAATTTTTAGTAATTATTAGTAATTATTAGTAATTATTAGTATTTATTTGTATTTATTAGTACTTATTACTAGTTATTATATTTATTAGTATTTATTACTACTTAGTTGTATTTATTAGTATTAATTACTAATTATTAGTATTTATTACTATTTTTTCTAATTATTACTTTTTATTCCTAATTATTAAAAATTACCATTAATTATTATTAATTAATGAAAATTTCAACAAATTACCTCTACTAATTACTAATTACCTCTAATTATTTATATTCATTACTAATTATCATTAATAATACCTAATTACTACTAATTATTAATAATTAGTCCAAATAATTTCAATTTATTATTACAAATATATACTGATGACAAAAACAATCTAAATCAAATTTAATTGCATCTAATTAACAAAAACTAAAATTAATATCAAAAAATTGAAATAAATATTAAATTAAATAGAACATAAATACATTTAAACAAGGTCTTTTATAGGTGTAGACGACTTCAAATCTTGTACATGAAAAAAATTCCACTCAAAGAAATTTTACCTCTAAAATTAGAGTTTAGAGAGAGAGGGAGTGAAAGTAGGAATTGAGAGGAACAATGAAAAAAATGGATGGGGGTATATATAGGTTAGATTATTTTCAATGGTACTATTTGTGATGGGACTCTCACCACAAATAATACTATTTGTGACGGGGCTCATCGCAAATACCTTCAGCTGTATTAATTACTGGCGGCGATTAAAATGGTATTTGCGACGGGACCCATCCCAAATAGTGACATGCCAACATAGTATTTGCGACGGGGGCATATCCGGTCGCAAAAAGTATTTACAGTCATCGGGTATTTGTGACGGGTGGGTGCCTCCCCATCACAAATAGTATTTACAGTCGTCGGGTATTTGTGACGGGGAACCCCCCCCCCCCCCCCCCCGTCGAAAATACCCATCCTACGGTTTTGTACGCAATCTGTTCCACACCCCACCAAACCTTTTGCGATGGGACCCCTAATCCCATCACAAAAAACCCATTATTTGTGAAGCGATTAGGGGCCTATCGCAAATAATCTTTTTGGCAGACTATTTGTGATGGGAATAGATCTTGTCGCAAATAACTCGTCACAAAAGGCCATTTTTCCGAAGTGAATGAAAAAAAGTCACTCTATTGGCTATATGTTCTTTTATAATTGGATTTATTGAGTGTCTAAAAACAATAAAGAGTTCTTTCAACAACCCCCTTATATCATATTAAAAATCATTCAAATAATCATTCATAATATATTATGTGGAAGGAATTGATGGGGCTGAAATAGGTATAGAAAGAGATTGATCATAATTTGACTGACTACCATCTATCTGATGCTCAAACATTGCAAGCATAAGTCCCACATACTGGACATCAAATTCATCAACAGCTTCTTCTTCAATTTCCATAGGAGAAGTTTCAATGCTTTTGGATGGTTTCTCAATAGTATTTATAGGTCTATGGTCGAACTGTCATCCCAATACATGATCAAGTGAAGGTGTGGTAGGAGATACCTTAAGTATTCCTTGAGTGGCAATCCCATATATCAAATAATCATCAGAAATTATTTTATCAGAAGGGATGAAATGTCCACCATCATATGGTGTACTTCCCCCATTATCACAATCATCATCAGACTTGGATTAGTCCAGTCCTAGTATAACTTATCTTAGGGACTTATCCTTTAACGACCTAAGAATGATGTATATGAATATTACATCTTTTTATATTAATATTCATTGCATTTTAAAAATGCATGCCTGAGGGCTATAATATTTTAGTTCCTTTGGAAACCTGAAATAAATTCATCTAATTTGTGAAATATCTTCAACATCCCCTATACATATCTTCTCATTTAGTACTCCTACCTAAATGATTTCTTTACAGTTTGAGGAATGGAAACATAATAAAGGGTGAGCTTAGATGCTCAACAAGGTTAAGAAAACAATATTTGAACATATGTATGTAAAAACACAAACATGACTTTTGAATATCAAAATATTGAGTTGTAAAATAAATCCTAGAAGTTTGTAAGGAACAAATAATAAAGGTATATTAACCATGATAACATAGCATTAGCCTAAAACATAAATGTGTGGAAGACACATAAGTATAGAAAATCATTTTCATATTAACCAAGGTTCATATCCAAGACCATCATAGCAAACAAAGTCCATTACTGAACTGAGTTCACTTCTCGTTCCCGTCCTATATTGCTGAACAATATATACTTGTCATTTCAGCACTATATTACAAAATCATATTTACTTTCTATTGTATTCAGGTCTGTCTCATGAGATATAAATATTTACCCAATTCATTGGAGGTAGATATAGGTCCAACCCATCTCATAATGAAATCATTCTTACATGTGCCACAAAAACATAAATCATTCATCATAACATAATCCAAGAAATTAAATGTGTTTCTTAAACATCATTTAATCATAACAAAATCAATAGAAAAATATTTTTCCATCATTAACATAATCAAATGATAGTAATAATTGTGATAAAAACATAACCCGATTTAAAGAGCATCATCTTAAAATGGAAAATAATTTTGATAAAACAGTTGAACATAATTTTTTGATGAAAATATCAATTATTCTTCAAAAAAGTTTTCTTTTCTAAAAATTTAATACAATTTTAATAGGAAAACATTTAGTTGAAAATATACTTGAAATAAGGTATTGTAATCTTCATGGAAAAAAGGTGTAAAAATCTGTCCATGACGTATAAGTTAAAAAAACATTCTCCTCATACTTTTGTTGGAAAGGTCAAAAAGGTACCGTGTATGGTAAATGAAAGAAACACTCTTTCCTAACCATGTAGTAAAAGTTATAAATGTTCAAAAATTAATTTAATCATACATAGAATAATAGTAAACATTTTATGAAAACATTTTCAGAAAACATGGACATGGATGATAAATATACCCATAATAAATACTTTCATATAAATAATCTCAGATAAAAATGAGATTGAAAAATTATCCCTTACCGTAGGTCCACTACCCTTTGTTTGTATCTGAACCTTATATATAATTATTTAAATAATTTCATAGACTTATTCCAGAATCATTCATTTTTATGATATCATATATGATCATATTATAATCTGTTCGGTAATAATATTTCATTATTACTCGTCATTTGGATATTAATTACTTCATTTTCTCAGGCAAGTTTTATCGAATAAGATCAGGTTATCCTTATTAGGTCAAATTTATATCATTAAAAAATGATATTAATAGAATATATATCATATTTATTTATTATTTACATTTATATATTCACAATTTAATAGATATCACGTAGAACGAATCAGATCTCATCATGGAGACGGTAGGTCGTATGTACACACGAGCAATGATGTCATTCCTTTAATTATGGAATGGTATTAATGTGGATGGTATATATATTGTTCTAGAATAAATAACTTATTATATATAGTAATTACTTCAATCATTATACCCATACAAGTCAACTGGCAGTGAAAATTAGGTTACACTGCGGTGTGGAGACTGTAAGTCGTACGTATGCACACATGATGACTCTGTTTTTTATAGGATAGATAGAAGGTGTATAATGGTTATTTCATAATTATGATAACATCATAGTATATAATATATACTGGAGCTATTACTTTATAAGGAAACAACTCATTAACATGAAGTAGAAGAAGAATGATGTTTGAAGGAATCGGTATAGGAGATTACCTCTTCTTCAACATGCTTCCTCTAAACCTCCTCTTAGGGCACTAGAGTTTGTATTTGAAGAAAAAAATAACCTATTGAATGTAACAAGGGAAGTTTATAAGGGAAAAATGGTAGGTTGTGGTTGAGCATTAAGGCAAAAATTTATGAGAAGAAGTGAGAGAGGAGGTTCCTCTTTAGAATTGAGATGAGGGGCACTTTTGGAAACCACAAAAATATTAATTTAATATAAAATCAAACCCCACTCAAAAACCTCAAATATTTTCCCATTTGTAAGATGAGATGAGATATGGTTTTAATCTCATAAACAAGTAATTTTTAGGTAAGTTTTTATGTCAATTTAAACATTATCATTTTAATTAACACTAAGTTATTTAATTTAATTTTAATTAAGATAACAAATATTTCACTATTTAAAGGGTGAAATGTTTATTGTTTGGATGTCAATTAGACCATAAATAATTAACTTATATAATTTGGGACCATATGATAATTATTATATATTTTTTGAAAAAAATTATGATTTTTATATAATTTAATAAAATATTGTTTTTGCAAAACAACAATAGTGTCATTTTTTGACACTATTCAATTCATTGATTTTTTAAAAAATCAAGATAAGATGTTACCGTAGAAATAAATTTTTTATTATATTCATATGGGGTTTATGTAATCTTGAAAAATCATTAGACATATCAATTATCTCAAATTATATTTATTTGAATATTTTTAATAACATTAATTTGATATTTCCATTAATAAAATAATTACTGCATCATTTTTACGTAATATTCAATATAAATATTTTTTGGGTAAAAATTAAAAAAAAATATTATGAGTAAAAATATACTATATTTAATAATAATACTAGTATTAGAATAAATATTCTAGAAAATTCAACATTAAAAATGTAATACTTATTAAATTATGAATTTGACAACTTTAACATCACTCTAAATAAAATAATATAAGTGTCACAATATATTCCAAAGGGATCCAAATGGTCAATAACAAGACCCTTGTATGATTAAGGTCGATATATACTCAACAAAAAATAATTGGGAAATTTTCTGGGTCTTTTGAGGGTTATTAGAATTTTAATAATAATTGTTTTATTGATTTCTCATCAGTTAATTAATGTTTGTACCATAAAAGTATATGTCTTTAAGGTAATTATATATTTCCTATAAATTAAAAATAAATTATAATTATAAAGAAAAAAAATTACCTTTCAAATAAATACTTATAATCGAATTTATCTTTTGTATAACCTTATATAAAAATGGTTTTGTTATTAAAAGTTTACTGAGACATATTTAACTTTTCTTTAAATAAAATAAATTAAATGTCTTAATCTCCTCCAAGTGGCTACCAAAAGACACCATTTATACCCAATCATGATTCAGGTTGAAAAAAAAATCATCCATAGGTATTAATACAAGTGTTTTTGTAATTTTATAATAGTATTCTTACCCTTAATTAAATGTTTTACACTTTTACTGTATTAATAAAAATTACCAAAGTTACTATTCATAATGAAAAAAATAAAAACATAATATTTTTACATAATTTGGGCCTCCTAATTTAAAATATGGAATCCATTTTTCAAAATTCAAAAAATCAATGTTTCATTAACTAATTTAAAATTATTCAAATTTTTAGAAGAAATAACATGTTTTTAAAAGTTAAAACATTACAAAAGATCAAAATGTTTTTACATCTAAATTCAATGTAAAATTGATGCTTATGAAATAATTTATATTTTATGATAAAATATGTTCTATTTATACTTTAAAAGAATACAATTATATAATAAATTATTTTGATGAAAAAATTTTGTTTTAATTTAAATTTATTATAATTTTACTATTCATCAAAGTTTAAAACTTTTCAGAAAATAATATAAAATTCATTGAAAGAAAAATGTTATATCTATATTAAAAATAAAAAAAAATTTAAATAGAATATATAAAAGTGTCAAGAACTATATTTAAAATTGGTGTTCCATTAAATGGTGGCAATACTGCATTTGTTTTTGAAAAATACTTCTTTTATCTAAAAAATTGAATATGGTCATATATCATATCTAGAAAACATATAATATGAATTTTAAACATTATATTTAATATATTATGTATATTTTTTATTAATAAAATCCATCAAGAGTGATTTTATTATTTTATATACTCACTTATTTCCATTTAAATTGTTTTTCAGAAGAAAGTTAATATTATTCATACCCACCATTATAATGAATATGCTATAATATTTTGTTGTTCACTTATACACGTTCTTACATGAAATGAATTCTATCAAAATAACATGAAATTTTTTGTAACACAATCCAAGAATAGTATTGCATATACTACAAGGTAATATAGTGTTGCCTATAGCGCAAGCTAATCTTGGTGTAGCGTACAACACAACACATCAAAAAAATTAAAAAGGATCTATCTCATAATATCTTGGAGTGTTACATTATAACCCCCATAAAAATAATTTCTCCCTCTAATTTTTTTTGGGTTATAAAAGGTTTACTATAAGGAAGTTTCTTTCATAAAAACCCACATTGTAAAAATAATACTAAAACATTATTTGAAAAAAAAACAATGTTAGAAACATAATGGTTGACCAATGTAACTCATCATTGTGATACCATATATAAAACCATAGGTGTGATGTGAAAAAATTGATATGGACGAAAAATATTACCCTCTTGTTCTGATAGAGAGTGATAGACAAAATTGTTTGGAGATTGTTAAGAACCAGAAAGTCATAAATCTGCGATGATTTAATAGACCATCTGATTCATCGGATTAGAAGTGACTAAGATATCATTTTTTTTTCAAGATCATTTCCCTAATGTAGAAGAACATGTGAATAAATAATTACTTGGATTTAGTAAAATATCGCTATTGGTAATTCCTTGAACAATTTTTTACTTTATCTCTTATTCAAAGAAATGAATATGAAGTTGTCATTCCTAAAATGTTAGCCGATCATGTGATCCATAAATAGAATGATAATTCATTAAATCTACCTCAAAAAAAAGTTTAACACAAGTTATAAAATATTTATAAGTCCACCTAGAGTGATATAATAATTTATTCTAATAAACTTAAACTATAGTATAATTTATACTATCCATAAATGGATAACCTTACAATCCTTCCAAAAACTAAAAATATACAACTTTAGAAAGTGGTGAACTAAGTCGACTTAGAATTTGTCTCCCATATCTCATTAGGTAGTTCTTGTTTTTCACATTCCAAATATGTGAATACCTTAATCATGTATTCTCTTGAGTGACAATAACAATCTGAATTATCAGATATCTTTATTGAAAACATTCATGTTTTCTTATTCTAAATTCCAAAAAGTTGTAATCTTCATCCAAGATTTCATGACCCACTTATAAATAAATACTTAACCAGTTTCAAGGTAACTAATAATGACCAATTTACTTATTCCTATAAAACATACCTTTATCTAGATACAATTATCTCAATATCATGTTCATATTCAGGGTCATCATTTCATAAATCATGTGTTTTCCAAAAATATTACCTTATTACCTCAATCATTTTTCATTGTTACCTGTATCAATCAGAATATACTTTCAAATACATGTGGAAAACTACAGTGGATCACTACATTGATATTACATTATTTATTAATATCATAACAGAGATTCTACAACATTACTCTAGAATTCCATTACATAAACACTCAATCATTCAACCACTTCATTTTCATACTCAACATCACTAATAGTAATCGCATGTCATTTTCTTTTTCCTTTGGCCTTAAGAGGTTATAGTAATTTATCATCATTTATAACACATCTATTAGGTCATTGGTTATCATAATGCCCTATTTCCTTGCACATGTAGCATTGAAGTGGGGGTGGTGTATTATTTGTAGCATTTTCTCTATTCACATCATTAGTTGCCTTTTTCTCATTAATTTAGAACTCAACAACCCAATGAACTTCTTTTCCACACTTTTTAACATTTTTAGTCCCTTTAATATAGTCTATACCATGCTTCATTCCACACATTGAACTTAAGGAAACACTCATTTTCTTTTCACCATTGTTTTGAGATTTTCCTTTGAACTTTGTCTTTCTTTTCTTATCAAGACCATGAGATTGATATATAAAGATAACTTAAATTTCTACTTTGATATCACAACACATAATCTCTTCATAGAAACTAAAGTATTCTATAGATAACAACCTTCAAATACTTGGTTTTAAACCACTGAAGAATCGATCTAATTTACTTTCAGGTTAGATGATAAATCCAAAAGCATATCTTGAAATTCCTATAAAATTTTCTTCAATTTTACCAACAACTTCGTCATCCTTTTTGTGTAATCTTAAGGAAATACTCTTCAATTTTTTTCAAACAATTAAAGGAAATTACTTATTGAAAAGTAATTTCTTAAACATGACCCATTCCACTGATTAAATTTTATCTTGTTGCCTCATATTATTGATTAGAGTCCACCACTAGTCCTCCTCTCCTTCTAAATGATAAATGGCCATAATGAAGTTTTCAGGTTCTAAACAGTGAAGGATGTAAAATATATTTTTAGTGGTACTGATCCATTTTTCAGCAACAAGTGGATTATAATACCCACTGAAATAAGTTGGATGTTTCCTCATGAAGTACACAACCGAATATTGTTCCCTTCACTTCTCATTTAGAATTTCAGAATGATTCATAACTAGTGTAAGTATAGTGATAATATTTTTAATTCCATATCCCATAAAATTTGTTTGTTCAGGAGGAAAATCGTTGCATTTTATATTGCATTGATCATTAACATGGTTCCTTCAGTTTCCATCTATTGTTTAAAACCCAAAAATAATAGTGCGATAGGTGGAAATCATACTAGGAAAATAACAAAATCAAGGGGGAGTATTTTCAATCTCTAACATCTTAAGTTTAATCATAGGTTATTCATGATCATTACCAAAATTCTATGATTGTAACCTGAAATTATACTTATCATTTGGAAGTCCCTTAAAAATGTCTCTAGGGATCTCACTAAAGCTTTTTCATCCTATTTTCTAAAGGTTGACTATTCCTTTCCTCTTATATTAACTATAATGACCCAAGAATGACATACATGAATATTACATATTTTTATATGAATATTCATTATATTTTTCAAATTCATGCATAATGCCCGTAATAGTTTAGTGCCTTTGGAAACATGGAATAAATTCCTCTAACTTATGAAATATCTTCAACATCTCCCTTAAAGATCATCCCCTTTAGTACTCCTACTTAAATGATTTCTTTTTAACCTGATTAATGAAATCATAATAAAGGGTGTGTATATATGATCAGTAAGGCTAAGAAAAAAATAGATGAATATATAAATGTAAAAACATGAACATAACTTTTGAATATCGTAATATTGAGTGATAAAATAAATTATAGAAGTTTATAAGGCATAAATAATAATGGAAAATTAGCCATGATAACAAGAATTGGCATAAAACATGAACTTATAAAAACACATAAGCATATAAAATCATTTATATATTAACCAAGTTTCATATCCATGACCATCATATAGGAATAATTCCATTACTAAATCGAGTTCACTCCTCATTCAAGCCCTCTATTATTGAACTAGATATACTTGTCATTTCATCCCTATATTATTGAACCATATTTAAATTACATTATCATTAAGTCTATCTAAGGAGATATAATCATTTACCTAATTCATTGGAGGGAGATATAGGTCCCACCCATCTCATTATTAAATCATTCTTACATGTTCCATAAAAAGATAAATCATTCATCATAGCTTAAACCGAGAAATAAAATGGGTTTCTTAAACATCATTTCATCCTAACATAATCCATATAAAATATCATTCCATCATTAACACAATAAAATCATAGTAATAATAGGGATATAAAAATAACCATATTTATAGGGATTCATCTTAGATGGAAAATAATTTAGATAAATCATTCGAATTTAATTCTTGTGGATACTATCCTTTCTTATTCAAAAATATTTTATTTTCTCAAATTGTAGTGCAATTTAAAAAAAAGAAATTTATTTGAAAATAAAATTCAAATATTGTAGTGTAATTTTCATAGAAATAAGGATAAAAATCCATCCATATAAAATAATTTAAAAAAAACATTATCCTCGTACTTTGGCAAGAAAAGTCAAAAAGGTACCTTATATGGAAAATGAATAAATTATTCCTTCCAAATGATGTAGTAAATGTAAATAATAGGTAAAAATGAAATTAAAAATACATAGAATAATAATAAAAATTTTATGAAAACACTTTTAGAAAATATGGACATGGATGATAAATATACCTTTAGTAAATACTTACGTATAAAAAATTTCGAATAAAAATAAGATTGGTAAATTATCCCTTACATTAGGTCTGTTATCCATTGTATGTATATAAACCTCTTGTATAGTGATTTAAATAATTTCATTGACCTATTCTATAATCATATTCATTTTTATGATATAATATATGATCAAATTATCATCCATTCGGAAATAATATATCATTATTACTCATTGTTCGGGTATTAAGAGATTCATTTTCTCAAGAATGTTTTATCGAATAAGTTCAGGTTCTAATTATTAGGTCTTATTTATAATATTCCAAAATTATATTAAAATAATATTATCATATGTATTTATTTGTTACATTTATATAGTTATTATTTAATGGATATCTTGTATAACGAATTGCATTGCATCATGGAGACAATAGGTCATACATACACACGAGCGATTATATCATTCCTATAATTATGTAATTGTATCTATTTTGATGGTATATATGTTGTTAAAAAATAAATAAATTTATATATTAACAATATAGAGTAATTATTTCCATCATTATACCCAAGTCAAGTGGTGATGAAAAATAGATTACACCACGGCGTGGAGAAGATAAGTCGTACGTGCGCACGCATGGTGATTTCATTTTTTTATAGGTTGGATAGAAGGTGGAATATGGTTGTTTCATAATTATAATAACCTCTAATTAGATAAGTTTTAATATATTTATTACTTTAAAATGAAACAACTCATGAAGAGGAAGTAGAAGAAGAAATAATTTTAGAAGAATCTGTAGAGGATATTACAACTTCTTCGTTCGGTTTCCTCTAAATTTCCTCTTACTGCACTAGATTTGTTCTTTAAAGAAGACCAGAACTTATAGAATGTAACTTGGGAATCATATAGGGTAAAAGGGTAGTATATTTCTGAGCCTTAATGTTCAAATTGAAATTAGGAATTAAGGGAGGATGTGACCTTTTCTAATTTATGTGAGGGGTACTTTTAAAAACCTCAAAAATATTAATTTCATATAAAATAAAAACCCACTAAAAAATGACTAAAATTCCCTAATTTAGATGATGATATAATATAGGGTTGTAATCACATCAAAAATTAACTTTTAGATAATTTATTGTGTCAATTTAAACATTATCATTTTAATTAACACTTAGTTATTCAATTTATTTTTAATTAAGAAAACAAATATTTCAATACTAAAAGGAAAAATATTTATTTTTTGATGTAAATTAAACAATAAATAAATACCTTGTAGAATTATAGACTATATTAGGATTATTATAAAAAAAAATCAACAAAATTATTTTTAAATAATTTAATAAAGCATTGTTTTGACAAAACAACTATAGTGTCAATTTTGACACTATTTAATTCATGGATTTATAAAAATATCTAGATAAGATGTTATCATCAATTTTTTTATTATATCACTTTAGGGAATATGACATATAATAAAATCATTTTACATATTAATTATCTCAAATTATATTTATTTTAATATTTTTAATAAGATTAATTTTATATTTCTATTAATGAAATAATTACTAGGTCTATTTTGTGTAATTTTTTAATATACATATTTGTTGGGTAAAAATTAAAAATAAAATACTGGGATGAATATAAATATACCATATTTCATAATAATAGTTTTAATAGAATTTTTCTTTTAGAAAATTCAACATCAAAAATGTTATACTTATTAAATTATGAATGTGACTACTTAAACATCACTTTATATAAAATAATATAAGTGTCACAATATCTTCCATATTGATCCAAATGGTAAATAACTCGACCCATATATGATTATAGTCTATATATACTTGACCAATAATAAATGGGAATGTTTTTGGGTCTTCTTATTGTTATTATCATTTTAAAAATAATTTTTTTATTGATTTCTCATCAATTAAGTAATTTGTACACCGTCAAAGTATATATCTTTAATATAATTATATATTTCATAAAAAATATAAATAAATAAACATGATAAATAAAAACATATTAGATTTTAAATAATTATTTATAATCGAATTTATCTTCTATATAACTTTATATAAAAAAATTAGTTATTAAACTCTGAGTTAGACATATTTAGCATTTCTTTAAATAAAATACATTAAATGCCTAACTCTCATCCATGTGGTGTCCAAAGGAACCCATTTAAACTAGAGGATGATATAGTTTGAAACAAACTCAACCAATGATATCCATATAAGTGTTAGGATAATTTTACAATAGTATTCTTACCATTAATTACATGTTTTACCCCTTTACCGCATTAAAAACAATTTTCGAACTCAGTATTCATAATGCCCAAAAATAAAATAAATCTATTAACATAATTTGGACCTACTGATTAAAAATATGGAAATATTTTTAAAAAATTTAAAACATCTAGTCTTCAGTAATAAATTTAATTTTATTCCTTTCGTCTAAAGAAAAACAGGATTTAAATCTTAAAACATTGCAATATATTGAAATGTTTTCCAAATGAATTCAATGTAAAATTAATTATAATGATATAAATTATATTTAATGACTAAAATATATTATATTTATACATTAAAACCATTTAAAAATATAATAAATTTTTTTAAAGAAAAAAATTGTTTCCAATTAAAATTTTGAATAATTTTACTATTCATCAAAATTTTAAACTTATCAGAAAAATATCAAAAATTCATCCATAGAAATTTTTTATATCCTACTTCAAAATAATAATTTTTTTGTTAAATAGAATATATAAAATTTTAAAAAAATTAGATTTAAAATGGGTGCACCAGCAAAAGGCGGAAATAATGGATATGTTTTTGAAAAGTACTTCTTTTATCTGAAAATTTGAATCTGCTCCTATATCATGTCTAGAAAACATTTAATATAAATTTTAAGCAATATATATAATATTTCTTAGTAAAAAATTCACCAATTGTGATTTTATTATTTTATAGACTCAATTATTATCATTTAAGTTGTTTTTCAGATGAATGTTAATTTTATTCATACCCACCATTATAATGAATAAGATCTAATATTTATTTGTTCACTTATATTGGTTCTTGCGTAAAATTAATTCTATCAAAAGAACATGAAATTTTGTGTAACACAAGCCAAAAATAGGTTTGCGTATACTACAAGCTAATACGGTATTGTGTATAACGCAAGCTAATCTTAGTGTATTGTACTATATAAGACAAAAAACAAATAAAAAATAATATATCTCAAAAAATCTCAGGGTGTTTCATATACATTTTCAAAGGTGTATCTTCTATAGATGTCCTACGGGTTTTTCCAATATAAGAGAGTTATCTGAACTATCTCCATCCACTTAAATCTTTCCAGAGTCATCCCATTTAGGTTTAACAAAAAAAACTTCTTGATGTTTTAGTTCTAACCAAGTATTCATCCTATAACTCTTACTAAAAAGGTGGGAAGGGTAGATAATTGTGTAGTTGTCAAAATTATAGTAATAATAGGTTCCCTTGTCATACATATGTGCTACCCTCACATCCTCATCAAGATCAGATAACTCAATCCCTTGTTACCCAACTTACTCTTCTTCTAAAGAAATAAAAACATCATCTTCATAAGAGTATACATGTATCTCATTTAGTTCTAGATCGGGGTATACAATTTATCCTTTCCTACCCAAGAACTTAACAAGATCAAACTTATCATACATCTTCATAGTGTCTTCCACCCATTTTCAATTCTGGGGGTTCCAATTTACTTTCATGTGACTATATATTCTAGGTTATGCCTAAACTATCCTAGGGAGTTATCTTTTCCTTCTATTGAGAAACTAAAACTTTATACTCTGAATGGGATACTATATTCTTTTTATATGGAATAGAATTTAACTTATATTAATTTGTACACAAGAAATTTAAATACCTCATCACATACATTGAAAGGTTGATCTGACACCCATTCTTCATAAATAAGAGAATAAATAGATCCTAGGGTTGTAGGATACTAAATTCCACTCTCTTAGGATATATCAAACTTTGAATGTCCTTTTCTAGTGTCTTGCTTTCACCATTGAGCTCTAATGTGGGTTCTCTTCTAGGAGTCCCATCAATGATTAGTTCATTTATATAATTTTGAAATTCAATGTGTTAATGATATTCTAGGTATAAGAATTGATAATTATCATTATCACTCCCACCCTAGTGTGGTACACTCAATATATTTTCTTATAGTTTTAATGAAAATTAAAAAAACATATCCTTTCACCAAATTCTGAAATATGTATCATTTTTATCTAGGGGTAAATTACAGTTGGTCATAGAAATACTTAACTATACTTGGAGATAATTTTTAACATTTTTTAAAACCAATTATCACAATCATATATCTGACCACTTTCCCTACTAAAGACTTGTTGGACTTGAACAAATTATAATTGACAACCTTTACTGCACATATTAATCGATCGATCAAATGTGGGTTGCATGTCTTCACTATAGCACTCATGCTACCTTTTCATTCATTGATCTCTTCATAGGAGGTGATTGGGTAAGAAATGTGAAATTGAAAAATCTTTCCATCCTCAAAATACACTCACTGTGATTTTATTTCTATGAATGTTAATGTTTGAGATGGATTTTATAAAGATAGGGTTTTGAGAGAAGGTAAATATTCAAAAATAAAAAAAGGGATATACATTGAAAATGATGAAAATTGAAACATATGCAAAATATAATCTAAATTCAATCTTTTTATGGAAAAAAAATTTTTTATTTAATTACAATCTTTCAAAATTAACTAATGTATAATGATTCAAATAGTATAAACATGGTAGGCATACAAACCATAGATTCATGGAATATATGGAATTCTTGGTCTATTTACACTGGATTCGGGATTGACATACTGTCCATGTTAGTAAAAGTTCATCGTAGGTGTAGTTAATGCATGACCAACTCATCATGGTCACATAAATGACAGTTTAGATCAAAATTAAACATTACATAAGAAACAACTAAATAAATGAAATTTAATCACTTATATCAAGGGTGTAGATAAATATAAAATTTTTAATATAATTGAAAATGATCTCTTAATATTGTGAGAAAAATCGATGTTAATTACCAATTAACTCAATATTAATATCTAACTTTTGAAATTGATCCCTAAAAAATGATGTATTATATAAATATATTTTTTCCTTGAATGGGATATAGTTTTTTTTTAAATTTATTAACACATTTATTATCAAAATTTAGTGGCACATGTGAAAATTCATATTCACACTCTTGTAATATTTTTTCCATCCACAAAATCTATGCACAAAAACTACCTATAGCTATGTAATATGTTTTGGCATTGGATAATGCAACATAGTTCTTATTTTTACTACAATATAAATCTATAAACATTATAAAAAGTGTCTTGTTATATATGTCGGTTTTATGTCTAACTTATTATGACTAAAATATATATCTAAATAAATATCTAAATAAAATTACTAACCTATATAATAGAAAAATTCTGAATTTGTTATAGTTTTGACATATTTAAAACTTATTTTCATAGCATTTAAATGTAATTATTTTGGAATTAATTAAAAACAGGAACTCATTTACACTATAAAAATAATATTTTGTCAAACAAAAATTAAGTATAATAAACTTCCAATCATACTTTAATAGATTTTTTATCCAATGATTTCCCTATTTCACCAAGATCTATCTAATAGCTTTTTCTCATGGGAGTATAGCTACCTTTATTTCTATCTATACAAAAATGTTTTAGAATATAGACATTTAAATTTATTTAATTGAAAATGGTTCCTTCCTTATTTTAAAAAATCTAAAATTCAAGGAAGACTTTTATATCATCCATTAAACTCATTTATAATTCATTTTTCATTAATTTTTAAAATTTAGAACATAATGAATTTTTGATGATCTGAAAATAATATCATCAATCATGATCTGAATTACCAAAAAATATTTTTATATTCTTTTAATAAACACATTATAATTAGATATGCCTTTTAAAAAACATTAGAAATAAAAATCAGGTTGAACATATCATACCAAGTTCTACGAGCATGTTTTAAGACATAAAAAAGAGTTAGTTAATTTAAAAACATGATTGGGAAGGTAAGGGTTTTTAAATCCCTGGGTTCATACTAAAAAACAACCTCAATTATATATGAATTTTAAAATTTACTCGTGACATTAATTTGATATTATATGAAATTAAAATGTACTACATAGGTAAAAAACATCTTAATGGATTCGATAATTTATACTAGTGAAAATATATCTTCACAGTCAACAACATTCTCTTGAATTTACCATTATGAAACTAGTGTAGGTTTATTTCTAATTTTTATTCCAGACTCATTAGCTTTGTTCTTAAACACTCATTCAGTAAAAATGGCATGGAATCCTTTGGGTATTCTACTTGTTCCCAGACTCGATTACATTCAAAAAAAATTAATTTATTTTTATTTTTAATTACATATAATTTATTATTTATTTCATTAGTGATGTTTTTAGGTTAAATATGTGAAAATTAAGGTTAATTTTAAATCTGATTTCTAAGAAAATATCTTGTCTAAATTTCATTATTTAGCTCTCCAAAAAATGACATACAAGGGATTGTCGCTATGAGTCCTAATGGATCATGGAATAGAATTTTTTGGTAAATCATATTATTCTTCATGTCCAAGTTCAAAAAAATCCTTAAAATAGGGTTATTTATTCTAAATAAGGTTTTATAGAACCATGATTAGGCTTGGTTTAGGTATTGATATTCTAATTGGAAACATAATCCAGAAGGTTTTTTAAATAAGTATTAGGCTTTTGTGGATCTATTTCATTAAATTTGACATGTATAGATTATTCCACATTATATGTTATTTTATTAAACAATATATATTATTTTTTAGTGGTTAAATAACTAAGGAAAATACTTTCATCACTTTTTTATGCAATCATGTACAACTTTTCTATGTGTTGAGTATAAAGACCTTAATACCAAAAACTCTAATGTAATTAACCTTTTTTTCTTCCTTTCTATAAATCATATAGATTTTTATTTAAAATTGGCCTAATAAAAAACTCTATTGATAATATATAAATTTATATTAATAGCCTATTTCAATAATAACTAGAGTGTTCATGCTCATTAAGAAAAATTTGAGTAATTTCTTGAAGATTCATATTTCTTCTTTCTATAGCACTATTCCACTCTGAATTCTTATAAGTAGAAAATTTTGATTGTAGGAATGTTTTGATCATAAGTATTCAATTTTCTGATTTCATAACTCAAAAACATGATAAATACTTAAGGTATTAATATTGAATCCACTTTGGTTTTCTAAATATTTTTCATCTTTTGAAAAAAAGGTACATGATTCAATTTTATGAAATCGAAATAATATGCAGGTTTATATAGAATATTCATCTATAAGAACATAATAATAGTGCTTAAAACATCATATTGAAACTCTAGAGGGTCTAAGAAAATCCATATGATGAAACTATATGGATTGGGAAGCTAAACATCATTCATTGGTTTGAAAGATATCTTATGTTGCTCCCTTTTTGACAATGATTATAGATTTTTTTATTGGGAATCCAAATATTGGATGATCCTTAAATAATCCTCTCATTTTTTAGTTTTTAAGTGAGTGAAGGCTATACTATATTACTTTTTTATTCCATATCCGAGATTATTTTTAAAATTCACTTCAAGAATAAATATTTGGATAAAATAATGAATCTAAATAGAATTTTTTAACATTGTCATTACGAAAGATAGTAAAACCTAAATCATGATTGGACTCAGAAATTGTGCAAGATGTATTAAAATTTAACATTATATCCATCATCACATAACATTGAGATATGAATTATATTATTATTTAACCCATATATAAATAAAACTATAGATTTAAAAACTCTACTAGAATTACCAATATGACTACGACTAGTTTTTTTCCCTAGGAATTTTTCCCCAAAGTGGAATGTCCACAATCTTCCTTTATAAGGATTTTAAAGATCAAGTAGTCCCTATTTTTGATTCTAGAACATCCAAGTTCCAGATACCATAAGTTTTTACTACTACATTTCAACCAGTTTCCATACACAAATTTAAATAAGAAATGATTTTGGTACCCATACTTTCATATGTCCAGAAATGTTTGTAATAAAATCTTTAGGAATCTAAATATGTTTATTAGATTTTCGATAAATGGTCTTTAGAATTTTAGAAATAAAAAAATTAATAGGTGCATAAAAATTATAAATTTTTATAGATTTCGTGGAGATTGATCTAGGGAAAAATTTATTCTTATAAGTTTTCCAATGACCGAGCTATTGACCAATTTTATTTCTATACTTGAGTGTGACTTTTTGCGAAGAATCCTGGTCAACATTTCTCTACCATCATTAAACCTTTTTAGATCCTTTATTAGTTTCTCATTGCTCATTTTAGTTAATTTTTTCTTTTAGTAAAGGATGATTTCTATCCATTTCTATAGAAAATTCATAATTAAAATGAACAAATAATGCATGTTGTTTCTTTACACTTTTATACTTATCCTATAGTTAATTGAATTTTTATTCTATCATATTATAGTATTTGAATTAATGTTAATTTATTATATTTTATTTTATATTTTTATTTTTAGAAATATTTTCAATATGAAATAAAATGAGGAATAATATTAGCTATCTAAGATGTGTTTTTCATAAAAAAATGTTATCTCAATAACTCTTGTCTTATCTATATCAGTTAGAGTCACTTGAACTGTCCTCAGAGGCACTCCTGGTGGATTTCATAGGATTTATTCCCTTTTTTTATTTACCCTAATATATTTAATTATATTTTATCTTTGGAAATTCTACTTTTATATATCCTTTTATTTTTTATTCATAATAGTTTATTTCACTTGATTGATTCTACTTTTTATGATTCCATTTTCAATAATATTTTCCTCCAATTGTTTTCCTTGAAGAATTTGTTCTTCTTGTATAAATTTTTTAATCTCTTACTTGGTGAGTCATTTCATCATCACTATCTGAAGGTTATTTATCCTCACTTGAAATATCATATTTGATTCTATCTTTTCTGAGTCAAAAGTCTTGAAATTAGATAGTTTCCTTCTGGGTTCATCTTCCTCCTTGTTTACTTTCACTTCCTCCTCATGCATCATAGGTTTTCAAAAAATATTTTTCAGTGGTATTTTTCTAATGTTGGCATATTCTCTAATTACAATGGCGGATCATCTCCACCTACTATGTAAGAATCATAAAAGTCACATCACTTTACCTTTATCTTTAATTGTCAAATTAAGAACATGTAGTGTTCTTGGAATCCTTTTAAACATAAGATACATATTAGTAGTATATTCTTAAGGTTTTATCTTAAAAATATCATATTTAATAATATATGTATTCAGAATAATTTCCTTAAAATGGTAATTTCATTCCTAATAAACAGTAAGTGTGTCCATGATTTCATGTGTAGTAGAAGAAAATATTCTACTAAACTCATTTACTTATAAAGAATTATATAATTCATTCATTTAATTACAATTATAATTATAATCAGAGTTATTGGTATCACTCTATTCATCTCTAGATTTTTGGGAGTTTTCATATTTCTTCTATACTACACTAAAAATATCAAATCCCATGCTATCTAAATGGATTTTAATTATAATTTTCTAGTATTCATAATTAGTTACATTAATATATGGAGGTGAGTTAGTAGTATTTCCCTCTTATAAATTTTTATCCTTAAATATATAAATTTTGAAATAACATAAATTTTGATGTTTTGGTAAAAACTACATCATCTTAAAAATAAATATAGACCTCTAATAACAAACATTGGTTAGAGTGGGAAACTCAAGTGGGAGGTGAATTGAGTATCCAATTAAACTTTCTCTAAATACGATTTAAAACTAAAATAAAAAAATTATAAAATAGTCATATTTAATTAAAATAGTATATATATATAATCTGATCTTTCAAAAGTATTCTTTGAAGAACAATCACAACTCGGTTAAAAAAAAGTTTAAAATGATTTTAAATTTTGAGACAAATTTAATTGTATCAAACAGAGTACATAAAACAAAAAATTAATATCAAATGTGAAATTATTATTTTTCTATTTATTTTTTAAAACCAAAATATATTTTTTAAAAACAAAGTAAACAAAATAGGAAAAAACAGAACTAAATAAAATAAGATATTTAGCCTCAATCCCGTACCTAGTTCCCTCCACATGGAAATCACCTACTACGAAGAAGTATTTTTTCTCAAATAAACTAATAAAAACCATATATTCTATTTTAAATAAAATAATTTCACATAGTATATCTCTTATATACAGAGTCTCTTCTACTATTATATATGGTATAATAAAATAGAAACAATTCCACACATGCATTATAGGCTATATAAATCATCTTCCACAGTTTATCATTGTATAGATATAAATTAATGAGAGAGTGTGTCTCTAGAAATCTTTAATAAAATATAGGATCCATTGTTAATAAATGAATATATTAAAATGAATATATATCTAAATTTAATCTATAACATAAGGATAAAATGATAAAAGGTGATAATATTCGATACAACTTAGTCTGATCATATTCTATTGATTTATAATCACTTTATCTATCTTTTAACATCTTCAAACATGTTTTCACAGACAGATATGGAAAAAAAGTGTCATGGAATTTTCAGTGTCTTATATGTGTCATTATATATCTCTGGTAGACCTGTATTCTCTTTTATTCTCCTTATGTATCATTGTTTATTGTCCATGATTTGTTCTTTTTATTCAATGGAAATTTATATCAAATTCATTAAAGTATTAAATTCACTCACTCTTCAATTAATGATAAAAAATATTGCTATTGTGTATTTTAAATTGATAACTTATTATGTTTTACTAGTTCACATGTTCAGAACTTAAATCAGGGTGACATCGGATCATCATTACTTCAAACTATTAGTTGTCATGTTAACTACATTTTCTAATGTGGTCAATTATTTTAAACATGCGTTCACATAACATCCTTACACCATCACTTGATTTCATCTGAAATAGGCTCATCTATTTATGTGTTAGCCTCATAACTTCATGTGTCATTTTAATTACTTCACATGATATCTTCTTTACATAACATGATCACTTCATTACTTCATACAGTCTTCTGAGGTTTTCTCAAGATAACTTATATTCATCACATGGTGGAATCATCTATACTTAAGGACACATGAATTTTTATTATAGTCACTACATTAAAAAGTATTAATTAGTTTAATAATTTGAGAAATTATACTCACCTTTAATATGGTAAATTATTTTTTCATGTGATATGTTTAATCTTCCATGTGATCACTTGGATTCCAACACATGGTAGGTGCAGTACACATGTGGTCACTTAATGACTTGGACAGAATTAGTTAATATGATGCACAATTGGTTTATTTTAGATGAATTCACAAGGATTTCAACATGTGGTCACATGACATTCAAAATTAGTTGAACTTCTTCACACAGTTGGTTTAGTACACATGTAGTGGATTATCATGGTACCTTCATGAATTATAAAAATTATCAATTTTAAAAAAATTAGTTTATAAAAAGAAATCATTAAATTTATTAGAAACATAATAAACATGATTTAGGATCATTAAAATTAGGAGGTTTTGTCCTATGCTAATAGTATCTATGAAGATACTTTATGGGTATCTAGTTATTATTCCATTTGTAGAATTAGATGGGATACTAATCATGGATATAAATTTTCTACATAGATACCAAATAAAATTCTAGGATATGGGTATATCATTTCATTTACCTCATCCTCCTATTATTAAATTTAAGTGAATAAAATGATAAGAAATCCCTTCAGAAAAAACCCCTTGATCTGGGTCTTGATACCATATATCAAATGATATATGGATCGAAGAATTGGGGGAAAACTCAAAATTAAAGACATTCCAATTGTACATGAGTATATTTATATATTCATATATTAATTACATGAACATAAAATAAAAAACATGCTTAGTTTTTATTTCAACTCATATATGGTTCGATTTATGTATATAATATTACTTATAAAATAAATCTTATTTAATTAGAAGAATTATATAATCAAATTTAATGGAATCTAGGAAATAATTTTATATAAAGTTATGAAAACCATGTCAAACACTAGTCCTAGTTTTCAATATTATATATGGATTAGTTTATCCTTTCATATATTATCATGGTATATACAAGATCATGAATAGGGAACAGTATCCTATACACTATAATGATGGTTTTTCTGATCAACTTATAGGATATCAATTCATCTAAAAGTGGTATCTTCAATATAGATTCTAAAAATTAAAGTAGGAAGAGATTATATACCTAATACGACATTCCACACAAGGTATGGATACTATTAATTCATAGTAATTACATTTCGACTTATAAATTCCATAAATATCTACATGGATTTCCTGAATAAATTTTTTTAGAGTAATTTACAAAAATCATGGTATCTCTCATTGATGATATTATTATATATTATAAATAATAATATAACATGAAGTGTATATGAGAACTTTTATAAATATTCTATGAAAACATAATTTATATTCAAAGATAAACAAATTTGAATTCAAACCACAAAAAATATCTTCCATTTATCATGCAATTACAAGTGCTGGAAAAATTGTGGATTCATCAATTATTGAGGAAATTGAAGAATGTAAAAGAGAAACATCTTTGATAAGTCAATTTGCTAGGAGTATATTTATATTACCAAAAATTTGAGAAACATTTATCATAATATACCAATTTTATTATTAATTGTTCGTGTAAGGGAGAAAATATGTAGTAGAAAATATAATTTGAGGAAAGAATTATGGATCATACAAATTGATTGGTCACTACACATATAAACACATTACCATGTATTGGGGAACCGGTTATAGTGTTAATTGATGCTTCATTAAAGGGTTTTATAAGCTTTTATAGAAAAAATGAGAATATAATAGTTTATGCATCAATTAAATTAATGAACCACGAGAAAAGATACCCAAAATGTTATAGAGATTGTGTAAGTTTTATTTTCATTGAATTTTTTTGTATTATCTATATAGTGAAAGTGTGATAACAATATTGGACATGATAGATTAATATATAAATTCTCCCAAAAGTGGCTTCCCATTCAACAAAAGCGATATTTTAAACGAAATAATGACTATAATTACTCAATAAATTACCACACTAAAGAGAAAAACTATGTGGTAGATGATCTAAGAATAAGGGTCATGCTAATCTATCCTCGGTGAGTATTTAAAGGGACTAACTATTTTCTATATTTAAAGGATTGATATGGATATAAACAAGGAATGGTTAAAATGATACTACTACTAAGTAATTCCATAACTATCCACCTATATAAAGAACATGGAGACTTAGAAAGATGATAGTTAATTGTATAATATTCTTGGAAATATCCTAGTGTTGAGTCATTATAGAGAAAAAATTAGAAAATTTTAAAACTAGATATGTTTTTCATCTATACCAGAACTATATAAGGAAATTTTGGATGATTCACATAACTTTTCCTTATTTATATATCATTGATTTACATAGATACATAGAGATATGTATAATTACTTTTAGTGGGAAAATATGAATAGCGAGGTTTTGGAGTATGCATCATGATGCTTGATATGATAACAACTAAAGACTGAACTTTATAAATCTAAAGGGATACTATAAAAATTAGCTATAGCTATATGTAAATGGGAGAAAACATCATAGATTTTTTTATCTACCTTCCTAAGACCTCTATATGATATATGAAAATTTGTTAGTGGTGTTTATACCTACAAAATATACACACGTCATTGCTATTCCATAAGACTACTACCCTATGAACATGCTATGTTATAAAAAAGAAGTTGTGACACTACATATAATACATATTTCAATTGTATATAATCTATATCCAAATTTAACATAAACTTTTTAAGTGTGTCTTCAAAAAATATTGGATACAGAGATGAGATTTAGAAAAATATGTCACACTCAAAATGATGGCCAATCTAAAAGGACTATTCATACGTTATAATATATTCTTTGGTCATTATAAAATTATTTCAATGAATGGTGGGATCAATATATTCATTTGGTATAGTTCCCATATAATAATACTTTCCACTCATGCATCTAAATGGTGGAATAAGAGGCTCTATATAGTATGAGATGATGAACTCCAACATGTTGGGGTGAATTTAAATAAAGGGTTATTTTAGGACTTTATATTCTCTAACAATTTATTGAAATTGTTCAAATCAATAAGAGTCACATGAAAAGTGTACAAATTTTAAAAAAATAGATAATTTGATAACCATTGATGAGATCTGAGGTTTGAATTTGATGAAAAGGGTTTTCTTTGGATATCACCATAGAATGTAATTATGGGAGATTATAATAAGGGGATGTTGAGCCCAAAATACATTGGTACCGTCAAGATTTATGATCAAGTCGGGGCTATATAATTTTGTTAATCACTCTCTCCATACTATTCATAGGTGTATATTGTGTTCCCTCTATCCCTTTTGAGAATGGTCATAAAAAATAAATCACATGTACTACAATAAAAAGCTACATAGTTGAATCATGATATATCTTATGAAGAAAACCTATAGAGATCATATATCAATATGATATGGTTAAATGGATCAACACTACCTACTTGGTCAATGTTCTAGATAAAAACCATAAGTTTGAGGAATATATGAGGGAACCTAAATATATAATGAGAATAAATTAAAACTACTTATTTCCATCTAAGTAATAAAATTCATGGGTGATATTTCATTAAGAGGAATAGAATGTGACACGCCTGAAATTACAAGGCTTTAGAATTACTAAAAATTATTTAATATGCAACACTGAATGAACATATCAAATTTTATAGATAATATTTAACCATTTTAACATAATCAAGGAATTAATGTGTATAAATAAATGTATAAATATATCTAAATCTATATATAAATTGTAATAAATTGAATCAAATTGGACACGTATTATTGTTTAGGCTCATTTATCTACAATTGAATTAGAGGTAGCACTACGGTGGTTTTCCCTAGATCAAGAACAATACAATCTTACCCAAGTCAGGATTTAGCTAAATAATATTTCAAATATGTTCAAGCTCAAGGAAATAACTAAGGTATCCATTTTTTCTAAATCTCACTGTATGACAAGCACTTATACTCATCTTATACTTTTTCTTCATATGAAGATTTTGAAGGGTTATAGAATATGAAGTTATGATGATATTGAAATGTAATTTTCATGTAATTAATTTTTCATTTATTCGTTTAAATAAATATATATTCTATTTTAAATAAAAATATATTCAATTATTGTAACTATATAACTAACAAAATCATTTTATTATAAAAAAATTAATTTAATAGAAATTATCTTTTATGAACTTTGAATTTTATTTTAAGAAAAATAAAAAATATTATTGTAAAATAATGATTTTATAAAAATATATTGTTCTTGTTAATAATATATTAACACTTATTTAACTAGTAATTTATAAAAAATATAATAAATAACAATTAATATTCAAAAATTAATTTTTATATGAAAAAAATTATTTATATATCTATTATATATAAAATAAAAGAAAATTTTCTCATATATAGAAATTAAATTACATTAAATATATTCTAAATTAAGATCTATGATGTTTAAGTTTAGTATTAAGGGTCATATAATATTTTTAGTGAATCGGATAATTACCATATAAATATTAAATCAATTTTAAAAGGCAAAAATAAGTAATCTACCATGTATTGATTTTTCTAAATAAAATTTATTCTTATACATTATATAGTTAAATTATTAGGTAGGGAATTCATTCCCACTCATCCCACAAATATTTCATTAACTAAGTCACCTAAATCCCTTGTGATTTGATCTTTATCCTTCACCTAACATTAATTTCCCAATAAATGACCCTCATTCACACCTATAAAAAGTGCTTACTTCCACCCACTTCATGGAAAATATATCCTTTTAACTTCCATTTAAATTATTCTCATTTAAATTCCCCTAAATCCAAATTCCATATTTTTTATTCCATATTTATAAAAAATTGTCCCATGTCCACCATTTCTAAGAGATCTTTCAAGATAATATTTAAATTATCAAGGTGAGTATCATCGACTCCCTTAATTTTTCTTTTATATCATTATTATCCACAATCCAATAAAATTATTTTAACCATGCTAATATAATTACATCTATATAATTAGTATATTTATATTTTATTATATTTATGAAACAACCATAATCTATCTATATCTCATCCATTAGAAAATGAAAACATCACTCATGTATTGTGTGAACTACTTCTTCCATTGATGACATATTTCATTTTTTTTACCACATTTCTTGGATAGTTCTATAAATTAATTAAATAAATAAAAATTTCACTCTTGAGATGATTGAAACTCTATAATGAATAATTATAAATTTTATAAATATCTAACAAATTATTAATATAGAACATTTTATTTGAAAAATTTTGAAAACAAGCTTGTCAGTTATTTCATGTTCAAGACTTGTAAGTTAATCACTAATGGAATTAAATTATATATATTTAAATAGTAAATGAAAATATATTATACTATATTAAATTATCCAATAATGATTAAATGTTTATAAAATTTCAAGGATCTACATTTACAATAAAAAATGTGTTTAGAGAAATCAAAATCACAAATATTCAATAATGAAAAATAATAATAACTACTAATAAATGTATAATGATTAGTTACATTCAAAGAGTATAAGATATAAGAGAGTTTAATAATCTCCATAAATAATTAATTAAGATTTATATGATTATCATATGGGTGTTTAAAACACTTTTGACCAAGACATAATCAATGGAATGGGATTTTTTTACTTAGCCAAGTTCAAATTGAGTTGAAGTTTTTATACCTTGAATATTTTCTTATATGTTTATTAAAATAATCCACTTCTTTAATTCATATAAAATATTATATTTCCCTGTAATGAATTTAAATTTTATCATACATATATTCTTATTTTAGGTATTTTTTCTTTTTATGAAAAAATGTTACTATTAAGAATAATTCCCTTCCACTCTAATAAATAATTTCTATTCTATATTAAAATTATTCCATTAAATAATTTTTTTTATATTATTATTTTAAAAACCAAATTATTATTATCTTATACTATATTTATTTTTCTCTATAAATAATTTAAAAGAGAATTTGTATAGTCTATTTTACATTGTGGGTATCAAAATAGGTATTTAACAATATAAAACAAATTCATGATTGTATCATTTATCTTCGAAACATCACTGCCGTAATTCACCATTATTTTTTATCAAGGATCAAATACCAAGGTTTTATTTATAAATGATTTTTGAAAAATGAATTTCTATAAAATTCATGAAAATGACATTGAATGTGACCCATAACTTCATTTTTTCTATAATATTAAAAATGTTTCAAAACATTTTTTTTATTCCACGTACATTTTTATTTTTACCTCAAAAATATTAATCTCTATTGGATTAATGTTTCCTAAATTACTCTCTAAATTCCATTATGATACACATATTTTGGGTGACAAAATTTTTGGTGTCATCAACACTAACTCTTGAGATCTTTTTTTTTGATAGAATTGAAAATATGTTATCAAAACTATTTTCATACCATAATTTCACCATGATGTGATATATGATTTTTTTTATTCTGCAAGGCTATATATTATCATTATATTTTGGGTGGATTTCTATATATATTTTAATGATTTTTTTATATATAATAATATAATGATGTTATGCATTAACCAATTTTTGTTCGTACATGATCATAATTATTTTCTTAGACCTGATTTCATGTTCACAACATTATGGGTGGAAATATTTTCTTTTAAAAATAATTGAAAATGTAATGACCAATAATGATTCAATATTTCAGTCTTATATGCTTATATTGTTCTCCATGGTTTATGATCATTTCTTCATTATTCTACACTCTTTTTTCATGGAATATGTTTAAAAAATCGAAGGTATATTCATTTCTATCATGACTTATGGGTAATTTTTTATATTTATGGGTATTTTTAATTTGATACTTATCCTATCCTCCTGTTCTTGTATTCTATAGATAAAACACTTTATGATTAATTTCTATGTTTTTCATTACTGTTCATTGGAGAAAACCCCTTCTAATGTTTCTCATTTCTCTAGAATGTTTTCTATAGGATTATGTTTTGAATGAATTATTATGTATAAATGTTATGAGATATAATAAATAAATTATGTTCGATATTATTTTTATATAGTTAATCACCAATGACACTAATCCTTCTATTCTAGGTGTTTTTTTATTTTTTGTGAGATGTATTCTTCAAAATATAAAAATAATGTACAATATATTCATGTTCACATGAGGTCATATTTCTTCATATAAAATCATTAATGTATGATATGTAGTTTTAAAAATGGGCCTATGAGTGTGGGGTTAGGTTTCATTTTATGTAAGGGATCAGAATGGAGAAAGTAATGATATAGAAATTTTAACTTTCCAATCCACTTGGAATTAGTGAAGGTGAGGCTTGTAATCAATAAAGTGGGAGGGAGACACCACCCTTTTTTATATACGAATAGTTCATGTGGATAAAGGGAGAGGAAATGGAAAAATTAATAAAAATAATGATAGAGGAAATTTTGAAAATTCACCAGAATAAAAAAAATATATTCTATAAATTCCATGGATGATTCCATAAACCACAAAGTGGTACACCCACTACTAGAGGCCATGTACTGAGGATTATAAACCATACCTCAAGGGGCCTCGAAATTTATATGGGAACATTCCATACTACCACCATCTATGACATGGCTAGTTGATTTTTTATTGTGGTTTTTACAAAGAGTCGTGATGGTGCATCCTTCTTAGCATGGCACAACACACCTCCCCCAGGAATAAATCTAAACCCAAAGACTTGGACACCATAGTGTAGAGCTGAGTTAAATGGAATTGAGAAACTTCCATAACAGACTCCATGACATGGAAACCATTCTTCGTTGTGTGGTCTATAGCGTACCTACCATGTAACTCCATAGAACAACCATAAGGACATGAAAAAAAATGAGAATCACCCATAAGACTCTAATTAACACAAAAGTAAATAATATTAAATACCATAGTTAAATGGGGGTGTCCCATATATATGATTTTTTCTAGTCTCAAAACAATTTTCTCTTAGTGTAAGTGTTCAGGGTTCATATTCCATTTCATTGGAACCAATTTATAGGTTTCATATGAAATCAATCTATGATATTAAACATAGTCATATTTTCATGGTTTCATGAAAATAGTTGAATATATTCCTCTCATCCATGGTTTATAATATTTTAAAAAATATGAGCTTCCATTGGTAGTTAAAAATCACAATTGTTTAATATTTTTAAAAACTTAATCCATAATATTTTTTCATTTTTTTATGAAGACCTTATATATTTTTATATTTTGGTCTTGTGATGTATGTTTGATAGTTATAAATGAGTTTTAACTCTAAAAATATATCTCCGATCAAGTCATGGAGATACTAAATCTATCAATAGTTTATATTATTCTTACTAGTTATAATGGATAGATAATCATTATAATATATTTTTTATGAAAAATAGAGCTCATTTGGTTACTTGTTAGTGATTTATAATTAGTTTGAATATTTTTTATTTTATAAAATATATAGTGAATCATTGATAATATTTTGATTTTATATTGATTTGTTTTTACTATAATATTTCATAAAATAATTTTTTACTATTTCTTTTAATTTCTAGGTGAAACATATATTTTTTTACTGAGATTTTATTATTTGATTAAATTATCATTGGTAGAAATATTATATTACAAAAAACCTATTTGGAAATTTAGGTATATATAAAAATAAAATGAGTCATTCTTTCATCATATAGATCAAAAATATATTATGAATTGTTGGACAATTTCTTCATGAAAAAAACTCCCTTATTAATTTTTTATCATTTTACTCAGTTTTTATATGAGATTAAATTTTTAAAAAATACACTTACGTTAATTTTTAAAGAATAATAAGTCATATTTATGTATGATATTGTTAATGACTTTAAAAATAATTCTATTGTTATATTCAATTTCCATTACACTCAATGATTATTTGTTCCACTTTTTTAATTTAACATACATATCACACTTAGAAAAATATTTTAATTAAGAATCATTTCTTTTAAGAACATTGATCACATCAATCATCTAAAATTTATTTGGATTATTTAAATTAAAAATAATTGGTATTATATTTTTTTATAAAAAAAATTAGTTTACTAATATCATTTTATTTTTTAGTCCCTTTTATTCCCTTTTAAAATTATAGAATTATAAAAAGGGAATATTAAATCATAATAAGAACACCATTTGTGACACTATATAGGTCACATGTATGTTTTACTTTGAGTCAATAGTTGGTTAAATAGTGTTAGGGATGTTTTTTGGTTTATGGTGGCTTCAACAGGGTTTTTGGAACTTCTCTATACAACATGGTTAAGACAACAACATGTCCCAATCCATGTTTAGATTGGGAACCAATTATGTAAAATATAAAATTCCAAAATTCTTGTGGTTGGGTATAGTCTTAGGCATGGGACATTGTGGTCCTTTCTATAGACTATGAAAAGAGTGACCATCACCGTGATGTGGTGATGATAATTTTCATTCAAAAAGACCATTATTTTTACCCTAAACCATAGAGGATTAGTATGTTGGGTAGCCTAGGCTTGGTAACTTTAAGGACACCATTCCATGGTGGGAACCATAAAATTATAGTGATTATTGATTTAGAAAAAAAATATCTTTTTATTCAATTAATATTATAGGGGAATTTACATCTCTTAATGAATGTGTTTGTGATCATCCAGAGTGGGTTTTCAATGAATCTTAAAAATGGTTTCCCTTTAATTAAGTTATTTTTCATCCTTCTCTTGTCCTATTTCCCAATATAGTATATCCCATGTAGGGTTCATGATTTTATTCCTTTATTTATAATTATATAAGGAGGGTTTTTTCCATCTTATTATTCACCTTATCGATTGAGGCTCATGAGGATCAAAGCCTCGTCATTTTCGATCACATTTCTGAATGAAAAAAGTGTTCTTCCATAGGTATGGTAAGAGTCTCTATATAATGGTTCTTTCTCAAGGAATACATCACGGTTTTTTTCTTTCACATTAGTTTATGAGATTCATGTTTTGATATATATATATATATGGGGTATTATTTAACAAATAAACTTTTATGATATTGGAAAATGGTTTTGTATGGGGTTTTATTTAAAAATAGGTTTGAATTTATTTTTCTTTAAACGAAATTCCTCAAAGATGGTTTTGACTCTAAAATAGTTTCTCAAGAATGTTAGTGGTAATTATTTTATTTGGAAATATGTTGTATAGAATTTTGATCATGGTTTACTTGAATGTTTAGATAAAACATAGTAATTCAGTAATATTATGTGTGGTGGGTTATAGAAATATGAAAATCATAGTTAGTGTGGAACCACTGAGGACACTTTTTGTGACACCGATAGACTATGGAAAGACTTGGTATCAAAGTAATCATATTATATTGTCCAATTGTTAATTTTTTTTCCTAGTTACATATCTTTAGAGGCTATATCCCAATTTTTATTGCTTTTATTTTTGATGGTATTATTTATTCCATGACTACTCACATGTTTATATTTAGATATATTATAATTTGAACTGATTCTATATATGTTATCATTTATTATTATTTCTATATTTTCATAGCTTTAATTGTAGATTTTTTTAAAATAAAACCAATTTATATGTTATGATAATTGTTTTCAAGTGAAATTATTTATAAATAATGTTTTATTTTAAATCATGATCCAATGGTTTCATGGTGAAAAACATTTTATAGAGTCATGATAGTATCCTAATAGGTGATTTCATCACATCATGAATATAAAATTAAATATATGAAGACGTGGTTTTGTAGAACATATGTAAAGGGAAGGGAATCATATAATTCACTGGCTTCTCTTGGTTAATTCCATCTTTATGAAGAGTTGGGTTAGTGGTGACTAAATGACACATGGAGACATGTCATCAGAATTGAAATTTTTTTATTATCCTTTTGGATTTTTTAATATGTATCATGGTTATGTACTTTAACATATATATTGTATTTTAATTATTTATCCCTTCTCTATCATACATCATTCATCACCATGGATTCTTATTGATCTCCACATTGTGGAAATCCATATAAGGTGATTTTCCATATCAAACCATGTTTTTTCTTTACAAAATTTTATCAGATCTAATACCCAACCAAAGTATGATGTAATTACCTAGGATTGTTTTGGGGATTATGGTAGACTAGATTACGACTATCAGTATAAGGTTATTAAGTGAATAATGGTTTCATATGACATTGACTTACCATTGGCGGTCATTGATTTTTCATCACGCATGAGATTAATTTTTTTGTTACTTAAATAAACCTGATTTTGGGGTTTTTTAAGATTATCCTTGTCTTAGTTTTATTTTGTTATTAATTGTTTCTATTTCTCATTTTATGAATAAGTTATTTTTTTAATTTCTTGTACTTTAAGGTATTCAGTCTAGATTCATGATGTAATTTTTTTTTTCCATAGTTATATTCTATTATTGATATGGTGTTATATTGTTTTTTTAATAAATAATTATTTAAATAAGTTCTCTTATAAATATTGGAGAGGAATTTGTGAGAAATGTTACATAGGATAACACTAAAGTTGACCTTGATCTAGTAGAAATTGTAACCCTTAATTTTAAATCCTTGGGAAAATGGGAGGTGGAAACATTGAATCGATAGTGGATCATGCTTTCATGTTTTCCAAACATATTCCACCAATATATTTTGGTAATAAAGGAACCAAAACAACACATGAATCAATTAAATTAATATAGAGTATTTTACTCTTTTTGAAGTCTCCAGAGGAATCCATAGTGGGATTTTACACTTATATTCTTAAAATACTAGGATTGAAATTGGGGGGCTCCGTATTACAAGATATGTTACCGGAGGATCCTAACAAGACAATTTTCATAAAGGTCTTCAATATGAATTTTTGTACAAAAATGTAGTTTGTGGGGAAGATTTAGGAATTTGTGACCATGCATCTTTTTTAAAGTTGGGTTATTAAATATAATACTCATTTTTCTAAGATAATATGCTTAACACATGATCTTATTTCTATTCTTTACCTTAATTCTCATAGGATTAAGATGGGTTTGAGGTCCAATATCCATTCGATGTTGATTCTCATATGTCATCGAATATTTAGTATGTTTGTTGATAAATAAAGGTATGGATGAGGTTGAATTCAGTGGTAATGATGTTTTAGGTGGACCTTTGATTATAGTAGGATGTATCCAGATTGTATTGTCTTGATATAAAAATAAACATAAAAGGTTCCTTAGTTTATGTTAGTATAAGTTTTAGGGGAGTCCTCAGGTTAACAATAATTGGGTTACAGTCAATGTGGGAGACCAATCCATACTATGCCAGATTTTATGATAACCCCTTTGATATAGCATCATTGTGGATAAATTGATAATTTGAAGTGATTTTTTAAAAGAATATCTGATGGAAGTATAGTTGGATTCAATCTTACTAAAGGATATCACGTTCATTCTGATATGGAAAATGTAGGTGGATATCATGTTCATTCTGATATGGAAATTGGTGGTGGATCTCATTTTCTTTTTAATCATGATACTCAAATAGAGAATAAATGTCAAGGAGGATTTGATGAAAATTGTTTTTATGTAGAAGATTATGCACCATATGAATTTGGATATGGTCCAGCTACTATGAGAGGCACAGTGTTTATTTAATCCTATATACTCTTATCCCTATTCGATATTGGTGTACCTTTTTCATTTGCATCATTTATGGTCATTGATGTGTTGGGTTTTTTTAGAGATTATGTCATTATTTATGGATCTTTCCACTCCATTGGTATGGTGGAAGGAACGTGAATTTAAATATTCAAAGTGTTGGGTTGTGATCATTGACCATCTAGTTGAGTGGGATTTTTTTAATTATTGATCATGATTATATTTAACTCATCATAGAGATGTATTGGACAGTTAGATTTAAATCCTAGATCTATTTTCATCATTAATAGTTTCAGTTTATATCTTTTGATGGGGATTTATTCATATTTGAGGGAGATGTGGATCCTAGATTTGGGATATTGGAGCATGTTTTTCTTTAGGACAGAATGATATCATTCCAGTTGTTAGAGATTTTTATTAATTTTATCAACTGGTGTTTAATTGTTTCTCTTCTTGTTATAAAGGATGATTATCATAAGGCTTCTCATATTAATTTTTCTAGGGTGCTTACCAAATCTCAAAATCAATTATTTATATATTTTCTTCCTAGGATGATCATTATATACTTTACCACTTATTTTATGATGCCTTATATGTTTTTGGATCCAAATTTCTTGTTATATAATCATGATTCAAAATGGTTTATTCATCCTAGCATGATAACTTATAATTCACTAGTTCCCTAAGAAATGAATGCAGAAAGAATCCTTATCTTGGTGTTGATTACTAAAAGATTCATCAAGTGATAGTTAATAACATGTATCATATTACAAGGATTAATAAATAAATTATTCAACTCATGGGAGCATGATGGTTTTCTAAGATTTATTTGTGTTCATGGTTCCATTTTCTAAGGGGTTTATTGGAGGATATTCTAAATACTAACTGTAGGAGTAGTTATGTATATAATCAATACATGGTTATTCCATTTAGTATTACTAATGCTTCCTCAGTGTTTTTATATTTGTATAATTTGATCTTTTATATGATATTGGAATATTTCATTGTTTTTTGTTCATAATATATTGGTGTATACCGATTCATGGGAATAAATCTAGGATCATTTGGATAATTTCCAAATAACTCTAAAATAAAATCATCTATATGGAAATATTTTTTAATATCATTTTTGGATCTAAGAAGAAAATTTTACAAGCTATGTTATTTCTGAGAAAGGTATCTCAGTGAATATTTAAAATATCCAAGATGTGATGTATTGATAACTACATAGGAATGTGTTTGAGATCTAGAGATTCTTAGGATAAGTTGGTTACAACCTATATTTGTTACGAATTAATACAATCTTGAATCTATAATAAACTTTTTAGCCTATAAGGTTGTTATGTTCAACTAGGATGATAACATTATTAGATAATTTAGGAAACTAAAAGTGAGGAGGACTTCAGTTCTAGTTCTAGTGCTTCCAAAATAAACTTTGAGTAATGTTTTTTTAATGCCTATTTTATGAGGTTAGGATTTGTATTGAAGTATGTTAAGATGGTGGATTCCTATGGATATAACTAACTATTTCCTCATGAAAATAATTATCATACCCATGACCTTGAGTTGGGTATATTGGTGATTGACCTCCAGAAATGGTGCCACTACATCTTCGGTAAACGGTTCAAGATATATTCAAATCATAAGAGCCAGAAGTTTATTTTTACCCAAAGATACATTATCTTATGACATAAGTATCTTCTAAATTTTGGTTTTGATATTAAATATATCCCTATAAAAGTGAATGTGGTAATCGACATGTTCAGAATAAAGTTACCAAATAAATCCATTGAGGATTAAGTGGAGGAGTAGTATTTGATGAATATATTCACTAAGATGATCATGGAATTGGATAAGGATTATGTACATGTGTTCTAAGGTTTTGTGAAATATGATTCATCATTATATGAACATAATTTTCTAGGGTATGAAATAGAAACTAATTGTGTGGATTTTAGTAAAATCCTATTTAGTGGGGAGACCTTGAGTGACTAGTCTCGATCTCTAAATCATGTCCTAAATTTCTAAGGTATATCGGTGGTTCTGATAGCTCTGATATAGTATTTTATGGATAATGGAAATTGTTCTAGTTGGAACATGGACCTTCAATCTACCAATACGTATCATCATTTGATATGTCAGTATTATTGGAAAGGGATGAGATAGTTGATAAAATACTTCATGTAATGATGACTTACTTTCAAGAAGATTACGGTTGATCCCCAAATAATTTTTAGTTTATTATATCCTTTATCCATTATAGTATGGTAGTGGGATAAGTTATTCTTAGACATGTTTTTTTGTTTGTTATGAAATTATTATCTAAAGCATGTGTTTTGGGTTACCGTTAATCATCCCCAAAAAATTGGTTCACTTCCATTCTATTAAGGGGATTATGAAGGTAAAAGAGATTTAGAGTATTCAACTCCAAGATATCATAAATTTCTATATAGTTTTTTGTAAAATTGTTTCTGATAGTAATACATGATTTATATTTTCATTTTGGAATGGTTTTCAAGAGTATATGGGTACCTAACTAAATATAGTCATGGCGTATCACCCTAAAATGGATGGGTAGATTGAGTGAACCATTCAGTTTTTAGATTATATGCTTTAGGTGTGTGTGATTGATTATATAAGTTATTGGGAAAAGTTTTTTCCCTTGGTTAAATTTACCTATAACAATAGTTATCATGATTTTATTAATATTGTCGCCTTGGAAGCATTGTATGTTCATCCTTGCAGATATCTCATGTGTGGGGAAGAGTTGGGATAATTCCCTTGGATTGGACTGAGTGTTGTTCAATATAATGTGAAAAAAGTTTATTTGATCTGAAATAATTTGATGATAGTTCAGAGTCATCCAAAATCCTATCAAAATCATTATTTTAAATCATTTTAGTTTATAGTTGCAGATCAGGTTTGTTCTCAAGGTTTCAGATTACTTTTAGAATCATTGTTTGGTTGTACATTGTAATTGGAAACCATGTTTTGTTAGACCTTTCAAGATAATTGAATGATTGGAAAGGTATCTAATCAATTGGAAATACCATCTCACATGAAATTGATTCACAATATGTTTTATGTTTCTAAATTAAGGATGTATCGACCATACCATTATCTTGAGATTGAATTGGAAGATTTTTATCATGAATCTAGAACCATAGTGGTTGAGAAACTAGCTCGGATTATGGATCATAAAAATAAGTTATTGTGTGGTAAAATAATTTCTATGGTCCATGTAAAATAGTAGTATAGATGAGATAACTAGAAGATGCAGGAGGATGAAGTGATGATGATACCAAAATGAGCTTCTATCTTTACTATTGTAGAATCTTCAGTCCTTCCTAATGATAGAAATTGACATGGTGGGGAGAATTGTGAAACCCTCTATGTAACATGTGTGTTTTATTTTGATTCATCAGTTGGTTAAATTAGGTTTAGAAAGTGTTGGAGTTGCATGTTCATTTAAATAGGGATTTCAGAACTTCTCAATGTAACACATGAAAGACCACACCATGTTATATTCCATGTTGACACCGGGGAACACATGTTTAAAATGATAAGAGACAAAATACATCTGGATGGGCACGGTCTTTGGAATTGTACACTTATAATCATCATATATACCATGTAAAAACTAGATACCACCATGTCATGGTGATATGCATGGTGGGTCAAAACAAACGTGGTTTTTACACCACACCATAGAGGCTTTACATGTTGGGTAACCTAGGATTGATTCCATCAAGTCCACTAACAATTTTGGGCCACACCAGGTTATAGTGATGGTTGTTTTACATTAAAAATGGCTGATTCAGCCTCTAATATTCTGGGTGATGTTACATCATTTAATGAAGAAACATGAAATCCTTAATATTTTATGTTTAATGAGACTTAACCTTGATTTCAGCTATATTAATCTCTTTATCATCCTATTATTCATAGGTTAACTAATCTAGATGATTTAAAAAAGTATTTTAGATGTTATTCCTTCATCAAAAATTACTAATGGTGGTTTATTCCTTCTCATTAATTCCCTTTTTTGACATAGTATCATAAATATATCAAACTCTTCATTTCTAATCACTATTTCTGAAGGTGACTATATTTCCATCATTGGTGAGGTATGTGTCTCTATAAAATTATATATTATCATGGTACATTCATTGTCCTTTTTTTCAACTTTTATAGTTTATGAATATGGTCATTTTATATATATATATATATGAGGGTTATATTGTTTAAATAAACCATTATTTTCTTGGAAATTTGTTTTAATGGAGTTTTTCTATAAAAATAGATTTGATAGATTATTTTTGTTCATGTAAATTTCAAAAAAAAATTAACCTAAAACTATTTTTGATGCATTGGAGGGGTATCTCTTTTCCTGGGAATTGTTTTTATAAAATTTTGATCATTATTTACATGAATGTTTTAAGAAAACATAGAACTTGGTGAACATTGGTTGTGTTTTCTTATAGATATATGAAAACCATATTCAGTGTTGTACCACTATGGTTAATTATTGTAATAACAATATACAATGTAATTACTCAGTATTTTAGGATTCATGTTAGGTCTATTTATTATTCCCTTTTTTAATAGTTGTGTATTCCCTTAGGAAAGAGCCTAATTGTTCTTGGTAATATTATTGACTATATTATTTGTGACTTGACTTCTCCCATATTTATCTTTTGAGATATGGATTCTTTTGACTAATTAATTCTATGTTATCACACATTATTATTTCTGTATTCTCTTGTATTTGGATAGGGATTCTTTTAAATTTAAACCAAATGAATTTTAGTGGTAATTTTTTCAAATTAAATTCTTTATAAAACATGTTTTGTTTTAAATTTAGAACTCATGGATGTGTGGTGAATGATATTGTATAGATCTAACATGGTATCCTATTGGGTGACTACCTCACAGCCATAAAATATCATTGGAATTCTGTAGACTTAATTTCTCTAGTCGGAAGTAAAGGAAAGTGTTTCATATAGTTAAACAATTTATTTTGGTCGATGTAGAATTCATGGGGAGTTGGGTTTGTTGTGATTGATGGTCACATAGATACTTTTAATTATTCATGGTATGTTTTATTTTTTTTATTACATTTTTTTCTTTATTAATATTTATCATGGTTGTGTACCTTAATCTTCCAAATTTTACTCAAATTTTTTATCTCTATCCAGTCATACATGAGACATGACCTTGGTTTGTTATTGATCCTTACATTATGGTGATCCATATAAGGTGACATGTCATGTTGACCTATGTTGGTTCATTATATAATTTTTCTAAATGACATTATGTAACTTCCTAGTGTAAAAATATTTACTTTATATCCTTTATATTATGTTTAAAAAAATTATATCATTCCCTTTGATATTATAATTTTATGGATTTTAAGTAATTGGAAATTAATTTTATAACTTAAAAGAGATTTATTACTATTGTGAGAGCATATAATGTAAACATTATACTGGTCCTATGAATATAATTCAACTAAATATGGTGAATCATGATAAAGGAATATTGTTTTTTCTATATTTTATGACAAAAAATATTTTTTGGCTATTAAAAAAACAGGTTTTAAAAAGGATATAATATACAAATAACTATTTTAATCTTTTCGTCATAAATGACCATCATTTTTTAATTTGGGATATTCCATTAGTTTAAAAAATAATTAATAATTATATTCAAAATTTTCATAATAATTCATAACATTTAACTTGTATTGAACATTTCATACATTTTTAATCCTTAAGAAATATTTTCTTAACATAATTTTTTTTATTCATTCCAATCACATTATAAATTGAATTGATAAAACATTGGGGCTTAAAGTTCATACATTCCATAATTTACATTGTCTTAAATATTATAAAAATCCATCCTTTTTGGGGTTTTTAGAATTTTTTAAACTCTTGTGAAATATTTTTAGTTTTATAAAAGACACCTTTAATTATTCTAACAAGAATAAAAGTCTGATTGATGTCCAATTTTATTTTTGTTCAAGAATTGATCTATTATTATTACACAAAATTGTAATGACTAATAAAGACTATTTTTTATCATTCTATCCATGATTGATGTTTATAAAATAATTTTAACACAAGAATCCACATTTTATTATTTTGGGAATATAGGTTATTTTATTTACTTATATATTGAATCATGGTCTGGGACAACATTTATATATTTTTCAATTTTTTTTCATTGGTAATTTTTTGTTATCTTTATAAATATTTTTTAGTATATTTCCTTTTAAATTAAATTTTTTTTGAATTGATATGGGTATGTCATTATTATGTAGTTTTCATGGCCCCCTTACCCTAAATAAAACACCTCTTAGGTTGGAAATGGTATAAGGGAGATTATGACTACATGATTCCTTCATCCAATAGGCCCCAGGTTGGTGACTAGAACTGATGGTATAATAACCATATATATGGGTGGAATTACCCTCTAAGATAACAAGTGGAAGAGAGAGATGACATAGATACACCAATAAAAACTTCACACACACACACACACATAGATATATCCCAAGTTAATATATGAAATTTCATATAGTACTAAAAAAATTAAAAAATAAACTCAGTGTTCCAAAAATGTAAAGATAGAAATGACCATGAATCCCAAACAGCTCCTAAAAACCAGGCGCTAGTAATATCCAGCCTGATCACCAATATGATTCTACTAACCTAGAAATATTTTATATATACATGGGTTTAGAATAACATTATACTCAGTAGGACCCTCCCTGAATCATCTCATGAAAAAAATTAAGAAAGAATTCTAAAGAAAAATAAACAATAGTTAAATTAACATGTCACCTAAAAAGGTATACTATGTCCCTAGACTCCCTATGGAAAAATCTCACCAAGTATCACATACGAGAGATCATGTAATATAGTATCGTAAAATCAAGGGTACCCTGATATTGCTTCCTAACTATTTTTCTACTCTTCCCAATGTTTCATGTCCTGGGCCATCTCTCTCCAGAATAAGCTACGATGCAGACACATGGGATAAGTATAGAAAGATGAGCCTCATGTGTTTCATAATATCATCATCCCATATCACATCACCATATAACAATCATGTAGTTTTTAGGATCCACCATTTTTTGCATGATGTGTATCATACATTAGGTATTATACATCAAGATATCACAACCTATATACCGAGTAACATACCTAAATCTATCATAGCCTATATATGTCATACCTATAATAAACATTTGTATATTATATCTGGGGATTAAAGTGTTTGGAATAACCACAAGCCATTATATATTTCTATACACTGTTATTTGGAAACTAACTTCCACATATAGAAGTACAAGTAACTACCAAAATAATAGTCGAGGGCCAGAGTGGGTAGCCATCCATCCATCCTCCCACTGGGTTATTGGAGAAAAAACCCACCAAGAGTTAACTGGGTTTTAGTCTCCCTAACCAATATGGTTTTGGTTTCATATGAAATCACAAAATAAATATTATATATTATAGATCACATCCAAACTTTGGGTATAACCTTGTCTTAAACTCAATTTCAACTAAGGTCTCTTAGACTCCAAACATACACTTTGAATTCTAGATATCTTGTAAGCACACAAGAATTTAAAAATATATATTAAATTAATTGTTCTATTTTTACCAATTACTATCAATAATTAATTTTCTAAAAATTAATTAAAAATGTCCATTCACTAAACTTATTAACAATCAATCCAAGTCCATTCCCTCCAGGAATAATATAGTGTACTCTGTGGTCTCTCAAGATAAACATATTTTAAGAATTTTCATTCCATCAACACCAACCCCATGGGTTCATTCGTTTATTAAAATTTATTAACATCACTCCATCATCTATATACTCTAGTAAAAATTATCCTAACCTACCCCTAATAGGAATCATGCTACTAAGCACATCCAACAACCTCAAGTAGTGGGTAATGGAATATAGATACAAAAAAGAAACCAAGCCATCAACTATAAAATTGATTCATTAAAAGAAAGCATCTAGATTTATCACGTCAATGGGTAAGCCAGGATTCAACACATTCCAACATCTTGGGTGCCATCCCTGACAACCACATGCATATCCTAATGCATCTTTCCATCACAACAATCAAATAATTCCACATCATCAGGTCCTCCCTTCCTCATATCACATCATTCATCATAGGGTCATCCATGCCAGGCTCATATCACATCACTAACTCACATCCAAATCTTGTGATAAGGATGAAATAAAAAAATAAATATCTATAGGTCAATATAGGAACTAAAATAAGGCATCCATCCTTTCCACATAAACAAGATCTCATAGATGCAAACACATGGCACTTGACCTTCTCAAATAGATGGAAAACATAGGCCCCAACAATTCAGTTTACCAGAAGAATGTTTTTTATATTGAATTAAATGATTCATTATTCACAGGTTCCAGCTATAAGAAATCTAAGGCATCAGGTTATAAAAATCTATCAATTTTATTAAAAAAATAATTTAAATATTCTTACAAGCTTACATTTCAGTTTAAAAAAAATTGTAATCATAATTAATTAACATGATTTTAATTATTTTAATTAAAAATAATTAATATTCTTCACATTTATTATCCAATTCTATCAACACATTGAACAATATACTATAATTATTAAACATGCATACTTGATCAATTTTATCATTATAAAAGTACAAAAAACACTCAATTAGTTAAACATGCCTCATTATTTTCTAGGAAATTAATTATAAATAAATTCTTTATTAATGTTTTTTACCATTTTAAATCAATAAAAACATGATAAAATAATAGAGTGTTACATAAGAATATCATATATCAGTCACATTATTGTAAATAAATAGGAAAATTGTTGTCATAATGTAAGGAAACAACATCGATTTCTACATAGTTCTTTATTGATATGGTTGAAAATATATTGGGTTGATTCCATTTAAATAAAGAGGTATAAAAAATTATAAATTAATGATTTCACATAAATAAAATTTAGATTCTACGAATCCCCTACATTGAAGAAGGAGCTACATGATACTCACTATACCAATAACTGGGGGTATGTGGAATATGGGATCACCACGAGTGGAAACACGATCCAATGATAGTATGATTGCACAACTCAAATAGAAGTATTCATAACCTCCAATCCCAAGATAATGAAATAAGGGAAAATTGAAGGAAATGAGTTTCATTTTTGAGTTGACGTATGGGATAATCATAAGGTTTAGATTGAATGATATTTATTTCTAACAATTGAGGATCACGCTAATGTACACATAGTGAGACACATTTACAAACTCAAACATATAATAAAATCAATGATATAATTATCTTTGATGAATCGTTCTCTGAAGACCCTTGATTCACACTTCTTAAATACTCACATGGTCGTTTTCATAAAACTAGAGGAAAGATATCGATAGAATATTTTACATTGCTAGAAGAACCACATAACCCAAAGCCTCATATAGCTAATCCATTAATTTCATCTCTCACTTAGCTGATCACTCATGAAACTGGTCAACATATATGATTGATCATGTAAATGATCACTCAGGTAGTCTATTGATCATATAGCTAATCCATATAGATGATCCATCTATTTAGCTGATTCATAGAGTTGATCCATCCATATAGCTAGTTCACATATCCAATCACTCATGTAGCTGATCAATGTATCTAATCCATAACATATCTGATTCACATAGTTGATCCATCCACATATCTGATTCACAAGGCTGATCATAAACATAGTTGATTTCTCATATAGCTAATACATGGGGTTGATACATGTAGCCAATCCATACATGTAACTACTCTCACATTTTTAATGGATCCACACAATTTATAGCTATATAGAGACAATGGATCCACATATCCTATTCAACTTTCCATGAATCAATCTCTCAGCAAAGATTTGAACTACACATTCAAGATGTGAAATCTTTACACATCATGAAGTAACCCAACTTCTATATTTTTTAATCCAAATATCTCTAGACACACTTTATTTCTTTTCTTAGAACCATGGGATTTAGAAATACACAATGGGTCATACTAGATAGAGTTATGGCCTTACATTAAATGCCACTCAAAAATTTCTCAGCCTTAAGAATCTATAAAGACCCTAAAGGAAAATGAAAAGGGGTCACCCAAATAGACACCATAAGAAATACCTCCCAAGGAACTCACCATTATAAGAGATCTACTACCACATAAATAGAATAAAGTATAAAACCACACAATAGTAGAAACAACATCCAAAAAACTCACCCGGGGGAGGTTCCTCCAAAACTAGAACAATGATACCAACACAATACATGAACCAAGGGAAACTCATTTCAATGAAAATTCTTCTCCTAAAGGTCCTAGATATCTATAGGATTCTCATAAAAGGATACATAATATCCAATATTGATCTCACCCCAATCGATGACATGAGATTTTTCATGAAGATAGAAAAATAACATAGAAATTTTAAAAACATCATGAATAATTATCATCTTTGGGGTAAGTTCTATCTATTATTCTAAATCTACAACATGATCCAGAACCTCAAAAGGAACAAAAAACAAGTAGAAATATTAATCCTATGATCAATCCTTTGATTTCCTTGAAGATAAGTCACCTTCAGTAACACATAATCTTCAATTTTGGCCTCTATAAGTTTCCACCTATGATCGACATAGGATTTCTGATGATCCTATGCTTCCTTCATCCATTCACAAATTTCCTAAACCATCTCTATAATATTCTATTCCAGTTTTGGATTGAGAATCGATGCTTCTCTGGCCTCAATTTAGAATAATGTATTACAAAAAATTTTCTTGTAAAAAAACATCAAAGTACTCCATAATAATGGTGGAGTGAAAACTATAATTTTATATAAACATGACTATGGGAATGTGCCTAATCCATTAACCACTAAAATCTAGGACATAAGAGCACAAATTTTCTTGAAGATTCTAGATGTTCTACTCTAACTATCCATCCATATATAGAAACAAATGTTGTGGTAAGTCATAACTGATAGTCAAAATGATGATTGAGAACCCTATATACGCTGGAGGTAAAATGAGGACTATTATTAGAGATTACCGACCTTGGGAATCCAAGGATTCATACCACCTTCTTTGGGTACTTCCTTGAAAAAACCTATACTGAGATCGACTACTTGATCACTATAAAGTGGGTTGATTTCATCAAACGGTCCACTATCACACATATAGCATCATAAATTCCTTGATCTCAAGGTAAACTCTTAAAAATTTCCATCAATATTTCCTCCCACTTCCATGGGGGAACATCTAACGACTATAGAAAACCACCAGTAACATGGTGCTTGACCTTCACCTTTTGGAAGACCAAAAATCGATAAAAAAACTATTAAACTACACACTTCAACCTAATCCACCAAAATTAACCTCTCAATTCTTGGTATATCTTTGTCAAATCAGGATGTTCTTTCAATGGTGATATTTGGAACTCACATATAACCATATCATGTATCTATGAAGGTATGTAAATCTTATCCTAAAATCACTCGTTGTTTTCCATACTCACACCAACCATTAGGAGAATCACTAAAAAAACATGGTTTCTTGATACCTCCACCTTAGTGTCCCCCCAAATAGAAATCCTCCCCCTATTTCACCAAAGGATATTACACCATCATCTAGAGAAGAAAAACTTTTCCTCCAACCTCTTCAATATCTATATGTAGCACTGAGGGTTTTTTCATCACTCTTCAATAATATCTAGATTCATGAATGGAATCATTAAGTGAATCCCTACTTAGCGCATCAGCTACTATATTTCCCCTTCCTAGAGTATATGAAATAATGATGTCTTAATCCTATAATAGTATTATCCATAAATATTGATGGAAGTTTATGTCATGTTGGGAGAATATATATCTTAGGCTCTTATGGAATCTAACAACCAAAAAACGCTCATTGATGAGCTAATGTGACCACAACTTGAAAGAAAAAAATGTCTACCAACACAAGATCATGGGTGAAAAATTTTCACTAATTGAGAAGTAACTATCGAGACCCATAACAACTAACTAATCTCTACTTAATCAGAAAAAAAACCCCAATATGTGGGGAATCATAGAAAACCTAAAACAAACATCCTTTTACTAGAAAAAAAAAGTTCCAAAGCACAAACCAACTTCTCCATAAGGTACTCAAATGAAATATGACACTAGTAAATCTAAAATAATTATTTATCCTTTCTAGTCAAGGTTGTCATGGGAGTCAAAAAATGATAGAAAACAACAAAGAACCTCATGTAATAGCCTATTAGACCAAGGATATTCCAAACCTCTGCCACTATCTTGGGGGCTTTTTAAGACACAGTTTCCTCTATCATTGAAGGTTCAACAATTTCTTCCTAGTGGGATATGAAATTTCCCAAGAAATATAGTCTTCATACCAAAACTCAATCATAAATAACATCACAAATAGATTCTCTTAGTGAGGTACCCCCAAAATGGGATAGAGATACTCTTTATGCTTCTCCTCAGAACTAGAGTACACAATGATTTTTTTGATTAAAACCACCATAAACATATCCAAGAGCCCTCTAAACACAGTGTTCATAAAACCCATGAGCACAGATTGATGTTTCATTACACAAAATGACATCACACCAGACTCATAATACCCATGACTAACATGGAAAATAGTCTTCTGAGCATCCTCATCCTTCATCTACATCTGATGATATCATGATTGAAAAAAGATTTTTTAAGAAAAAACTTGATTCCCTTATATGATACAATGCATCATAAATACATGGAATTGGGTAGAGGTTTTTCACTATCACTTGGTTCAAGAAATTATAATTGATAAAAATGTACATACTTCCATCAGCCTTCTTCATGAACAAAATTGGTGCACCACAAAGTGAAACACTTTACCAAAAAAACCTCATTGTAACATATCATCGATCTATAATTGTATCTATCACAACTCAAAAGGTTCTATCCTATACAGATACATTGATATAGGAGACATTCCTAACTATATCTTGATCCCAAAATCAATCCCAACTCAAGGGGTTAATTCTACAACCTCCTCAGAAAATACATCAGGGTACTCTTAATAACCCTGGAAAATGCCAACTATAGAACCTTCAATGAGATCACCGTCAACTTATCAATCAAATATGACAATGAAGGGAAATTCCTTTGACCCATTAAAGGTACTGTCTTTCTAGCTAACACTAACGGATCTCCATCATCATCATACAATAAAAACTTCCTCCGGAAGCAGTCCATTATTTCCTGCACCGAATATAATCATACCAGTTTGAGGATGATATTATATGGATGTATCCACCAAATGGGAAGACTCCACAATAATTTTACTTCCCCACCACTGCCTCACAATATCTATATACTCTATACAAGTCAATTTGACCTCCAACTAGAATATTTAATGTCAAGGGAACTCGAAGCCGCTCTACCTCAATACCCAAGGCATGGAAAAGGGAAGGTGATATAAAATAGTTTATCACTGAAGAATAAAAAAATCATAAAACCATGTATGAAATAGGAAAAGGGTACCATATGAAATATCTAGACCACCTAACATAAGAAACACTAAAGCATGAATCATACCACTACTTGTTCCATGACATCACAACCCTATTGAGGACAACATCAATGGAATCACACTACTCTCTAAGTAAAAGGAATACCTAGTGGTTGTACTCTGTCTACCCCATGTCATCTCAACTGATCCCAAACTGGATAACCCAACTGTTACTACCTCGGTTGAAACTACCTCAATAGAGGACCATGAAGTACAAAACATGGTATATACTAAAAATTCATGAACTCCATACAATTATAACTTTGGAAGACATAAGAAAAATAAATTTCTAATCACTTGGAATTAGTTTGAGATCCACCACCCAGATAAATGAGATAATCGGGGATGGGACCTAACCTCGACAGATCAAAATGTCTAATATCTAAGAACTAGGAACCCTAGAACTCATCTTTTCTTAAAGATGAAGTCTAACAAATCCCCTCTTGTGATGATCTAGTTATGTCCATCATCCTCTCAATAAACTCTTTCCTCTATAGCACCTCAATATACATATTCAACATGAATGGGGTGACCTAGTGATTGATCTCTAGATACAATACCTATTAAAATTGCCTCACCCTAGCCACTACATCTATTATTAGATCAAAATCATATCACAAAAGGGTCCTGAAATGGATCCAAAAATATCATACACTGGAACTCCCCTATAGAAGAGTAAGCAGTTCCTAGAGACTACCCGCCTTTACAATCAATGAAAGAAACATTGCTTAAAACCGATATCAGAACATCGATTATGAGATTGAAGACACCTTGTGATCCCTGGTGAACAAGAACCACCAATTCATTTCTTCTCCATGCAGCATCATCATAGCCAATGAAACCTAGTTCCCCTTCCAAGATTGGATCTAAATGAAATCTATATCAACCTTCTCCAACTAGTCTTCTTGGACTGATTCTGAAATAGATCCCTCATACATATTCATACTCTAGATCTAAATACCTCTAAGTGTCCCCCTCTAAGTTTCATCACAATCAAACTCTAATATGTAGTGATATTATGGCCCATCCTATTGAACATATTTGGTGAAAACATGATGAGGATATTGATCTAGATCCATGAATACAAAATAAAAAAAGATAAAATATTAAAACAGTAATATGGAAGACTGAAAATTAATAAATTAATTGATTTTTATCTTTTTATGGTTTTAACCAATCCTAAATTATAACCATTTAACCAATAAGAGAGAAGAATAATGATGCATGGTCTTTTTTGAGGTATCTAATGTGAAACTAGTATCAATTAATTTTGTTGGTTTAGTAAACTTTAAAGTCTATGAATTAGATAATAGGATATCTAAATTCCCATGTCTCAGTTGGTATTCTTTATTTACATCCCTTACTAAACATACCTAACAATGGTTCCCTACCAACCCATGAAACCATACATGTGACTAACTCGAAACTCCAACAAATCCCTTAACCTAAACCTTTGATACCACTATTCCATGACTCCATAGCCCTATAGAGTACCCCTTCAAGTCCAAAAATGAGTGAAGGTGATGGTGACTACACGAGTCCCACCTCTAGTAGGCCTTGACTTTGTGACAAGCCCCGAGGGTATAATAAGAATAAATATGGAAGGCATTACCCTATAAGAGAACATGTAGAGGAGAGAGATAATATAGATAAGACAATCAACACTTACTCAGAAAAATATAGATATATATAATCCAAATTGTATACATTAAATGTGAAATAGTAGTAAAAAGACTAAAAAGAAAATAATAAGTACCAAAAAGGTAATGACATATGTGACCATAAATCCCAAACAGTACTAGAAATGCCATGAGTTCACAATATTTTTCTTGATATCCATACTTATTATGTTCACCTAAAAAAAGTGTGTGTGTTTGTGTGTCTGTGTGTATATATGTATATATATTTGTGTGTGTGTGTGTGTGAGATTAGAATAACTGTATACTCAGCAGGATCCTCCCTAAAACCTTTCATGCAAAATATAAAGAAATAATTCCATAACATAGTAAACAATAATGAAACTAACTCTTTACCTAATATAGAATACTTTGTTATAAGCCTTGTGATGGATAACTATCACCAATTATCAAATAAAAGAGATTATATAATATAGTAAATAACATCAAGGATACCCCACCACCACTCCCCAACTAGTTTTTCTCTCTTCCCCAATGTTGCATGTCCTCATCCATCTCTCTCAAAATTAAGCCAGCCTACAAACACCTGTGATATGTATCGAAACATGAACTTCATGTATCACATAATCACATCATCCCATATCACATCATCATATGGTAACCAGGTAATTTTCTCGATCCACCACACCTCATGTGACATGTATCAGATATCGGGTATTATACCTCAATCTATCACAACCCCAACACTGAGTATGTTACCTAAATCCATCTCAACCTATACGTGTCACACATATAATAACCATTTTGATACTATATCTAAGGAAACATGTATGTGAAATAATAACAAGTTATCACATATATCTACACACATATAAGGTTAGACTAAAAATCGTGTATACCAGCACGAGTAAACACCAAGAGAAGTGAGAAGGTTCATAGGGGGTAGTCAGTTTTCCATCTTACCTCTAAAATATTGGGGGAAAACACTCTCCCATAGTCCACTAGGTGTCACTCTCCCTAACTATAATGGGTGGGGTATCATATGAAATCAAAAATATACATGATAAAATATATCTCTCAACCACACTATGGGAGTAACCTAGTCTAAGACTAAATTGCATCTTACATCATGTGGACTCCTAGATGCCACTGGTAAAAAATGTTACCCTATAATTACATATTCATTTAAGGATCTATTTTAAATTCATTATTTATTTATTTTTCATTTCCTTTTCTAAATTTATTAATTAAACATTAATTAAATACCTTAATCCACTTACATTATTAATTATCAATCCAATTACATTCCCTCTTGGAATAATCAAAACTAAGTCTATAGTTTTTAAAGATTAAAATATTTTCAAAATATTAATTCCATAAACAACAACCCCATGGGTTAATTCATTTGTCAAAAAAATTTAACATCATTTCACAATATAGGTACTCTAGAAAAACCATCCTATGCTACAAACCAGAGGAAATATGCAACTATGAATATCCATATTCCTCAAGTTGTGGGTAAATAAATGTAGATAAAACATGTAATTTGACCCTTGACCCTTAAGATGATTCATTTAAAGCAAGAATCCATCCTTATCACATCAACAGGTAAGACAAAATTCAACACATTCCATCATTTTCAGCTCTATCCAGGACACCCACATGCATATCCCAGTGAATCTATCTATCACAAGCATCAACTTATACCAAATCATTTGAGCCACCCCACCACATATTACATCATCAATCCTAGGATCATTCATCACAAGCTCACATAAAGGAAAAATAAAAAGGTGTCAAGTAAAAAAATAGTCTATAGGGAATTATAGGTCCTAAAAAAGGGAATCATCCCTCACATAAAAATGAGATCTCAGAACTCGAAACATAATTCACTAGACCTTCTCAATAAAGAGTGAAAAATATTACCAAATGGTTATATTTATCATAAAACAATTTTTTATTCTATCTTTAATTAATCAATTTATTATTCATAGATTCTAAAAATGGGAAACGCAAGGAATGCAGCTATAAACAACTACTAAATTAATTATATAATTAATTTAAACATGTTTATATTCTTGAATTTGAGTAACCCCATGATATGATTTTTATAGTATGATGAAGGTGAGGGTTTTTGCAATACTATATATTTATTGTAGAATTATAAACTAAAAATTAAAGGATTCTTCAATATAATATGATTTATTTTCATAATTTTTCTTGTAAAGAATGATTATGTGGTACTAGAATTGAATTCAAAAAATTAATTCCATAATTTTTACTGGTCATTACTCTATAGTGTTTTTTACATTTACATATACTTAAGGTATAAAAATATTCCACAAAGATGATATCTTCTCATCATAAGATAATCAAATATATTGTGGATATTTTCATTATTATTGAATATTTGTTGAACTATTAAATTGATTATGTGATTAATTAATTGATATATTTTTGACCATTATATTCATTCATTATTAAGTGGGTGATAAAAAAATTTCTTAAATTAATTATAGTATATTAGATTCACTTATCCATTGATAATAATACATAAATAGAGCTACTAATATATTACAATGTACATTCTTATAATGTTTTTTTGGGTTTAGGGAGAAGAATGAATGTTTATAGTTGATCTAACTAAGGATTCACATGGTGATGAGTAAAATTATTGATCCATTTTTTTATAGTTTTTTCAATCTTTCTTGTATATAGATATTAGATAAATTTTCCTAAACTTTACTAGTATTATTTTTTATAATAATATACTAATGTGGATATATGGGTTAGGAATATTAGATATAAATGATTAAACATTTGAAAAAGTAATTCATGAACCCTGTAAATAACTTATGTTGTGTGAATTCAATCTCATTATCCATCACACATCATTAAAAATTAGATTCATTAATCAATACTTTTATTATAAATAATAATAAAAATAGTATAATTTGGTAGAATTATTCTTTTTTTCCTATCATTGAATCACCCGACCATCCACTCAGTGCTACTCATCATGTATCTCCATGACACTTTATTTGGGATTATAGATACATATATTGTTGAAAATATACTTAATTTCTTATTATTCATATATTTTTATTGTGTTCTGGTTGAGATCATGGGTTCTATCAACATAAATAGTGAGCCCATGTTTGATGGAAAAGTATTTCATTGACAGAAATGGAGAATGAAATTTTTTGAATTCCTAATGATCTTCCTGAAATATATTATAATGTAAAAGAATAATAATTACAATCAAAATGTTCTCAATTTAAGGAAATTTTATTATAAGGACCTTGGGTAGGATAGAAAATGAATTTTTGAATAGATAGAGAATACATCCCATAAAAACATCATTTACAAAATTTCCTAAGCGTTTCATGCATTATGGATGCCCATAGTCTTCCAGTGTCATACCCTTCTATGGTATCACAGCTCCCTTTTTCTACTTCCCTAAAAGACAAAAACATGGTTATAATAGAGAGGAACTCTTTTTTAGGGTTATAGGAGTCATTTATTTCTTACTCCACTGTGAAATATATCATTCTATGCACTCCTCCCTTATAGTGGAATCACATTCCTATTTTTTCAAATTTTTATATGAGAGAGTTTTATTCTAGTATTGAGGAGGGTTTTCCTTTAATGGGAATTTTTTAGTGTACTTTGTGGAAACAACTACCCTAAACAAGTGGATTCTAGTGAAATAGTTCAGCATAGAAAATCATTATCTCCCCTTCTTTTAGAACATGATTACTTCCTGGGGATCATTTATTTTCATCGACGATCAAATGATATCTCCTTGGGATTCCTTCATGTAAAAAAATCTGGTTCCGAGTGGAACTCCCACACCCTCTATTGGGGCACATTATTCTCTGGGATAGGGCCTCAGAAAATTGGTAAATCTGAACAATTCAAATAAAATTAGGTCTTCTTAAGATGTTTTAGTATCATTATTTCTTTTATTTATTCCAAATGTGAGGTATCTTCTAGAGATAAGTTGGGGAGTTACCTGGACACCTTCAACCTAGGGTAATCCACTTGGTATTTTGGGGGAGAATTTAACAAGATCATAGATTTATAATAGAAGGAAGCTAGAGGGATCAGCCTATGGAAATAGAAAACATATTTGTCTCATTTAGATCTAATAAAAGGTCTCTCAAATATGAGTTTCTTAGGTGATATATACACCTGGTGCAATAATCAAAAAGGAAGGAGCCTTATATAGTGAAAGATTGATCAATTCTTCTACAACCTACAATCCAGAACATTATTATTTAATACAATGGTTACTCATCTGGTTATGTAAATATCAGACCTCTCTCCCTTTCTCCTCATCCTGGCACCATATCAGGCTAGAAATGAATATTTTTTCCACTCCAATAGGTGGGACTCAGAAAATGATTACCATGTGGGAAAGAGTACATGATAAAATAAATTCATGCCTAAAACCTACTCGGTTGGTTTTCATAAAAAGCACTTAATCTAGAATGGGGACCTCTAGAATGGTATTAATAGCAAGCCTCATCGATCTATCGGGCCTGAATCGAACATAGCTAAAATTTAGATAATATATTATAGCCTTGAAGATAACTAGAAGGATGGTATATTCGAAGATATTATCTATAATAAAAAACATGCTTTAGACATTATCCTTTAATATGAGAGAATGGGTCATTATAAGTCCCAAGCTACTTGGAAGAGAGAATCTGATTGAACCACTGCTTATTTTCTAGAATTCCTAACTGAAAGAATGTGGGGAACTATTCCTAATATTCACAAGGATTATAGATCATTTACAAGTGACCTAGTGTAAGTGTTAGGTATAGCTATTACTTTTTTAAAATCCCTTCTTGCTGATTGTAACCCTTGAATGCAAAATGGTTACCTAGTGGACCAAGATAATATTTTCTTATGCTTTCTTAAATGTGGTCTTTCACACTATAAACATTTATCTGAGAATATACAACAGGAAAACGTGGTATGGAAGGCTATTATTTCTCTTAACTAGTAAAGATCCCCATGTCCTGATGGTTTTTTTGGATTGTTTTATAGAGCCACTTATGAGCTAATTAAAATAGATATGGTGGGTATGATTGAAGATTTCTTTTGAGTTGGTTGTCTTCCCATGGTGTATTTTTCATCCTCTCTTATTCTTATATTGATGGTGAAGAAACCAACCTCTAGGAATAACTACATACCCATAAAAATGTGTAATTTCCAATATAAACCCTCAAAAGTGTGTTAATAGGATAATTTTATAGAAACTCCAAATTTGTGTTTTCGAGGATCACCACAGTTTTATTTGGGGAATATCCACTTAGGCAGCCATTGGAATTTGTCATGAAATATTATCTGAAATCAAAAAAAAATTATCGGTCAAATTTTATTCCTTAAAATTGAACTTTATAAGTTTTATGATAGGTTAAAATGGATTTATATCATCAAATTCATGGCCCAACTGGGTTTATTTGATTGTTTTACAGACTTTTTTCTCTAGTTCTACAACTCCCCCTGACATGCTATTCCTTTTATAGGCATAAATTGGGGCTTTATAAGGTCAATTTTGGTGATGAGGCAAGGGGGCCCCTTATCGCTATGTTTTTTCATAATTTCCTAGGATTCTCTTAGTACATCCCTTTATAGGAGGCTTATGATCCACTTTATCCTTCCTTTTTGGTGCAAAAACAACATCAATGGTGTGTTTCATCTTCTCTTTGTCAAAGATGTGGTATTTTTTTAATGTAAATAACAGATTTATTATAGGCTTCAATAATCTAATGTAGGAGGGTAGTAAATGGAGTGGGAAACATGTAAATTATTAAAAAACATGTGTGTTCTTTTCAAATTCATGTTTTATCCATAGGGGAAACATAATTAAGGACCTTCTTATAATGCATTGGAGGAAATTCCCCATGGAAGAATATTTGATCCCATCTCCTCAAAAAATCTATGGATTCATCATTTTTATGGAGTGGTAGAATATGTTACTAGAATAATTATTGGTTAGAATAATAACATCCATTCAATCATAGGTGGAATCAATCTTGTCAACTGCACTCTTATGTCCAACCTAATGTCAATTTTGGCTATTCTTAGGGTCCCAAATATATTGTATAAAAGGATTGAAATGGTGATGTTGGACTTAATTTTGGATGTTCATGGTAAATTATGATGTCACTAGGATTCATGGAATAGATTAGAAAGACCAATATAGGTTAGAAAAATACACTTTAGAAGCATGGTGGAGTTCATACGGGGTGCGCAATAAATTATTTTTTTGCGATGTTTGGGAAGGGTAGTCCCCATGGGGAAAATTTATTATGTGTAAGTATGGTATGAGCCTAGATAATCCCAAGATGATACATTAAATATTATTTAATATGTTATAATGGAACATTCATGTGTTTCTGGACCACTCCATATGGATCATTGGTTATGGGGAGATCAATTTCTAATGTAACTCGGCTAGAAAGACTCTCAATTTTCCAAGCTATCGAGCACCTGATATCTCATTTTCTAATAAATGAAATTATCATTCTCTTGTCCAATACATTTTTAATCCTTAATATAATGATTTGTTAAAAAACATTCTAATCTCATACCACCATGATAGCCTCATCTTCACTAGTTCCCATACTATTTTATTCTCAGTAAAAGCATATTACAATATAGTTCATGATAATAGTGATCACAATTAAGGGGTAGGATCTATATAGTGCAAATAGATTCTAGGGGAACTTAATTTCCCTTTTTTAGGATTTGTAACAATGTTATCTTGACTGAATAGGATATCATGAGTAAGGGGTTTATGTTTTTCTCTAGGTGTTCGTGTTTTCATATCCCTAAGGAAGAAATTACCAAATTCCAATATTTTCAAGGTGAATGGGAATCAATATTTTGGAGTGGTTTTATTTCTCTATTGTGCTTCAATTTACCATCCAACACCAGCAAAATATCCTGTGGTTATTGGTTTCAAGGGGTGAGTAACAACATCGCAGAATGTAATGAAATGATGATTTTGTTGGACTTACGATTTTGGATGACTTGGAAAGAATGAAATTCATCACATCTTGGAAAAAAACTAGTTTGAGTTTATCTATGTAGTTTTAGTCACAATCCCTTTTTTTTTACCTTTCCATTATCACGAAGTAGTGGGATCCCCCCCCCTCAAGGGAGATCATGAAAGGTATGGAAGTTATCTCACCAAATCATAACAATGTCTAGGTCTAGTGGTTTTTTTGGAAGCCTTCTGATTATGGACTCAATATCAATAAAAATTGTTCCTATTGTACTAGTTTCATACACAGTGGTGTGGTTGTTGAATCCAAGGTCTTAGTGGGTATTACTTTCAGTTTCTTTTATAAAAGAGGTGTTGAATCACTCAAGGAAGAGTCCCATGTCATTCATAAAAGGCTTCACATATGTTAATCCCTCAATATTACTATCAATTAGATCTAAATATACTCTAATATCATCTTCAATTATCTCAAAGGAAACGGTGGTAAACCCTAGTCCGTTATCTACCAGATCTAAAATTTAAGAATATAATTATTATTTGAGTTTATATGTATCATAAATGGTGCGATGGGAATAAAGTCACAGACTACCTTTCCTATTGAGGTATCCAGTATAATCCATTCATGATCTTCTCTACATTGGTATCTCTTCTAGTAGTAAGTGATCATATGGTTCAAGATGACTATTTTACCTTTTATTACTTTATATGACCCTAAATTTGAATATTTTTCATCTCATTAATAAAACTACTTAACTTTGGATAGATGGATGGATATTCACATGGGAGAAGATGAACCTTTGGATGAGTTTTTCAAACGGGTTAGATTTATTTTTTCTTCATTTTAATTAATAGATAACTTCATGAATATTTTAGGTTGTAAAAAAAGATAATTACAATATAAATGTTTACTAAGAAATATATTCACAATAGGATCAAGGATTGTATATGTTTACTATCGATAAACATTTTAATATCTTCATACCCAATGATATTAATAGGGTATATCCCAAAATAAGATATAATAAATGTTAAAAATAGAAAAATATTAGATATTTAATAAGAATAATGATTACTCATAAAAAAGAGATATCATGAGTATGAATTTTCAGATGAATATGCTTCCATAATTGACAATGATTTCATATAATGTTTCTATAATAGTAATGGTATATTAAAATGTTTGGTATAAATAAATAAACCTTTTCAGAATATAAATTGATTCCTGGTTGGAAAATTGTTATTTTTTATATTCAAGAAGGAAAACATAGTTGATTCATATAATCAACCCAAAAGTCCATATAAGATAAAAAAAGGTTAAAATAAATTTAAACAAAGCAATATATTCTTATAGGTTAATATGGTTCCAATTCTAAAGAAACGATGAATTTTCCAGAAAACCTGATATGATGTCTTATTATATGTAATGTGATAGAAAATATCCATATTCAAAGGTTTAAGGGAATTAAGTTCTCAATGTTCATGAAATAGTACAAAGGTCCTTCTAGTTAAAATAATGGTGTTGACGCTAAGATAACAAGAAATTCCCTGGAAAAGGAGAATATATTTAATGATAAAGATGTCTATTGAATGAAACTATGATTAAATTTGGAAGTAAAACATAAAAATGATTTTGAGTATAATTTTTTTATCCGATGTGTTATAATTTTTATGGAAGATGTATTTTCTCTTCAGTGAAGAATTATAATCAATATTTGTGCCAGTATAGTGTGACAATACCCCAAAAAAGGTTTACATAAATTGAGGGAGATACAAGGTGTATAAAATGGATGTAAAAAAACAATATACATGAATAATTTCTCTTTGAATAATTCTTATAATTATATTCCTGAAACTTGTTCTTTTTATGATCAACCCAAACATTATGAAAAAAACTATCTAACTATACTTCCATAGTATATAAACAAAAATAATGACACTAAATCTATAAATTAGGGGAGTTCATAAGAGAAAAATTTCATATTTATGGTGTCTAATATTGTTTATAAAAAATAGAAAATATGGATATTTGATAATAGTATCTCATAAAATATAAAAAAAATAAATATCATAAATGATATCAAATGTCCTAGTAGTGGAGAAATTAAATATGGATATGACGGATTTATCAATATTAAAGGGGTTGGAAGTATAATAAATTATGAAATTTAATTTGAAACAAATGATGTTATAGTTATTTATGTACTGAGCTATAATTAATTAAATGTACTTCATCTTTGATACAACAAGAAAGAGGTGATAATAAAACTGAAAGTATGTTCCATTAAAAGGAATTATAATGTAAAAATAATAATATTGGGGTAGGGAAATGTTGTAAATTATATTTGATTTTCCATTGAAAATAATAGTTTATATATGAGTTAAAATAATTGATTGAGATTTGGTAGATAATCCTTGTTCATTTTGGTTAAAATAACTATAAAAATGTTTTCCAATATAATGTTATTATGAATAAACATAATCTATATAATGAGATGAAAAATACATGTGTTTTGTGAGATTAGATAAAAATTATGAACGATAGTAAAAATATTATGTATATCAAAATAAATAACCCTATATAATTTATATAATCAAGTTTTTATTGTTCAGTGCACTTGAATTCATCCAATTGGGAAATGTTTGTCATTAAAATCATTTACTATTTAAAAAGAATGATTTTTTAAAAATTTATGTTTAAAATCCACATGTATTAAACCATCACATTTGGTTCATTAAAAAATTTTATCGTATTTTGGTTTTAATCTATGTAATTTGAGAAGTAATGGTAGAGAGGTGATGGGATTTTTAAAACTCAATATTTGGGCTACACATATGTATTTTTTCACAAATATTATAATAGGCAATGAATTTATAGAGGTTATTATTGGTGTGTCCTTTTAGTTTCTATATTATGAAGTGTTCAGGTATGTGAAACTACGGGGGTGAATTAGTGTTGAACATTTTACAATGTCCATCACATAAAAATAAAACTCTTCAGACTATTATATTTTCAGTCCTATCAACTTTATAACTCTTCCTCATCCATATATAAATATAAAATATAAAATAAAGGTGCACTATTTTTACATTATTTTCTCCCTATATGGTTATCCACTACTTGAGTTTTTCAGAATAACTTGATATAAAAAATTTCACTATGATCTATCACATATACACAAGTAGGTGGGATAGAATCACCATTAAACCAAATGATGGTGGGAAGGAATCTTTGTTAACTTAAAAGTATTTTTTCTCAAAAGATATAAAATATTTTTATATTTATATAAGATATATCTATTGAACCACTAACTTCTTTAGTAAAAATGAAAATATTCCTTTAATCCTATGAAGTAGAAAAAATCCTCTCTCTGTCACAAAAAACATCCTTCTAGATATTTAATTATAGAACATATTTTTAAGGACCTGGCTCTTCACTTGAGGTATGGAAATTTCCTTTTCAATATGTACTTATAGAAATGGAGGAAAAATATGTCAAGGGTCAGTTCTACCCTGGAGGTACAGATCTTTACTTTTTAGTTTCTACTTAAGGAAATAGAGGGGAAAGAGGTCAAATTCTAGCTAGAGTCCTATTTCATGATGTAATAGGGTGTTACATATCATATCCTTTCTAGAACATGCCGTGTAATATGGGATCAACCCATGTACTTCCCAATACATTCCATGTAATGTTCTGTCTAGAATATGTATAGACACAATGTGTAGTTTCTGATACATTCCATATACTCTTCTTTTTTTCATTAAATTATACAGTAGCATCATTTTTTGTAAAAATGGATATAACTGAACCCTTTCAATGAACATTTACCTTAGGTGATTCAAGAATAGGGTGGCCTCCCATTTCTTCATTCAATCACTGATTCAAACACCGTCGAATGCGTTGGATCACACTCGGTAATCTCTCGATTCCTCTTGATCCATTATTCATGATTTCTTCTCTCAACCTAGTTATCAAGGATTGTGATTTTATGCTCGTTTTGTAGATATACTCCATTCTAACTTTAATTAAGACTTGATTCTGGACGAGGAGATTCATATGAGTATGAAGTAGGTCGTATCATTCCTGTTTCTATTTATCAATTGGAATGTATGTGTCAGAGTGTCACGCATCCATTTTTATGGTGTCTCCTTGGATGAATTGTGTATATTTATATTTCCTATTGTTAGTTAAATAATTGACTAAGTGGTTTGAAAAATGTTTAAGGATTTTTATCTTGATTAAGTTCCATACCATGGGTTTGTTTCTCATTAATCATTGTTTATGGCCATATGGCCTAGGATACCTATGAGGAATGCCTTAAATTCCCTTCTTGGGTTGTTTAAAATGAAGTTGATTAAATGATAATCCATGTAATAGTTTAATTTACATGTTTTCCCTATGATATAAATTTCCCTCATGAGTTATTTATGTTAAATCCATGTAATAGTTTAATTGACATATGTTTCTTCTTATCTAAATCGATAAAGGGGTAAATCGAAATTGGTGAGAAATAGCCTCAAGTTAAAAGGAAAGGTTGGGATCATATAACTATTTCACCTCATACCTTTGGAGAACGATGGCCTCGGTTAAAAGACCATGGACGTGCTCAAAGAGGGTATTATCATGACAAGTCGTGAGTGAGCCAACAGATGGAATGGTCGGGATCATAGAGAATTTTATTTAAATGTCAAGTGATCCTTCAATCCAATGAGAGATTCCATGGACATGATCTATTGGAAGCTATTTATATTTCATGAGTTGACATTTACTTATAATTTTATATATAAATGGAATTAATTGTGAAGATTCTTCCAAGACAAAGCACAATCTTGGATTTGGTCTTCTCTTATACTTTTTTACATGGTCTACTAAGAAATATATTGTGATTAATTTATTATAGGGATCATAGGACCTAGTAAAAATATCAAGGATTATATAATTTACAATAATTAAATCTTTAATGAACATTAAATGAATATAAATGGAATCGAATACTTGTAGGATAGTTTAATTTTGAGTATTTCCTAGTTTACTTCTTTCCCTATTGCACACTGTATATTATATATATTCACTAATAGATTGGCATAGACCATGGGTGGTTTCCTACTAGGATTTGGTCTTATACCATGTTTGGGTCATGATTTTGGGCTAAAATAGATTATATTTTTGAAGGTTTTGATAAGGAAAAGTTCCCTACTGATGGTAGCTGATTTATGTTTCGGAGGAGCATAGCATGGAACCAAGTCGAGGTTTGTGATTCTTTAGAGTTTCTTTGGTTACTTTTTTTATTGTCGGAACTTATAATTTGTATTAATTTATTGTAACTAGTTTTTCTATTTTCCTAGAACATGTAACATGCAACATCATATTTGAATGCTATGAATTATGGTTATTTATATTATCAGTCTTCTATTGTTTACTTTTGATATACGGTATTACTTATTCTGTTATCTATTTATTATAAACACTATGTTATACTTTACCAATGAGGGAATAGTATCCCCATTTTCATCACATAGTCCCTCTCAACTAGTCAAAAGCCTCTGGGTTTGGGGATATGCTCTTGAGGTAATGTGGTCAATCGGTATCGAACACTGTTAGGTGGTATCCAGACCTGAGATGTTACAAAGTGGTATTAAAGGTGGTTTTTCTTTCTGGTTTGTCTTGATGTTTGGAGAAATTATAGAGGGATATAAAAGAAATAGAGTTTTGTAATAAACAATGCCTGGGAGTAGCTACCTTGTGTACAGGGAAAAACCAAATTGCCATGAATTGAATTGTGATTTTGGATTTTTAGTTGTTATAGTTGATTCGATTTCACTATTGGGTGACGCACTTATTTTGTGCTATTATTATTGATATCATTTTTCCTATATTTGGTTTTGACCCAATGATATGTGGGTATACCATGTATTCCTACCATGCCATTCTGAAATCATTACAGATTGCATGTTGTTGTGATAGATGTCATGCTAGATATTCATTCTATTTTGATAGGAATCATGATATATATACTTTCTATTGTGATAGGTGAATTAATACATGTTATGGTTCGAATTTGATGGATTCCAATCTTTGATCCCTGAGGTGTATAAGCCCTCTATGATTTGAATTTGGTGGACCATGTTTTGGCCTTAAATGTTTTATGATTTTCGAAATTTGGGTGCCAAAATTTTCTTCACAGGGACTATGGGCCCTCATGGATCCGAATTTGGTATACCATTAGCTTAAATTGAAAAAATGGGGGTTTTGGGGATGTTTTTGAGGTTTACGGCCTGAAAATCCAAAACTGCACGGTGTGTCATGCTATGAACACATGCTATGTTTTCTTCTATTCAAGAACAAAATTTCTCTTAAGTACACACCATGTTCTATGGGTACATGTCATTCAGTAAATGACCATGTGTTCATCTATGTGATGAGAAACATAGAATAGATTTGGTTTTGGATAGTTCACACCATGTACATAAGGTACTCACTGTTTAGTATTACACAGGAAGATCCCATATGGTTCTAGCCATGTAAAATTACATGGCAAGGAGGGGAGACTCAAGTAAACACCATGTGCTAGACTGAAAAATCATGTACCTTGGGTGATTACATGCCCAGGCCAATGGAAGTACATGACCATGTATGAGTTTGAGGGTACACACCGTGTATGGTTTCTACATGTTGTATACTACTCTTTTGGTAAACTTTGAGTGATTTATTCTCCTTTTTATTTATTTCTCTCTTGAACTGAGGTGTTTTTTTGATGATGTAGAGTGGTGCCTCCATGAAGAACGCAAGTTGTAAGACACAAGAGTGTAAATGATCATATCGAAGAGGTGGTATTCCATGGTCCACTAGTGGATCCTCCATTCATGCTAGTTGCGGAACTAGCTATTATACCAGATGCAAGTGATGATGCACAGTTATGTGAAGGCTTTATGAGATTCATACAAACCCTTTAAGGATAACCACACCACACCATGTCTATGGAAGATTTGATGTGAGTGTTCTAGTAGTAGCATCCACCCATGTTTTCATGGGATGGTGGACCATAGGTTGGAGAGTCATTGTTAGATGCCATGTTATCGATATTTGAGAATTTGGAGATGCCTCTTGAGTAGAGGGTAAATCTCACTACATATATGTTGTGTTTTTCTGCCAAAATATGGTGGGATGTTATCAATCAGATGGAACATAGTTGGGATAGGGAATGGGATTCTTTTTAGATAGTCTGGTTTGATTTCTTATATACTGAGACACTGAGGGCCGAAAAATCCTTGGAGTTTATACATCTGGAGCTTTCTCTCAGTTATTCTAATAGTCGGAATGTATCTTCATATAGCCAAGTGAGGTGATTGCTATGTGGAATAATTGGGCATACAAAACCACATTGTCCTATAGACCCAGTCGAGTGCCAATCTTGCAGAAAGATGGGACATATATAGTACTTATGTAGGACGTTTCCTCCAGAATCTAGTGAGAGAGTATATGCACTGAATCTGCATTCAAGAGCATGGACAGTAGCTTATCACCATTAAGGGAACTAGAACACATCAATCCTTTGAGGGAGAGGTGGTGGTTGTGGATGCCATAGCCAGATCATAGGTTCTCAATGACATCAGGGTGTATTAGCTTAGGGTATCCAGGCAATGTCACAGGGTCATGGTATAGGTCAGACATATGTAGAGCAACAGACTTAGTAGGAGTAGGATCCCAAACCCTCTATTGTCGGATGTATTATTCTGGTCACCTCCTTTTTAATTTCTGCTCTTTTTGATACTATGGATTCACATAGTTTCATATATTTTTTTTCCTTGTTTGGATCCTTGGGCTCTATTTTTTTACTTAAAATGATGTTATAAATCTAGACACTCTATTAGAGATTATAATAACATGAGTGAATTAGTGTAATGAATGCCCCCTTGAGGTTGGTGGGTGTCACTAAATATGGGAAATTTGTGTATTAGAGAAGACTGACTTTGATTTCATTCTTAGAATGAACTGGTTGGTCTTCTTTCAAGTCTTTTTCGATTTCTATCATCACAGAGTGAGTTTTACGTCACCAGATGGCAGATCGTTTCCACATAATGGTGAATGGGATGTATAAGCGAGCCAAGTAGGACCTAAGCAATGTATTTTGGGCTAGATGACATCCCAGATTGCGAGTTTATATCTAGATGACTAGGGAACACGTCAGATGGATTTTCCTCCACTATTTTATATTTTTAGGGATGTCTTCTCGGATGAATTTTTAGGCCTAACTCTAGTGAGATAGGTAGATTTCACTATCAAGTTAGTGCTAGGAGCTGCACTGGTATCCATTCCTTCTTATAGGATGGCTATGACAGAGTTTCAAGAGCTCAAGAGACAAATAGATAAATTGGATGCTAAGGGTCTCATCTGACCCAGTACTTATCCTTCGAGTTCTCTGATCCTTTTTTGTGAAAAAGGTGAATAGTACCCTCAATAAATTCATGGACTCCCATAAATTTAACTTGTTGATTTTTAAGAAACATTATCATCTTCCACGAATAGATGATCTCTTCGATCAGCTTTAAGGAGAATGGGTATTCTCTATAATCGATTTGAGAACTGCTTAACATCAAGTGTGTGTTATATCATCATACATACCTCGCATATCCTTTTGGAGTATTTATGTTTTGTATGAGTATTTTTTCCTGTTCTCTGGTCTCAAGAATGTGCCTATAGTATTTATGGCCCTGATAAATAGAGTTTTTCATTCTTATCTTGACTTGTTTGTTGTGGTTTTCATGGATGATATCTTAGTGTATTCTCAAAACTGACACGACCATGCCAGACATCTTGAGATTGTATTGATTACACTAAGATAGCATCATTTATATGATAATCCCAAAAAGTGTCACTTCTAGAAGGATCGGATTCACATATGAGGCCACATCATCTCGGAGAAAAGAGTATCAGTGGACCCAGAGAATGTGAGAGAATTATTTTCCTAAAAGAATCCGAATAATGTATTTGAGGTTTTGACATTCTTGGCCTTGGATGCTTACTAAATTGATTTCCTGCATGACTTATCATGCTTAGCAACATCGTTGATGGGATTTACTAAAAAGGGTGAGAAGTATGTTTGTACAGGTTCATATGAGATGATGCTGGAACTGGAAAATACATCCCTAAAATATTCCAAATGTTTTTATACATGATCCAAGATCGTATCTAGTTTCTCAATATTTGATTTGGTAAGTCGTAGGTCCCGAATGGAGTTACAGATTATGAGTTATGGACATTTGAAGTTGGGATGGAAAACTGGTTCACAGAGCCTATTCGTGAAGCTCCCTTTGCGATCATAGAGTAAGGGAACTTGACTGGAGCCCCTGGGGCCCCGCACAGGCACAAAGTGCATCCTTCGCGAAGCCTCCATAGAGTAAGAAGGCAAGATTCTCCGTGAACCACTTTGACGTTCATGAACCCGCCGTGGAGCAAGGAGACGGGATGCTCTGTGAACCCCTTTGATGTTCGCAATCCTCCGCAGAGAAAGGAGGCGAGAAGCTCCACGAACCCCTTTGACATTCACGATCCTCCGTGGAGCGAGCTCTTCCTTAGCACTGAGTGGGATCTACTTTTTGGCGCCTCTCCCTTATAAATACCCATCTCATCCCCCTTCATACGGATAGTGATGCCACCCCTTGGGTGGATGATCGCTCCCATTTCAAGGTGCTCCCGAGTCCACAAAGTGATGCCCTTCACACCCTTTGCGAAAGAGGGAGCACATTTGGGATGCTCAAGGCTCCTCGAGCAGCTTTCCTTTATGAAGCTACTCTGCAAGTCCGTGATCCGTAAGTAGCTTCCTTTTCCCAGCTGCTCCGCGAGTCCATGCTCCCGTCCCTTCACTACCATCACTGCCCCCCATGAAAAATGTAGAGTCCCACCGTGAACTTTTTGGGTGGAAATTTTGGCATTTTCCATTACACCCTTATGCGCACCCACCTTCCACCTATGGAATACCATGATTTGAGATACTCCTCTACACACCATTAAGCACCTTCGGTCGAAATATTTCTCTTGGTTCATTTCTCATGTCATGAGTTGAGATTCTCCTCATCAATTCCCCGAGTACCTTGAGTCAAACCCTTCCTCAAGCAACTCATCCAAACCCTATCAATTGGCTCCTATTCCAGGTTGAACCAGAAAGGGTCTCCCATGTGTAAGTCCTAACACCATCCATTGCTTGGTGCCTTATTCCTAATAGTCCTATCTGTATGAATTTAAACTGTAGTAATCCATATATGAAAAACATAGGATTCCTCTTACTAAATATAAGAGATTCCTTGTGCACCAAGAATAAGATGCTAGCATTCCTCTCAACATGACTATAAACTATAGTAAACCCTTTGTGCCAAACATAGGATGACTCTTTCTCTATATGAGAGATGCCTTATGCTCCAAGCATAAGATGCTAACAGTCTTATCTACATGACTATAAACTGTACTGCACCCTATGTGCCAAACATAGGATGCCTCTTGGTCTATATGAGATATACCTTATGCTCCAAGCATAAGATGCCAATAGTCCTACCTACATTACTATAAAATGTAGGAAACCCTATGTTCGAAACATAGGATGCCTCTTTCTCTAAACAATAGATGCCTTATTCTCCAATCATGAGATTCCAAAAGTCCTATCTATATGACTATAAATTGTAGTACACCCTATGTGCCAAACACAGGACACCTCTTGCTCTAGAAAAGAGATTCCTCATTCTCCAAGCATAATATGCCCAATACCATGATTACAGTAGCGTAATATCAAGAGCATTGGAATCCGTTCAAACATTCCATCACTCCACCGCACACTTTTTGTGTCCATCATTTGGATCTTCATCCACTTCAATGTCTGAAGGTACCATCTAATGGCTTGGTCCCATGCCGCATTGTCTCACCTACCATCTTGGGCCAACACCCCATAAGACTTTGGAAAACACTTCAAGTTAGGTCCTGTGTTTCGAACACGGTCAGTAGTCAACCCTCATTTTTTTGTCCCCATTTCAGGCTAACGTGATAGGGATGATTTGTTTCGAACACTGTCAATAGTTATCCTCCATCGCCACGCCACCCTCATTGTGTTCCTAATGTCAGGCATGTGATTCACTCTTTTCATATCCATTTGTTCAGACTGATTCCAATGCCCATGGAATTATCCCTCTTGTAAACTAGTGCATAGGTGAAGGCCTCAACCCACCACTGAGTTGGGATTCCCACATGGCCAGACACGAGGAAGACCCCCAGGAAGCTTCCTTGTGTAAGCCCCATTCACCATTGTCACTCCATAGAGACACCTCATCAGCTTCTTTGTGTAATCCCCATGCACCGTAGTCCCTCCATAGCAGCACCCAGGCAGCTTCCCTACATAATCCCCATTCACCATTGCTGCTCCATAGCGAAACCTGGGCCTCAACCCTGGAGTAAGTCCCAATATCCATCTCCCTGGGCTGATAACCATGCGTAAGCCCCTGTTTCCACTCTGGGCAGCCTAGAGTGTAATTCCCATACACCCTACCTGAACTATAAGGACTTTCATCCCTGCCAAGGAAAGGTATGTTGGAAGCCTCCCTAAGGTACAATCCCAACAACCATTTGTCCCAACCATCTTCACGTCGGTTCACCAAACTCCTTCTGAACTATGTGTACTTTGATCCTTGCCAAGGCAAGGTACATAGGAAGCCTCTTTGAGGTTCAAGCCCCACAACCATTGGTTCTGACCCCTTCATGTTGGACCACCTTTTTCTTGCATGACGTTAAACCGCATACCCTTTTATCATCCAACACGACATTAAACTGCATCCACCATCCCGAACTATGAGGGCTATGATCCTTGTCTCCTACACAGGGTAAATAGGAAGCCTCTATGAGGTTCAACCCCATTCAGTGGTAAGCTGTTGTGACCACCGTTCAGTGGTAAGCCGTTGTCAACCCCATTCATCATAATCCCACTGTGACCCCATCCAGTGGAAATCCATTGCCAACCCCATCAAGCGGTAATCCATTGTGACTCCATCTTGCAGCAAGCCCTTGTCAACCCCATCTAGCAGTAAGTCATTGTCAAACCCATCCAATGGTAATCCATTGTTACCCCATCTAGTGGTAAGCTATTGTGACACCATCCAGGGGAAAGCCATTGTCAACCCCATCTGGTGGTAATCCATTGTGACACCATCCAGTGGTAAGCCGTTGTGACCCCATTCATCGGCAATCCATTGTGACCCCATTCATCGGTAATCCATTGAAGTCCACAATCGATGGAAAGTCATATTCAGATGAACTACGTGGACTTTTATTCCCTACCATGGGGATATGTAGGAAGGCTCCCTAAGGTTCAAGACCATCACCCATGTCTCATCTTGATCTCTCCCTTAATCCTACATGTTTCGGGATGGTCATGCCCCAACCCATAGGTTCCACTTCCTACGAGTCCCATCCATGCGTCCATTCTCATGGGCCGCCTCCTCAGGTGTCCCATCGTCCCACCAAACTACGTGGACTTTGATTCCCTTCCACAAGGATACATAGGAAGTCTTTTCGAGGATCAATCCCAGGACTACCATCACCTTCAAGATGGTCCCATCTCATTCCCCCTCCACTTCATTCAACTCTCCATCATCCATCCTGATTCTCACCTAGGTCGTCACATCCCAGTAAGATCATGACATTCATCCCAATGCCACTCCTTGCGGCACCCGGGAAGTTACCCATACATAAGTCTCGCTCAATCCATAACCATCCACCAAAGAGTATCCCTCTTATGATGGGTCGTGATCCATGCGTAAGCCCCAATATGTATTCAGGTTGTTTTCCTCTATGTACACACCAATTCATCATCCCTTTGAACTATGTGTGTCTTGATCCATGTCATCTACACAGGGTATGTAGGAAACCTCCATGAGGTTCGATCCCATCCAATGGTAAACCTTTGTCTTCCCCCATTCTGGGGTGCACACTCCCTGATCAGCCCTTAGTGGTGTCCAGATCAGCCTTCACGGTGTGACATCTTCCCTTTATGGGACACACCATCTTAGGTCTTATCTCATTGAGTGTTCTAATCCATCTACCCAGTATGCCAGGTTTTCCCTCCTAGGGATGTACCAATCTGATCCGTCTCTATGGTACTTTTTAATCACTCTCATTCCATCTCTACAAGACATTGTGTAACGACCCAAACATTCATTAATGGAAATCCCTCTTGATCTAATTAAATGTCTCTTTATGTAAAATGCTTATATAAAATGTCAACTTCTTTGGTTTTATGTTATGAATTATTACTGTTGCTAATATATCCATTGAATAGTGATCACATGATTAGTATAAATATAGGGCTTTAACAAATCTGATTTACTCAGACAAAGGAAGCGATGGCCTCATCCAGTAGACGTGCCCTATATGAAGACCATTTTTCAGAGCATGGAAAGGAGGTGGCGTCATTGTGAATCGCTTTTGACCAAGCCCAAGCCAAACTTGAATATGTTAAGATCGAGAGGGACCTTCTACGAGAGAAATGGAAGTTGATAGAGATTACCATCGGAGCAATGTTATCCGAGCCACCCCAAGAGTATGTCACCATCGCAAACCTTACTCTTCTGTCTTATGCAGGTGTTATAAGGGTTTATGTAACAAAACCTTAGCACTATGGTGATGTAAATTATTTATTTTATATAATAATTAATATACTTTCATTTTATTATTGTTACCTTGTAAATAGTTTTTTTAATGCTTAAATGGTATTGTTTAGTTAAAGTTCAACTAAAAAATCTATTTTGATGAATTAATGGATTTTTTAATTAAATAATATTTTAATAAAATATTATTATTGTTATTAAATTAATTTTTATTAAATATAAATGATCATATAATTTTATGAATGCAATCGTAATTTTTATTAATGTTTGAAAGCCATTTTTGTCAAAACCCATGAATTTTCGATAAATGTCGGTTTTTATTTTAAAATTAAAAACATAACATATTTAGAAATTTAATTAGATAAAATAAATATTATTTGTATAATTAGGATGTCGAAATTATCCAACAGTGAATTTTTCATAATTTTCTGAGATAGTCAAATGTTTGGGTAAAAATTAAATACCGTTTAAATATATAATATGTTTTATGACATTGTAATTAACCAATAGTGATGTAATAAAATAATATAAGTTTACGTTCGGCCAATATATGTTTTACTAGTTAAATAATGTCATTTTGGGTTTGTTTGAATTATTTTAAAAATCATTAATGGACCCTTCAAGACTTATTAAACATCTTGTCTTTTTAAATTCTTTTCCTTGGGAGTGTGACTCACCTTCACATAAGCAAACCAATTATTTTAAGAAGTTAGGACATTGGCCTTATAAAATATTGTATTCCACTTCCCTTTTCTAAAAACCATGGGAAAAACCATGGGTTGGTTTGTGGTTTGGATCATTTTAATGTGAGGTGTCCCAAACCTAAATAATAAATAATTCCCTCACTTTTCCTATATAAACCCACCCAAGTTCCCACTTCCTCCTCAGTCAAATACTTTTGAGTTCATAAAACCTCTATCCTACTCTCTCTAGAATCCTCCCAAGGTGCCCCAAGCTCCCAATAATCCTCTCTCAATCCTCTCTCAAGCCTGTGGAAGAACACTTCCAAGTAAGTGTTTTTTCTTCCTTTCTCATTTTTGTCCAATTTTCATAATATTTTTATGCCATTTTAATTTAAATTATAAATGTTGGGTATGGTTTCGCACCTCCAACATACTTCCCTCTTTATGATTGAATGATGGGATACCCCTTTCTCTCTCATTAAATTCCTCCCTTGTACACCTGTTACTATGACGAATTTCCGAAAGGAATTTCTCTCTCATCTTTTACATTCAAGAAATTCTTTAGCATCATGAATCTAAATTCCATTAAAATTGTTGGGAAATATATCTATATTACCCCTTACTATCCATTTACTGTAAATATGATGAGACACCCGTTCTCTATCATCAACCATTTTTATGAATTCTTACATCATGTTGTTACGCTGACGAAATTGCAATGATTCTCTAAGCCAATGTCATTGTGTTGTGAATACCATGTCCATTTATCTATAAAGGCTATTCACCATTATGAACATTTACTTATTTATTAAAAAGTTTCATGTATGAATTCCACATTCCTTTAATGTGGAATAAATGAATATGTTTTATGAATCCCTATTATACGATCCATGTGACACACTTATGCATGAAATGAAATGTTTAAGAAGGGTGTGCCCTTATCGTGCTCCAATGAATTGGGTAAATTATAGTATCATGATACTTAATTGAAATGGGTGTTTACTCATGATAATTTAAGTGAGATGAGGTTCTACTCCGGCTTCATGTACAATGAGTATTTACTCTTGCTCCATGTGCAATGAGGCTTGGCTCATTCTAATTCCATGTTAAGTGTTGTGGCTACATTTCCATGTTATGATTATCATGTTGTATCATACATTTTTGTTTATGATTCTATTATTCTCTATTGATATGCCTCTTGTCTAACATGTATTTTATTCCTCATGTTATTCCATAATTATTCCCTTACTGGGCTTTATAGATCACCTTTTTCTTATGCATGTCCTCAGGTTATCCCATGCAATGCTAAGTATGAGGGAATGTAGTGGTCATGTAAAGGATGTTTTCAATAATATGTTGTATTTCAAGTTTTAAGTTGTTATGTAATGATCCTAAGCCCCAAATACATTATACCTCTCGATCTTATATGTTGTATCAAGTGAAGTTTATGCAATAAATTATGTTTAATTGTGTAATAAAAGATCACTTTCTTCATACATTAAACTCGCAGACTAAGTCATGATAAACATGAGATGCCTAAGGAAAACCTTAGAAGACATTCCTTTGGCATAATAGTCTCTGCAAGATATTAAACTCACGACGTACCCCGTGATAAACATGGAAAGCTGAGGAAAACCGCAGAGACATGCCACTAGGCATATGATACCCCACGACTGATGTGGGATGCCTCGGGTTTTTTTCCCTTGAGATTCCCTTTTATGAGTAAGAATACAGGTTCCCCAATGTCCATGCATCCAGATATGCCCCGACATGCCTGATGTCACCGTCTACTCCGACCGAAGGTTGCTACCATGTCAAGACCCCATGGAATGTCTTGACGGAAGATGTGTAATTAACCGGCATCCACAATGATACGGCACCGGGAATGAGATTCATGAACAATGACTTACTCTTTAAGGGATACCTGAACTAGGTAACGAGTTCTGAGGAGGAATCCATGGAAGGAAGAACCGACATCCCATCATCATGTTTCGATCAAGGAGAAAATGTCCCTGAATAAGGAAAGGATGTTGCCTTCCATATGAAAGGAGGAATGTGGGGAAACAGTTTCATGTCCTCTATAGACATATGTTCATGCCCCGGTGAAAGCGTCGGAAATAGATGGCATTTTAAGAACTTAACTAGAGGTTTACTTCGTTGTCGATATTGGTTTTTTCAGATCTGAGAAAGAGTTACACTTTGTAATATGATGCATAAGGTATTGGGATAGGATAAGTTCGTATGTGGTGGGATCATGTCATTACGCACATTTCACATTAGTTATGCTCTCGTGAGAGGAATTACCCAACACACAATCTTGAGTTAGTCATAGTTGTTCATGATTTATATTGTTGGAGACATTACTTATTAGGAGAGAACTTTGAGTTGTACACATATCAAAAAAACCTCAATTACATATTTTCATAGTATGATATAGATCTAAGGTAATGAAGGTGGGTGGAATACCTTCATTATTTTTACTTTGATCTTGCCTAAATGCTTGATAAAGTCAGTTCAGTAGTCGATACACTGAGAAAGAGGACTCATATATAGGCAGTGCAGCAGGCTATTATTGAGTGGATGTATATAGTGTCGTTCTATGATATTCACTTGGAGGTTCACAAAATTTAGGGGAAACCTTTTATTTTATCATTATATATAACCTCTACCATCTTATAGAGAGTGAGGATGAGGTTACTATCGGATTTCAAAGGCCCGGTTATATGGGAGGGTGTGGCATGTGAAGACCCTTCTCTTGGTTGGACCATAGGTTACGATGAAGTTCTATAGTTACACGGTCTTGTATGGGTTTCAACTGACATGCATAAAGAGCTAATATGGGACTTCCATGCCTCTTCATGGGTAGTGCATCCTTGTGTAATGAATATGTATTGGGATTTACACCGTTGTTATTAGTGGCCAAGTATGAAAAGGGATGTATCTGGTTTTTTCATGAGATATTCCACCTTTTTGTAGGTGAAGGTGTAACACCCCAAAACATGAACCTCAATTATTAATAAGTTTATTTTGTTTGAATTTCATAATAACAAAACAAAAAATGTTTCTCATGAAAAAGTAATAATATGATTTTGATTATTTTTGTATGAAACTAAGTAAAACACACAAAATTGACACAAGGATATTAATTTAAACAAGACACTGAAGTGTTTACAATGTATCAAGATCACAAGGAACCATCCTACACAAAAATGCCTATTAAAAACCATATCAAAACTACAGGAATCCCCCCTAAAGAGACAAAAAAAACATGGTAAATAAAGGATATACTTTGGGTCAGTTAAAATGAAGAAAATCACCACAATGATCATGTAAATTGTGCTGAGAATCAGCGGTATGGCAAGCACCATATTCTTCTTTTTCATGAGTTTAGGACACCCTGAGGCATGGTTTTATAATGAATTAACTTTACTGTTACCTTGGGTGGCCATAAGAAATCCAATGGCTATAATTATAGTCATTGGCCTTTTGGTGACATATTTTGAATTCCGCTTAAGTGATGTTGAGGGAACTCAAAACACATTGCAAGTGTATCAAATATATTGTAAATATTTTCATTTCTTAAACAATGTTTTAACCTATGTTTAATTTATTTTAATTAAATTATGTGTTGATTAAACTAGGAATTGACTTCTATGATATCAGTATAAATGATTTCATGTGGTTATTGTAGAGACCCGAAGCTTGACGTACATTTACATTACATTACATTTGTGGAATACTTAGTACATAACAAAAACACACACACAAGGATCGTAATAGTTTAGTGTCTTTGGAAACTCGGAATATAATCTTCTAATCCTGGTGAAAGATCTTCAACATCTCTCATAAAGATCTTCCTTTTTTTATACCTAAAACCTTTCCTTATATCCTGGGGAAAAGAAAACATGAAAGGGTGAGCTCAAATGCTCATTAAGGGTAAACAAAAGAATTATCAATCACATCATATACATAAGCACATAACTTTTGGAAATCTTAACCTGTAAAAGAGAACATAATTTCATAACATGGGATAAATCATGGAAGCTAAATGTAATCACAATAATCATAACTTAAAACATGAAACTTTGTGGCATACACACATAATCATAGAGAATCATTTCTTGTTAGTCAAGACTCATTGCCAAGACTATCTTAGTGGACAAAGTCCCTTTCTGAACTGAGTCACCCTCGTTTCAGTCCTGTTTCACTGAACCGGTATAACCTACCATTCAGCCATGTCTATCTCATGAGATATAAAATCATTACCCAATGCATTGGAGGGAGATATAGGTCCCACCCATCTCATAATGATACCATTCTTATGTGTGCCACAAAATCATAAATCATACATCATTGCATAACCCATGTAATACAAATGGGAATCTTAAACATCATGACATCATGAAACAGTTCATATAAGATAAAAGAATTCATAAAAATAATTCCATCACAACATAATCAAATCAATGTAATAATAGGGATAAAAACAAAACCCTTTATTGTCTTATATGGAAAATAATTTTGATAAAACACTTGAACTCCATTCTTGAGGAAAATATCCTTTCTGCTTCAAAAACACTTTTCCTTTCTTAACATGTCGTAAAATTATAAACTAAAAGAAGTTGATTAAAAATAAACTTGAAAACTTGTAAAGGAATCTTCTTGGAAATAATTTTTTAAAAATCCATTCATGGCGTATAAGTTAAAAAAAACATTCTTCGTACTTTTGTCGGAAAAGTCAAAAAGTACCCCGTACGAAAAATGACAAAAGATTCTGTTCATATATTTTACTAAAAACTCACCGAAGGGTAAAATTGGATTTAAAAAGTTGTAGGTGGATGTAAATAATATTACATATTTAGGAAACATGGATGTGGATGATAAAATATACCCCAGTAAATTTCAAAATATAAACAATCTCGGATAAAAATGAGATTGTGATATTTCCCTTACCTTAGGTCTGATTTGCTTCGTAAGTGTCCGAACCTCCTGTATAATAATTTATATAATGTCATTGACTTATTACAAAATCATATTCATTGTTATGATATCATATATGGTTCACTTATGACTTTATATTACCCGTTCTTTTGTAAATTCCATGTTAAAGAGCGTTTTGGGTAAAATTGTTTCATTTGTCGTCCGTGTTTTGACTTGTAATTATTCATATGATTACTTAGATCATGATTAATTAATTCCAGAATATAAAACATGATTTATATATATATATATTCAGAATATACATATATATAATAAATTAGTAAATGGAAAGAAATACACCGTTCATGGAGACGGTAGGCCGTACGTACGCATGAACGCTGTTTTCGTTTCCTTATTGAGTTGAACGGAATTAAGTAGATGACATACATATATACATAAATCCAGTAGCTTTATAATGTCATATATTTCATTATTATTTCTTATATATACTTTATAATCACTCTTAATTTGTTAACATGGAGAATGAATCTCATCGCGTCGTGGAGACGGTAGTCCGTACGTACACACGAGCGATGATATCGTTTCCATAATTATTGAATTGAATTGGAGTGGATGATACAATATATCAGAATCAATATGATGTTCTAATAACTATGTATAGTTATCCTTTACACCATTATACCCATCCATGTAAGGTGGTGGTGGAAAATAGATTTCACCACGGCGTGGAGACGGTATTCCGTACATACGCACGCACGGTGATTTCGTTTTCCGTAGGATGGATAGATGGTAAAATAGGGTTGTTTCATAATTATAATAACATATCAGTATATGAGTGATACTGATGTTATTACTTCATAATGAAACAACCTAAGAAGAAGGAGTGGAAGAAGAAATAAAGGCGAAAGAATCGGTAACGGAAATTACCTCTTTTTTGAAGCACCTCCTTGAGACCTCCTCTTAGGGAACTAAAATTGGTCTTTGAGGAATACCAGAACCTCTAGGATGTTTCTAGGGAAGTGGATAATAGAATTTGTCAGGTTTTGTCCGAGCTTGAAGGCTCAAAGTTGTGTGAGGAAGAGAGGGAGGAGGTTCCCTTTTATAAGGGAGGAGAGGGGCACCTTTGGAATAACAAAAAATATTATTTTATTATAAAGTCAAGTTCGGTTTTAAATAGCTCCAAATAGATTTATTTAGAGGATAAGGTGGGGATGGGTCGAAATCCTCTCATCCAATAGAATTTAGACAAGTTTAGGTTCCTATTTTAACCTTATCATTTATATTTAACATTAAGTTAAATAATTTTACTTTTACAGTGTCTTCTTGTGTTCTTATACTATAAGGTTAATAAACTTACTATATCAAGCCAAACGAACCCCAAGTTGTTTATTATTAATATATATAACCTTATATAAGTCATTTGGCAGAACCTTAGATTTTTAGGAATAAAATAACAATTAATAATATAATATCTGTTTTTAAAAACTATTTTATGTCAATTTTGACACTATTTAGTAATTGATTTTTGTGAAAATCCTACCAGAATGATAAGTTCTAAAAAAGTTTATTAAATCAATACTAACATGTCATATTAACCTATAAAATTCGTCTAATTCATAAAAAGTCTCAAATTATATTTATTTGAGTATTTATAACATCAATTATGTCAATATTTCATTAATAAGATAATTACTGCATCATCGTTGTGTCATTAATAAATTAAATTATTTAATGTCTAAAAATTACAAATAAAATACCATTATGTAGGAAATCGTTTTATATTTCTAATGAATATTTAGAGTCGAATTTATCTTATGTATAACCCTATATTAAAAATGTTTTATTAAATAAACTTTGATTTTAACTCTTTTAACTCTTCTTTGAATTAAATAATAATAAATGTCCTAATCTAATTCAAGTGGGCCTAAATGGTCATATATTATTCCTAAGGTTGTTTTTGGTCGAATTACACTTATCCAATAGAATTAGTACATGTGTTATGGTAATAATAATATCATTTTTACCCTTAATTACCCTATTTACTTTTAACCGTGGTAAATAAAAGTAAAAAGTTACTATTCACCAAAAATTATTTTCATCTCATTGAACCACATTTTACTTACTGACATCAACCGTGTGTCTCGGATTTTTGAAATTCCACTCACAGAAGCGGTAAAATTAAGTTTTATGAAAAATTCAGTTTTTTTAACTACCACTTAGTGGTTTCACTATTCATCAAAAATTGAAAGTTTTCATAAAAATACCAAAAATTAGGCCTAAGTTATATTTGATATTATGAACTCAAAAATTATTTCTATTTTACCAAATTAAAAACATATCAGTTGCATTAATTAATTTAAAAATTAATTCCCGTCGTCAAAACAAAAGGCGTGTTTTTAAGAGATAATAACTATCAAAAGATTAACACTTGTTTATAACTGGTTTAAATGTGAAATTACATCCAATGACCAAAATTGTATTAAATTGTAAAAATATATTCTAAATATACTTTAAAACCACTCAAATTAATAATTTATCACTATTAATTATTTCGATTTAAAAAGTTGTTTTTAATTAAAATTTAGTAATTTTCACTATTCATCAAAATATGAAAGTTATCCGAAAATCACCAAAATTTTACCCTAAGCTAATTTTGATATTCCGAATCCATAAATGAAGTCCATTTTGAAAAATAAAATTTACAAAATTTCAAAAAGTGGTTATTACTATTCATAATAGCTAGTTTTAATAATATTTTAATAGCATATCGTTGTTTAGTGAAACTCGGTATTGTGTACTACACACACTATCACGGAAAGTCACGATTGTGTGTAATGAAAGGAAAGTCAAGGATACGTGTTGTGCAATATCCTTTTGGTGTAGCGTACAACACAAGACATTAATTAAATTAAAAAGAATATTTTTCATAAAATCTCGGGGTGTTACATTCTACCCCCCTTAAAATGAATTTCGCCCTCGAAATTCGTCGGGGTTATAAATGGTTTACTATTCGAAAGTTTCTTTAATTGAAACCCACATCGTAAAAAGGAATACCAAAACCAATCTTTAAAAACAAAAGTATGAAACGTAACGGTTACCCAAATAAACTAATCACTGGGTTTCCACATAGGTGAAAATATAGATATGGAAGAGAAATCTAACCATCATGTTCTGATGGAGAGTGGTAGAGAACATGGCTATGGAAAAGCTAGCAATCACAAATCCATAAATTTGTGACGATCTAAGGTACCATATGATTAATCAGATATAAGAGCACTGGGACATCATTTTTGGTTTTCAAGATCGTTTCCCTAAAGTTGAAGAATTTGAATTAGAATAAATACTTACTTTATTTTGGTACAATCTCACTGTTGTTCGTGCCTTGAACAATTTCCACTTCATCTCTTAAATAAATGAAGTTGAATTTGTTATTCATGAAGTGTTAGTATGACAGGTCATTCCAACTGTCTCAAACAAAAAGTTAGCAAAAGTTATTAAATATACATAAGTCATTCTTTAGTGAGATTAATCATATATGGTTCCTAAAATGGACTTATACTTCATATATCATGATGCTTAATATAATAAAAGTAGTTTCTACTAAACAGGGACTTCCAGTAGGCCAGTGGTAGGCGATATAGGACAGTCGCACTTCGGTTGTGGGTTTGATTCCCACAGCCTTGTCCGACGCGATGGGCTGTCACTTGTCCAGTAGGTTGTCCTTTTTCTAAAACTATATTACTATAACATCCCATCAATAATATCGAAAAAACTTCTATCCTTAAACAATACTAACTTATGTCCAACATAATCCATTCCAATATTTAGGCTTATCCATAATACTTCAGTCCACTCTTATAATATAGTGAAAATGATTACCAGAGATTTAATACCATCGTTGATCCCCATATATCATAAGATATGTCTTGTTGGTCACATTCTAAACATTCAAAGGCCTTAATCATGTATTCTCTTGAATACCCATTGAACCTTAGTGAAAACATGAATTCAGTTAAAAGTTAACACTTTCCACATACCAAAATCCTCAAAATTCTATATACTCAAACCATGATATCACTTAGTCCTTATATCAATCATGAGCTCATGAATACAATCAAACATCTCATTATCTTCTTGTCCCTTCATTATGCGCATATCATCTTCTTTCCAAAAATATTTCAATCACCTTTTTATCCTGGTTACCAGTATCATATAATTATTAAGAACCAATACATAGATATTCCAAAATTCCACAATACCATAAATGAGATTCCATGATACTATTTTGAAATCCCATTACATAAACACTTAATCATTCCACCACATCGTTGTCATATTCAAAATCCCCAATAGTGATCGCATGTGACTTCCCTTTGTCCTTTGCCTTAAGTGGTTGCTCATGTTGATCATCACTAACCCTTGGATTAGGGCATTTATTAGCATAATTCCCCATTTCCTTGCACTTGAAGCATTGAAGTGTTGGTGGTGCGTTCTCAGCAGTGTTTTCTTTATTCATATCATTAGAAACCCTTTTTCCATTACTTCGAAACTCAGCTACTCGATGACCTTCTTTTCCACACTTAAAACATTTTCTAGTCCCTTTAAGACAATCTCCACCATGCTTATTTCCACACTTTGTGCATAAGGAAACATTCATCTTCTTTTCACCATTATTCTGAGATTTATCCTTGAACTCCATCTTTTGTTTCTTGTCAAAACCATGAGATGGATATGTAACGCCAACTTCCATTTCTACCTTAATAGCACAACGCACAATTTCTTTATAGCTACTGAAGTCTCTTATAGCTAATGCCCTTCGAAGACTTGGTTTCAATCCACTGAAAAATCGATCAACTTTACTTTCAGGTTGGATGATAATGCCAGATGCATACCTTGCAAGTCTTGTAAAATTCGCTTCGTATATACCAACAGATTCATCATCCTTCTGCTTCAGCTCAAGAAACTCCTTTTCCATCTTTGTTCAAAGAATACGAGGGAAGTACTTACTGAAAAATAAGTTCTTGAACTCGTCCCATTCCATGGACTCAATTTCATCTCTTGGCCTCGTATTCTTGATAAGCTTCCACCATTGATCAGCTTCACCTTCCAAACGATATACTGCTAAGATGAATTTATCATGTTCAGAACATTGAAGAACTGAAAATATCTTTTCAGTGGTACTGATCCATTGTTCAGCAACAAGTGGATCGGAAGTCCCACTGAAAGAAGGTGGGCGTTGCCTCATGAAGGACTCAATAGAATATTGTTCCCTTCTCTGCTCATTTGGAAGTCCAGAATGATTCATAGCTTGTGTAAGTATAGCAATAAGATTTTTCAATCCATCTCCCATAACATTTGTTTGTTCAGGAGGAAAATCATTGCATTTTCCATTTCATTGATCAACACGGTTCCTTCGGGTTCCATCCACCATCTAAAACCCAAAAAGAATAGTGTGAGAAGCAAAAATCATGTTAGGGAAAACAACATAATAAATGGGGAGTACCTTCAATATCTAACATCTTAGGTTTAATTCTAAGATCTTTAGCGCAATTCTATGACTATAACCTATACTTATACTTAACCTTAGGTACTTCCCTAGACATACCTTAGAAATATCTCTAGGGATCTCACTAAAGTTCTCGCATCCTAGTTTCCAAAGGTTGACTAAACCTTTCCTCTGATACCAACTGTAGAGACCCGAAGCTTGACGTACATTGAAATTACATTACATTTCCGGAATACTTAGTATATAACAAAAACACACACACAAGGATCGTAATAGTTTAGTGTCTTTGGAAACTCAGAATATAATCTTCTAATCCTGGTGAAAGATCTTCAACATCTCCCATAAAGATCTTCCTTTTTTATACCTAAAACCTTTCCTTATATCTTGGGGAAAAGAAAACATGAAATGGTGAGCTCAAATTCTCAGTAAGGGTAAACAAAAGAAATATCAATCACATCATATACATAAGCACATAACTTTTGGAAATCTTAACCTATAAAAGAGATCATAATTTCATAACATGGGATAAATCATGGCAGTGAAATGTAATCACAATAATCATAACTTAAAACATGAAACTTTGTGGCATACACACATAATCATAGATAATCATTTCTTGTTAGTCAAGACTCATTGCCAAGACTATCTTAGTGGACAAAGTCCCTTTATGAACCGAGTCACCCTCGTTTCAGTACTGTTTCATTGAACCGGTATAACCTACCATTCCAGTCATGTCTATCTCATGAGATATAAAATCATTACCCAATGCATTGGAGGGAGATATAGGTCTCACCCATCTCATAATGATACCATTATTATGTGTGCCACAAAATCATAAATCATACATCATTGCATAACCCATTTAATATAAATGGGAATCTTAAACATCATGACATCATGAAACAGTTCATATAAGATAAAAGAATTCATAAAAATAATTCCATCACAACATAATCAAATCAATGTAATAATAGGGATAAAAACAGAACCCTTTATTTTCTTAGATATAAAATAATTTTGATAAAACACTTGAACTCCATTCTTGAGGAAAATATCCTTTCTGCTTCAAAAACACTTTTCCTTTCTTAACATGTTGTAAAATTATAAACTAAAAGAAGTTGATTAAAAATAAACTTGAAAACTTGTAAATGAAGGTTCTTGGAAATAATTTTTAAAAAATCCATTCATGCCGTATAAGTTAAAAAAACTGTCTTCGTACTTTTATCAGAAAAGTCAAAAAGTACCTCGTACGAAAAACGACAAAAGATTCTGTTCATATATTTTACTAAAAACTCGCCAAAGGGTAAAATTAGATTTAAACAGTTGTAGGTGGATGGAAATAATATTACATATTGAGGAAACATGGATGTGGATGATAAAATACACCCCAGTAAATTTCAAAGTATAAACAATCTCGGATAAAAATGAGATTGTGATATTTCACTTACCTTAGGTCTAATTTGCTTCGTAAGTGTCCAAACCTCTTGTATAATGATTTAAATAATGTCATTGACTTATTACAGAATCATATTCATTGTTATGATATCATATATGGTTCACTTATGACTTTATATTACCCGTTCTTTTGTAAATTCCATGTTAAAGAGCGTTTTGGGTAAAATTGTTTCATTTGTCATCCGTGTTTGTAATTATTCATATGATTACTTAGATCATGATTAATTAATTCCAGAATATAAAACATGATTTATATATATATATATATATATATATATTCAGAATATACATATATATAATAAATCAGTAAATGGAAAGAAATACACCGTTCATGGAGACGGTTGGCCGTACGTACGCATGAACGCTGTTTTCATTTCCTTATTGAGTTGAATGGAATTAAGTAGATGACATACATATATACATAAATCCAGTAGCTTTATAATGTCATATATTTCATTATTATTTCTTATATATACTTTATAATCACTCTTAATTGGTTAACATGGAGAATGAATCTCATCGCGTCGTGGAGACGGTAGTCCGTACGTACGCACGAGCGATGATATTGTTTCCATAATTATTGAACTGAATTGGAGTGGATGATACAATATATCAGAATCAATATGATGTTCTAATAACTATGTATAGTTATTCTTTACACCATTATACCAATCCATGTAAGGTGGTGGTGGAAAATAGATTTCACCACGGCGTGGAGACGGTATTCCGTACGTACGCACGCGCGGTGATTTCATTTTCCGTAGGATGGATAGATGTTTAAATAGGGTTGTTTCATAATTATAATAACATATCAGTATATGATTTATAATGATTTTATTACTTCATAATTAAACAACCTAAGAAGAAGGAGTGGAAGAAGAAATAAAGGTGAAAGAATCGGTAACGGAAATTACCTCTTCTTTGAAGCGCCTCCTTGAGACCTCCTCTTAGGGCACTAAAATTGGTCTTTGAGGAAGACCAGAACCTCTATGATGTTTCTAGGGAAGTGGAGAAGAGAATTTGGCAGGGTTTGGCCGAGATTGAAGGCTCAATGTTGTGTGAGGAAGAGAGGGAGGAGGTGCCCTTTTATATGGGAGGAGAGGGGCACCTTTGGAATAACTAAAAATATTATTTTATTATAAAGTCAAGTTCGGTTTTAAATAGCTCCAAATTGATTTATTTCTAGGCTAAGGTGGGTATTGGTCGAAATACTCTCATCCAATAGAATTTAGAAAAGTTTAGGTTCCTATTTTAACCTTATCATTTCGATTTAACATTAAGTTAAATAATTTTACTTTTACCATGTCTTCTTGTGTTCTTATACTATAAGGTTAATAAACTTACTATATCAAGCCAAAAGAAACCCAAGTTGTTTATTATTAACATATATAACCTTATATAAGTCATTTGGCCGAACCTTATATTTTTAGGAATAAAATATCAATTAATAATATAATATTTGTTTTTAAAAACTATTTTATGTCAATTTTGAAACTATTTAGTAATTGATTTTTGTGAAACTCCTAACAGAATGATAAGTTCTAAAGAAGTAAATTAAATCAATACTAACATTTCATATTAACCTATAAAATTAGTTTAATTCATAAAAAGTCTCAAATTATATTTATTTGAGTATTTATAACATCAATTATGTCAATATTTCATTAATAAAATAATTACTGCATCATCGTTGTGTCATAAATAAATTATATTATTTAATGTCTAAAAATTATAAATAAACTACCATTATGTAGGAAATATTTTTAGCTTTCTAATGAATATTTATAGTCTAATTTATCTTATGTATAACCCTATATTAAAAATGTTTTATTAAATAAACTTCGATTTTTACTCTTTTAACTCTTCTTTGAATTAAATAATAATAAATGTCCTAATCTAATTCAAGTGGGCCTAAATGGTAATATTTTATTCCTAAGGTTGTTTTTGGTCGAATTACACTTATCCAATAGAATTACGACATGTGTTAGGGTAATAATAATATCATTTTTACCCTTAATTATCCTATTTACTTTTAACCGTGGTAAATAAAAGTAAAAAGTTACTATTCACCAAAAATTATTTTCATCTCATTGAACCACATTTTACTTACTGACATCAACCGTGTCTCTCGGAGTTTTGAAATTCCACTCACAGAAGCGGTAAAATTAAGTTTTATGAAAAATTCAGTTTTTTTAACTACCACTTAGTGGTTTCACTATTCATCAAAAATTGAAAGTTTTCAGAAAAATACCAAAAATTAGGCCTAAGCTATATTTGATATTATGAACTCAAAAATGATTTCTATTTTACCAAATTCAAAACATATCAGTTGCATTAATTAATTTAAAAATTAATTCCCGTCGTCAAAACAAAAGGCGTGTTTTTAAGAGATAATAACTATCAAAAGATTGACACTTGTTTATAACTGGTTTAAATGTGAAATTACATCCAATGACCAAAATTGTATTAAATTGTAAAAATATATTCTAAATATACTTTAAAACCACTCAAATTAATAATTTATCACTATTAATTATTTCGATTGAAAAAGTTGTTTTTAATTAAAATTTAGTAATTTTCACTATTCATCAAAATATGAAAGTTATCCGAAAATCACTAAAATTTCACCCTAAGATAATTTCGATATTCCGAATCCATAAATGAAGTCCATTTTGAAAAATAAAATTTACAAAATTTCAAAAAGTGGTTATTACTATTCATAACGGTTAGTTTTAATAATATTTTAATAGCATATCGTTGTTTAGTGAAACTCGGTATTGCGTACTACACAGGCTATCAAGGAAAGTCACGATTGCGTGTAATGAAAGGTAAGTCAAGGATACGTGTTGTGCAAGATCCTTTTGGTGTAGCGTACAACACAAGACATTAATGAAATTAAGAAGAATATTTTTCATAAAATCTCGAGGTGTTACAGTTATACCAAATTTCAATTTATAACCTTGAATGTTAAAGATTTAGTGTTTATAAATAATTTTAGTAATACTATTAGAAAAAATTAAAGTTTGTATTCATTGACCTTTTTAAAGATTAAATTCATGTTTAGTAAAAAGTATTATATATAGTTGAAAGAGATGTGTTGTTTTCCTTATGTTTTTGAATAATTTTCAAAGTGGGATTTTATAAAAAAATAGACCCACTGGGGCCAGCCCTTTATATATGGGCCTAGGGAGCCAGATACCACTAGGTTGATGAGCCTTGCCCTCATCCCAAGCCATGACTGGCCCGATCATGGGAATAGGTTCCCCAAAGGGCGAACAGGAGCACAGGCGCACATGAATGTGCCACCGTGGGTGTGAAGCCGCGGTGAGGTAGGGGTAGTCTGAAGCCTGTGAGGGAAGGAGAGAGCATGTGTATAAGGATCCATGGTGTGTGCTATGTTTTCTAAGGTTTTGTGGGAGTATGTGGCTTATAAAGGGCTGCATTATTTTCCCACTATTTCGATGTGGGCAGCTAAAAATCATCTGAGATCAAATCTGGGCCATTGGATCGTGTCGTGTCTGATCTGATTCGTCGATCCCGATCTCACATTCAACCCTCAGCAACCATGGATTGCCACTGCATTTTTGTGCACCATTCGATCAACCTCATATCTAATCTCAATCATCCGAGATTTTTTTTAAACATCGCATCTACTATGGACCGCCCGATCCTTCTCTGAGCAATCTGTGCCATCCAATAAACCTATGGTCTTCTCCTTTCCTCTTCATCTTCTTCTTCATAGTGTGGGATTTCACCAGTAACCCTACACCTACAATGCACCATTTTTATTCACCTTTGACTTCTGGTGGACCCTACTTGATTCCCCTTTTCTACAAGTTCGTCAATGTCCATTTAATGTTCTGCTAATGGTTCGGTTTTCTCAATGGTTACATTGAATGTTTGTGTGTTTTATATAGTTTTTAAGTTAACCAGTAACACCCAAGGAACCCTCGGTTATTCTCCCCGCTCAAACACTGAGCAACTTCTAGCCATCCTTCCTCGAGTTCTCCTCCTCCTCCATGATCTAAGGTAAGGGTTATATTACCTTGTATTGTTTCTTTGTGTATATATTTATGCATCTATATATGTATGTATGCTCATAAAACTGTATATTTAAATAACCCCACTGGTTAGTACGAACCCTTCTTTATGATCGAAACAAAGTCTCTTTAATTTTGGGTTTTCATAGTATTTATAATTTGACAGTTATTTAATTCTTACAAAACATAAGACATGTTATATATATTTATATATGGTTGTATGTACATCTTTTTATATATGTATAGGTATATTCATGGTCTTTCAGTTTGAGTGGAGACCCCCAAATACCCACTCCATCATGTTTTGAAAAGATTGCATGATAAAGAACTTCAAAATGAAACAATAGTATTTTTGTATGAAACTTTTATATAATTGTTTATACATATTCATTTTTTCTAAAATCTTTTCATTAGCTGACCTTATGTCTTCTTCTTTAGGGTTTAAAAGGTTTTATGAATAGAAGGGTGCATTTTATTTATGCCAAATTTGATTATGTAATTTGTATATATATATACATAAATTCATATATATATATATATGAATAATGGTATATATGTATGGTTTTTTAAGAAATGTGTTTGTGAGTTTTCATAAACAAACTTTTATGACTAATGGAATGATATGCCCTATATACATGATTAGTTAACTAATACTCTTAAGGGGTTAAAAAACATTGAGGTTCCAATTAATTTGGTTATGAACATGGTTATATATATATATATATTATATATTACATAAACCTTAATTTTACCCAGTTTTGAGGTCTTTAATCATTGAGTCTTAAGTTTAAGTGGATATTTAAAACATAAGAAATGTTGTGTTCTTCAAAACTTATATATATGGATATATTTTTATACATGATTGTATATATAAATATATAGTTTGTATAACTTACCCTCTGGACCATTTTTAATTCTTTTAGCATGGAATTTCTATAATTAATTTATGTATTTGGTAAATAAGCTTGTGAAAATTTACTTTAGTGTAGGACTCAGCTAAACATTTATATAAAATTTTCTAATGAAAAAACCGTTTTCAAAATTATGTAATTTATAAATAAGGTTATAGAATTTTAAGAATAACATTGCATGTGAAAAATTATGTATTTCTTTTAGTACTTTTGATGTCAATACACATGCCATAATGTGCCTATCTTTTTACCATTTAATGACATAGTCATATAATTTTTAGTTTGGTTTTTAACATCTAGATGCATGCCTCACTTTATAAAATATTTAAATGCTAAAGGATAAATGTACACTACTAAGACCAAATTTGATTATACAATAAATTATTCAAATTGGTGTGGGACACTATGAATAATATGAAATGAGAAATTTAATTTTTCGAAGTGGTATAGAAATATTTGAATAATATGAAATTAGAAATTTAATAATTCAAGGTGGTATGGGACACCTTGAATATAATGAAATGTGTAAGTGATTATTCAAGAGGTATATGTCTTTTGGAAAATACGACCCAATTTGGAATATGAGGAATGTATTGGACTAGTATGTTTTGGGTTGGGGACTGGTAAATGTAAGCCCTTCGAGTTGGAGTCTGGTTACAGATGATCTCTCAGTAGGAGCCTAGATACATATGCTCTCTAGGTTGGGGTCTGGTTATAGTTAACCCCTAGGTCTTAGCATGAGGCCTTGACACAAAAATTAAAGTTCGGCATAATACATTCCCTCTTTATGTGTATGATCATTAATTAACCAAATGAATATTATACTAGTATAATATCCATGGTTAAGATCCAATACTTATGGGTAACAGAAAAGTAAAAGCTTATGGAATGACATATTTTTAGCACTCGGTAAATTAGTATTTAGTGTATGAAATTGAATTTGTTTCATTTAGTCACAACTCTGATTATTCATTACTCTTAATTGTTCAATTCATGCTTACATATTCATATGTCATGCATGTTTAGAGCATCATTTATTTATTACTCCAAATGATCATGCCTATAATTTAATCATTAATCCTTGAAATTCTATTAGCTTATTTTTAATTGAGTAATTTTATGATATGTTACATGTGTTATAGATTTTCATTAAGAAAAATATTTTATGGTATGTTTTAAATAATTTTTTCAAAATTTTTCTTGGTTTATTTTAATACCCCTTACTGTGCATTCTTATTATCACCCTACATTTTTTATTAAAAAATTTCCGGTATGAGTCTGAGTTCAAGACGAATGAAAGAAGTGTTTGGTTTCCCTGAACCTAATCAAAATTTGATCCTATGGATGGGACATGATGTGTGATTTATCAGTGCATGTTTTTGTTTAAAATGACACATCATGTTCTGAAGGCACCGTCTCTGAGTATTCTGGGGCTGGGTCCTCACAGTTGGTATCATAAGGTTCGGTTTCGATAACTCTATAAAACCAGAACTTAAACAACGAAAAATTTATTTAAGCATTACTAAATATGAGTTTTTTTTCATCCTACGTATGACAGGGAAAATACTACGAAGGAATTTTTAGATACTTCACTGCAATGGAAGGAATCCAGTCCCTCACTGCCTTCCAAGAAGCTGCAGCAGCGGGGGACCCTTGTGTGAAATATATGTGTCAAGTCTTGTCCTATAGCCATTTTGGTCAGGTAATGGACTTTGACATCCTTGAATATGAATCCTCCCATTCTGTGTATAGACAACAAGTAAAAATGGACATCTCATAGTTGTACACCCCACATGCCTGACTCTGGATACACCATAAGTGCACCCGCAAGATAAAACTAGACTGATCGGGTTGCATATGGTTTACAGAGATAGAGTGTTTGAGCTTGTTTTGGGCATTCTTGTATTTTGGAACTAGGTAAACCATTAGCCTTTCTCATTTTATGAACAAGTGGTTATATGAGAATACAACTTGTTAAATTTTCTTCCTTTCTATTATCTTTTATTTATTCTTACTTTTGGATGGATTTCACCAATTGAACTTTCGTATTTAATTTTTAGATGGAAGGACGAACCCATATTTTATCCCTTCCCATTGAAATACTAGAGGTTATCATGGGAAAAACATGTGAGGAAGAGTATATACCTTTTGTAAATTAGTGAAAAGCATGCAAGAAACTTTATTAAGTATCAAACAATTAGTACATTCTATGTTTCTATCATAATAATGCTTACTTATACCAAAAAGACCATAGTCCAATTGGCCAAGTACAGGCGAAGGTCAAAATACCACGAAGGGATTTTCCTATGATTTAATCTAGGCTGGACCATCACAACTAGAGTAATATTTTAAGAGGCTTCTTTGGAGGAAAACCTTTATACAGCCTACATGTATCAACACCTCAGTTCCAGCTTAAACGACAATGTCTATGACTTCGATGTTCTCAATCGAGAGGTAGCCCGACGAATTCTTCGAGAGTTGGTCCATTTGGAAATCTCTGAACTTTCCAACGTGCGAGCCACTCTTTGTAAGTATGAGTGTATGAATCATGAGTTCAACCAATACTATCTAAAGATTATTTGGGCTAGAGATGCTAAAGAGTTGAACATCAACATGGGAATTCACCTAGCCAAATCGGAGGACCCTCCAGAATGGGGGATGTGGTGAAGTTGGTGAGGGAGTCTTTCTCTTATGCATATATAGAATGAATTGTGAGGACGCAATTCTTCAGAGGGGGATAATGTAACACCCTAAAACTTGAACCTCATGTATTGATAAGTTTATTTTGTTTTAATTTCATAATAACCAAACAAATCTTGTTTGTCATGAAAAATTAATGATATGGTTTTAATAATTTTAGTATGCAGCTGAGTAAAACAAAAAAATAGACATAAGGCTTTTCATTTAAACAAGACACCAAAGTGTTCACAGTGTATCAAGATCACAAGGAACCATCCAACATAAAAATTCCTATTAAAGAAACTATCAAAACTATAGGAAGGCCCCCTACAAATACAACAGAACACGGTAAATAAAGGAGATCCTTTGGGTCAGTTAAAACGAAGCACATCACCACCGTGATCATGTAAAATGTGATGAGCATCAGCGGTATGGAAAGCACCATATTCTTCTTTTTATTGAGTTTTGAAAACCCTGATTCATGGTTTTAATAAGGCATTAACTTGACCATTACCTTGGGTGACCGTTGTAAATCCAATGGCTATAATTATAGCCATTGGCCTTTTGTGAAATATTTTTAATTGCGCTTAAGTGATGTTGAGGGAACTCAAAACACATTGCAAGTGTATCAAATATATTGTAATGATTTTCATTTCTTAAATAGTGTTTTAACATATATTTAATTTCTTTTAATTAAATTATGTTTTTATTAAACTAAGTTTGGACTTCAATGATATTAGTATAAAATATTTCATGTGGGTATACAAAATTTCAATTTATAACCTTGAATATTAAAGGTTTATTGTTTATAAATTATTTTATTAATAATATTAGACAAAGAAAAATCAGTACTCATTAACCATTTTAAAGATTAATGTCATGTTTAGTAAAATATTTTCTATATAGTTGAAATAGATGTATTATTTTCCTTATGTTTTTTGTATAATTTTGAAAGTGGGATTTTATAAAAAAAAGAACCACTAGTTCCATCCCTTTATAGCTGGGCTGAGGAAGGTAGCTCACACTAGGTGGCTGAGCCTTGCCCTCTGCCCAAGCCAAGGACGGCCTGAGCATGGACATAGGTTTCCCAAAGAGTGCATGGGAGCACAGGAGTGCATGACCGCACCACTGTGGGCGGAAGCCATGGAGAGGAAGGGGTAGTCCAAAGCCTCCGGGGGAAGCTGGGAGCCCATATATAAGGTTCCATGGTGTGTGTTGTGTTTTTTAAGGTGTTGCGGGAAACTGAGGCTTATAAAGTGCCACGTTTTTTCAACCGTTTCGATGTGGCACAGCTAAAAATCATCTGGGATCAAATCTAGGCCATTGGATCGAGTCGTTCGTGATATGTGCCATCGATCCCAATCTCGTGTTTGACCCTCAACAACCACAGATTACCACCATGTTTTTGTGTGTCTTTCAATCAACCTCATATCTAATCTTGACCGTTTGAGATTTTTTTTAAACGTCATGTCAACTCTGTACCGTCTAGTCCATCTCAGAGAAATCTGAGTTTTTCAATCTACCTCTGGTTGTCTCTTTTCCATGTTTTCTTCTTCTCCTTAGTGTGGAATTGAACCAGTAACCCTACACCTACAATGCACCATTTTTCTTCACCTTTGACCGCCAGTGGACCCTCCTTGCTTCCCCTTTTCTACAAATTGTTCACCATCCATTTAATGTGCTGCAAAGGGTTTGGTTTTCTCAATGATTTCATTGAATGTTTGTGTGTTTTATATAGTTTATAATTTAACCAGTTCCACTCAAGGAACCCTCAGTTCTTCTCCCCACTCAAACCCCCAACAAGTTCAATCCATCCTTTCTCATGTTCTCCTCCTACTCCTTGATCTATGCTAAGGGTTATATTTCCTTATTTTGTTGCCTTGAGTATATATTTATGTATCTATCTATATATATATATATTTATGTATGTATGTATACTCATACAATAGTATATTTAAATTGACCTATGTGTTTGTACGAACCCTTCCTTATGATCGAACGTAAGTCTTGTTAATTTTGGGTTTTCGGGGTATATATAATTTGAGATTTATTTAATACTTATAAAACATAAGACGTGTTATATATATTTTTATATGGTTGTATGTACTTTGGTTTATATATGTATAGGTATAGGCATGGTCTTTCAGTTTGAGTGGAGACCCTCAAATGCCCATTCCATCAAGTTTTTAAAATATTGCATGATAAAGAACGTCAAATTGCAAGAGTATTATTTTTGTAAGATTATTTTATATATTTGTTTATACATATTCATTTTTGATGAAATCTTCTCATTATCTGACCCTATGTCTTCTACTTTAGGCTTCAATAAGTTTCATGAACAGAAGGGTGCATTTTATTTTTTCAAAACTCAATTATGAACTTTGTATATATATACATAAATTCATATATATATATATATATATAGGGAAAATGGTATATATGTATGGTTTTATTAAAAATGTGTGAGTGGGTTTTCATAAACAAACTTTTTTGACTAATGGCACAATCTTCCCCATATACACGATTGGTTAACTAATACTGTTAATGTGTTAAAAAACATGAAGGTGCCAATTAATTTTGGTATGAACACGGTTATATATTTATGTATTTTATATGTTACATGAACCTTTATTATACCCAGTTTTGAGGTCTTTAAACACTGAGTCTCGAGTTTAAGTGGATATTTAAAACATAAGAAATTTTGTGTTGTTAAAAACTTATATATATGCATATATTTGTACACATTATTGTATATATAAATATATAGTTCATATAGATTACCCTCTAGACCATTTTTAATTCTTTTAGCAAGGAATTTCTAAAATTAATTTATGTTTTTGGTAAGTATGATTGTGTCAATTTACTTTAGTGTAGGACTGAGCTGAACAAGTAAGTTATATATGTGTACATAAACATTTATGTAAAATTGTCTAATGAATAAACCCTTTTCAAAATTATTTAATTGATTAATAAGGTTCTAGAATTTTAAGAATAACATTACATGTGACAAATTCTGTATTTTTTTAGTACTTTGGATGTCAATACCTGTGATATAATCTACCTATCTTTTTACCATTATAATGACATAGTCATATAATTTTTAGTTTGGTTTTTAACATCTAGATGAATGTCCCAATTTATAAAATATGTAAATGAAAAAATATAAATGTATACTACAAAGAACAAATATGATTATACAATAAATTATTCAAAGTGGTATGGGACACTTTAAATAATATGAAATGGGAAATTTAATTATTCAAAGAGGTATGGGACACTTTCAATAATATTAAATGAAAAGTTTAATTATTCAAGGTGGTATGGGACACCTTGAATAAAATTAAATGTGTAAGTGATTATTCAAGAGGTATATGACTTTCTAAAAATATGACCAGATTTGGCATATGTGGAATGTATTGGACTAGTATGTTCCGGGTTGGGGACCGATAAAAGTAAGCCCTCGGGGTTGGAGTCTGGTTACAGATGCTCTCTAGGTAGGAGTCCGGTTATAGATGCTCTCTGGGTTGGGGTCCGGTTACAGTTAGCCACAAGGTCTTGGCACGAGACCTTGACACAGAAATTAAAGTCATGAATTATACATTCCCTCTTAATATTTATGGTCATTAAGTAACCAAATGGATATTCGACAAGTAGAATATCCATGGTTAAGAGCCAGTACTTATGAGTAAAAGAAAAGTAATAGCTTGTTGCATGAAATATGTTTAGCACTCAGTGAATTAGTATTCAGTCTATGAAATTGAAGTTGTTTACTTTACGTTCAACTCTGGTTATTCATTACTCTTAGTTGTACAATTTGTGCTTACATATTCATATGTCATACATGTTTATAGAATCTTTTGTGTATTACTTCAAATGAGAATCCTTATAATTGAATCACGAATCCTTGAAATTCTATTAGCATGTTTTTAATTGAGTAATTTTATGATATGTTACATGTGTTACAGTTTTTCATTAAGAAAAATATTTTATGGGAAGTTTTAAAGAATGTTTTAAAAAGTTATCTTGGTTTATTTTAAAACCCCTTAATGGGCATTCATATACTCACCCTATGTTTTATTTTAAAAAAATCAGGTATCATATTGAGTTAAAGAAGTATGACAGAAGTGGCTGGTTTCCCAGAACCTGAACCTAGTTCAATCCTCTAGAAGGGACATGATGTGTGATTTATCAGTTCATGTTTTTGTTTAAAATGAAACATCATGTTCTGAAGGCACAAGCTTCGGTTATTCTAGTTTCGGGTCCTCATAGAAGGCAGAACACCAGTGACCAGTTGGACTTTTACAGTAGTTAACTATTCTGGAGTAAAAATGGGATGATGTCTCGATGGATTTTAGGACTGTTTTACCAAGTTTTTATAGAGGTAATAATGATGTGGGGGTTGTTATTGAGAGGCTTATAAAGGAAACTCATTTCTTTTCGATAATGGATACTTTTAATTTGGATGATCTCAGGAGTTTGTATATCTAAGTGGTGGTACGACTACACAGGGTCCCATGCTCGATCATTTTAGATAGGGATTCCCATTTTAAGTCTTGTTTCTGGAAGAGTTTTCAATGAGTGATGGGTACATAGGTTCCCTTGAGCACTACATACCACCTTCAGACTGGTGTCCAGTCAGAGAAAACTATACAGGTCTTAGATGACATGCTACAAGCATACATCCTGTATTTTGGATTCCCTTGGTAGAAACACATTCCCCATGTTGAATTCGCCTACAATAATATTTATCAGGTGACGATATAGATGGGAACTTTCAAGGATTTATATGGCAGTCTGTGTCATTATCCCCTATGCCGGTTGGAGGCAAGTGAGGCAGCTTTATTGGGTCTATGACTCATGCAGGATACTTCTAAGAAGGTCAACTTGATTCAGATGAAAATGGGCACTGTACAGTCTCGTCATAAATCTTACACCGATCATCGCAGATGAACTCTAGAGTTCATGGTTTGGGGTCCGGTTTTATTTCATATTTCATTGAGGTCGGGACATAGTCATATTAGGAGATAGGGTAAACTTTCACTAAGATATTTCAAGTTTTTTGAGATTTTGTAGAGAGTCTGGTTAGTTTCTTATCATTTGTATTTACCACTAAGGTAATGATCCATACATGACTTCATCCAAATATCTTAGTTGTGCCACTATCACTTAGACTTGTCTCATGTTTTTTATCATGATGAGGTTGAGCTTCAAGATGATGCATCCTTTGAGGATTATTTAATAAGTATAGTTGACAGGAGAACGAAGGTTCTTTGATGCATGTTTGTTCATCTTGTATGGTTGCTATGGAAGAATATCCATTTGTAGGAAGATACATGGGGGTGGGAGGTCGATGAATGTGATCAATAGACAGAGTAATTCTTAGGAGAATCTTGTCCACCCTTGTAAGGGCAATTTGGGGATGAATTACTTTGGGGGGAGTTTTTAAGAACCTAGTTTTTCCCTTGAGGTATGGATCTTTACTTTTCGGTTTGTACATAAGGAAATGGGGAAAAATTGTTCAAGGTCTTTTTCTTCCATTGAGTTGTGGATCATTCCTTTTTAGTTTCTATATAATGAAATAGAGGGAAAATAGGTCAAGGGTTAGGTGCAGGCCTATTACATGATGTAATAGGGTGTTACATTCCATGTCCTTTCCAAAACATGCCTTTTAATATGGGAACACATTATGTACTTCCCAATAAATGCCATGTAATGGTCTCACCAGAATCTGTACATACATAGAATATAGTTTCCAATAAATGTTGTGTAATTTTTTTGTTAAAATAGACAGTAGATTCTTTTTTGTAAAAAATGAATAAAACTCATCCCTCTTTGACGAACAATGTGCCTAGGCGATCCAAGAATAGGGTGTCCTCCCATTTCATCATCCCGTATCTAATTCAAACACCATCTTACATGTTCTATTCCCATCAATAATCTCTTTATTCCACTTGAGTAGTTCTTCGTGATTTTTTATCTTGACCAAGTTATTGAGGATTGAGTATTTATGCTCGTTTTGTATATCCACTCCATTATAAATCAAATTAGAGGTTGATGTCAGATGAGGAGAGTTGTATGAGTATAAGGTCGGTGGTCTTGTGCCTTTCCCCATTTTTCAAGTTTAATATATATGTTGGAGTGCCACACATCAATTTTTAGGGTGTTTCCTTGGATTAATTTTGTATATTTCTATTTCTTATTGTTATTTAAGTGAATTATTAAGGGTTTTAAAGAATATTTAGGGGTGTTTACCTTGATTAAGGGCCACCCCATGGGTGTGTTTCTTGTTATTGACCATTTATGGCTTCTTGGACTAGGATTCTTATGTTTCATGCATTAAATTCCCTTCTTGGGTTGTTTAAAATAATGTTGATTAAATTCTAAGACATGTAATAGTTTAATTTACATGTGTTGCTTCTTATCTAAAATGATAAAGGGGTAAATAGTAATGGGTGACCCAAAACCTCATGTTACAAGGAAAGGTTGGAATCATTTGAATATTGAACCTTATACTTTTGTTGAACCATGGCTTCAGTTAAAAAAACATGGATAGACTCAAAGAGGATAATATCCTAACAATTCATTAGTGATCCTATAAATGAAATGGTTGGGATCATGGATAATTATAATTAAATTTCAATAAAACCTTGAATCCATGAGGGATTCCAAGGAAGGGCTCTATTAGAAGCTATTTTTATGTCATGATTTCACATTTACTTATAATTTTATATCAAAATGGAATGAAATAAGACGCATCTGCCAAGACAAAACACAAGCTTGGATTTGGTCTTCTCTTGTAATTGTTTAAATGGTCTTCGAAGACCTCTGTTGTGCTAACTTTAGTGAATGGATCATTGGGACTAGTTCGGATCCCGAGACTTATATAATTCACTGTAATTAAATTTCTAATGAACGTAAAATGAATGTAAATAGAAACTGGTACTTTTAGGATGATTTACATTTTATTATTTCCTACTTTACAGCTTTCCCTAATGAACACTACCTATATTATATATTCACTGATAGATTTGGCACATACCTTGGGTGGTTTCCTATTGGGATTTAGTCTCATATCCTATTTGGTCCATGCTTTTAGGCCCAAATAGATTATATTGTTGCACGTGTTGATAAGGTAAATTTCCCTTCTACTAGTACTTGATTTTTGTTTTGGAGGAGAAGAGCATGGGACCAAGATGAGGCATGTGATTCTTCTAAGTTTTATTAGTTCCTTTTTGTACTAATGGTACTTATATTTTGCATTACTATAGTGTAACATGTTCTGTTGTTTTCCTAGAACATGTAACATGCATAATCATATTTTTATGCGATGACATATGGTTATTTATATTATCATTTTTTGTTGCTTACTTCTATTGTATGGTATTACTACTTTTTCTATATTTTTATTATTCCCAGTATGATATACTCTAGAAATAAGGGAATAGTCTCCCCATTATCATCACTTAGGTTGTGGATTCTAGTTGGCAGCCTTTGGTGTTCTGATAGATGGGCTTGAGGCCATGTGTTCAATCAAGATTGGAGCACTATTAGGAGGCATCCAGACAAGGGACGTTACAATACTCTTCTAAAAAATATCTATCTTCTCAGAGAACTCAATTATATATATTATAAACCATTAATAAGTTATTTTCACCCTTTTTTTATAAACATTTCTTCGATAAACAAGGAATAAATTTGGACTTAAATTTTGAAATTCCCGCATAAAATATTCCATGTTTTACTATTTTAAATCCCCCGAATATGTTAGATTCCATAAATTTATAAGAAATTTTTTGGATATCTATGTCATAATTCATCAATCATTACCTAAAATTTAGAAAGAATCAACAATATTTTTTTAGTAAATATTTAATGTTGAAATAATAGATCAAAAAAATTATAATGAATATTAATTCACAAAATTTATATTATATTCTTATAAAACCTCCTCTCAAAAACACATATCAAAATAATATATTAAACACTTCTTCTAGAACACTGATCATTCAAATGATTATAAAAATGAACATTATGTGTCACCACATCTTAATATTTCACTCCCATAAAATGGTTTCCATCTTATTCAAAATTTCATATTCTTGTAAGATCACTATTGGGAAAAATCCCTCAATGTAACATTGCATCATTTTTGGGTTTGTTGTGTTTGTTGACAATGTAGGTTTTCATGGTGAATTTCTGAGTTCTAGGGATATTTTTGAAAATCTATGTTGATAAAGAACCTTGAAAAAGAAAGATAAGGTCTAGAGGTGGTACAAAAGAACAGATACAAGGTGGAACCATTTTCCAGTGTTTGCCAAATTTTTGGGGTCCAAAATTTGGAGTTTTGTGAGAATCGCGAAGAGTAGATTTCCTTGAAGATCTCATGAAAAAATGGAAAAGTCATGAGTTTCATGAATATGGTATTTGTGATGTGTATTTCATGAATACATGAAGAAAGATGACAGTGTTATTTATGATTATGATGAGCTTCGCGAATAGCCGAAGAGAAGAGCTTTGCAAGAGAGCATTGCAGCGGCAAAGAGCATTGCGAGTGGAGCTTCATGGTGAAGGTGAAAAGGAATTGACAGAACTCTCTGCGATTACGATGTGGACTACAATCCAAAACTTTCTGTGGTTCTTCGCGATATAGAGTGAATCTCGGCATAAATTTCATAGCATTGAGATTTGAGATGACGTGGCACTGACTTTGTGTGGAAGGTTCTTGAGTCAGTGGAATCACCTATAAATAGGCCTCAACCCCCTCAGGAGAAGTGGATAGATTTCTAAGAAAAAATTGTTTCTCTCAAATTGAGAAGGAGGTTCACGGAGGCAGTGTTCTTCACAAAAGACCGGAGCCTCGCGATAGCTAATCGATCTCCGCCAAAGAGGTGTGTTCCGCATTGGCTCTGTGAGATTCGTGAAGGAAGTCTCTTAATGGATTGAACTCTGTAGTTTCCTAATCTTTGCGAAGACTTTCTTTTTATGTAGGATTTATCTCTATGAAGAAGTTTTCTCTATGAAATATCATGCTATGGGAATGTGTGTGCTTTGCGAAGAGGCAGGGACTTCTCAAAGGGTTGTTTGAGCTTTGTGAAATTGGTAGCTTAATGAAGTAGGTGGATTTTCAAAGGTATTTACAATGGCTTTCACCCAGTGATCAGTGGAAAAGTGGTATTCATATATGTATGAAATTTAGAATTTAATAGAGCATTTACATATAGTGGAGGATGCATTCATTAGTGATAATCATCAAACCTAAAAGTCCATAAACTATGAGTGGATCCCTTCCAAGTGCAATGAGCAGAGAAAGCGGAACAAGGTTGTCCTTTATACTGGTAGTGAGTTAGAGATAGAGAAATTGGGAGTGACCCTTGGGAAAGAAGAGATCTATACCTATGCTCTGTAAAGGTAGTGAGTCTGGGCATAGAAGTGATCTAGCCTAAACCTTATTGGCAATGAGCTTTAGTGGATTTGGTAAGTCGGAAAACTGTCTTTGTATGCTCCTTAGACATAGCCCAATGAGGGTGAACTAAGTAAAAATATTTGTTTTTACCTATTTTCATTCCTGTAGCACATTAAAAGCATCATCATCATCAGATAAATAAGGGATGAATTAGATCAATAGTACCACATGAGTGCAAACAAAGTGACCATTATAATATTGAGGTCAACATCGAGTGGACCAGGATGAATTTTGAAATAGAGTATCCATACTGTAATTCACCCCCTCCCCCTAAGGTTATTTCAGCCTCTTTTTGGTCATAACAATCACAAAAGTTTCATTCAGATCATCGAATAATAACAAATTAGATACAATCTGGATCTTATTCTATAATACACCTCTCTGATATTCATCCATTGAACTCAAAAAATTTCTTCCCAACTTCAATATGATGAAATCACACCTGATTATTCAGAAACCACTTCAAATTAGTTCACATATTATCTTTCCAAAAACTCATTTTTTACTTTATATATTATAAAATCAACTTTTATGATTTAATCACCTTTTGATCCTCCATCAATGAGATGTTTATTCCTCGAATGATCAAAAGATTCATCATCTAACTTTAAATCCAAGTCTTCCAAATATGAACATCTAAAAATTCACAAGTTTTTTTATTGATTTATTTTATAATGATATCTTAAAAAAATGAAACAAAAAATAAAAAAAACATGTTTTATTATTGAAAAAAATTCAACTATTAAAAAATGGTGGGAACCTTAATCTCCCCCATTGGATTTTTTGTCAACGTCAAAACAACTATTTTTCAAAAAAAACTCTCCATCAAACCATATACTTCCTCAAATAGAAATATCATGACATCAAATATCCAGATAATGAAATCAACTCCCCTTTCAAAATTTCATTGTATTTATAAGGTTACTATAAAAAAATTTATGTCAAATTGTTGTAAGTTAGTGTAAACTCCTCAATAACCTATTTATATCAATCTATTTTACCATTTGTCAAACATAGTCTATAGTAATATTCATACCAACAAAAAAGGTGTTGAAATCCTTTTTAATATTCCATGAAAAATATTCATAATAACTCAGTGGAAAACCATTATTTTCAATGAAAGATATAACTTTCATTTTTCATGATTTTTAGTCTGAGATATAAATTCATTGTCTCGAGCTTATACATCACAAAAAAACAACTTCATATATTATAATAATTCATCACACATATAATCATTATCACCTAAAAATATTATGCCTTTAGTATAAACTTTAATAATAAAATTAAGTAAAAATTAATTTTACATAAAAATATGAGACAAATTTTCCACTTTAAAATATTTTTTAGGAAGTTAGAAAGTTTTGAATAACAAGCTCGAAGATCCTACTTCAACCCATATAATGATTTATTAAACTTATATATTTTATCCCTTTTTATTAAGCATTAATCATTTTTTATTTATAATAGAAAATTTTTCATTAACATCCCTAATTAAGTAGGCCAACATTAAATTCATCTGAAAGACTTTTTAACTTTGATGAGTAAAAAATTGACAAGAACGTTATGATAATTTGGAGTCATGAATCATAGGATAATGTTTCTTCCAAATCAAAACCTTCAAACTGTACATATCATTTATAGATGACACTATAAATATTCATGGAAACCCACATTTATGTTTCAATACATTACATAACATAAATATAGTTTCTATAAAAAATTTATCCATTGATATTAGAAATTATTCACAATCGTTATTCTTTTCAATTTGGTCAAACTATTCACTCATCATGTCCACCCATTATTTATGTTCTACATTATGTGACACTAATCGTGGTTCAATTTGAGAGATAATTCTATTTTTTATTGCCATTCTCAATTTTATTATTTTATGAACCAGTGCTTCATAATTTCCAATAATATTTCTTAGTCCAACATGTTTCTATATCTTTTAAAATCTTAAACTTTTTTTGAATTAGAACCTCCTTCATCATGAGAATTATCAGAAACTATTCGATATAACACCATTAATATCATACCATTTTTTTAGTTATTTTAGAGGAATTTAAAATATATTCTATTAAATCTCTAAAATCAATAAATTATTATTCTATTTATTTGAAATTATTTTCAATAAATTTAACATCACATTTTTCCACAATTTTGTGATATTTTTTTACTACATCACTTATATATTCTTCCTTTGGTTTTATTCTCTATAAAGATTCCTTCCTCAACCCTTTCATCAAATATAACTATTTTTTAATCTTCATCAAAAGGGAATTCCAAATACCTTGAAGTATTTAATAGGTTTTTGTGTTTTCTAACACATTTCATAGGGAGTTGGTTCATTTTTTGGTAATAGGAAACATAAGTTTTGAACATGTACTTATATAAAAACTGCATCCATACAGAATAAATTTTTGATTTTTATACTAAAAATGATACCTACCCCTAATTCAATTATACCTTAGTTATTTCTCATAGATACTCTATTTTTGTATGGAATGTAAGGATAAATATTTTGATTCTTAATCCCATGATGGGAAAAATAGGGTTCAAATGATTAAAATGTAAACTCCTTTTTTTCAAATGTTATAAATTTTATAATAAATAAACATTGATCCTTATCTACCTCCTTCTGATATATTTTTAACATCTCTATAGCCTCAGTGTTTTTTTATAATCATTACACGAGTAATATATGTAATGTAATTGATGATGGTAATAAAGTATAGATTTCCATTGGTGGAATACTATATCATTATTCTACCAATATTAGAGTGAATATGGTCATGTGGTTGGGTAGGTTGTGTCTTTACCTTATGATGAATTTTCTTTAACATTATTCCTTTATTTCATGTTTTATAAATAACTTCTCCATCTTCCTTTAGTTGAAGATGGTCTTTCACTACTTATTTCAATAATAGTTTTCTTAATTTTACTTAAAAATATGTCCAATTATCCTTTGACATATCTCATTTTCATATTTAGTACTTAGATATCGTTAGTTTATTAGAATTACATTTTTGAACAAATATCTTATTTTCCTATCTCCCTAAGTGAAATATTTTCCATCTATTTAACTTTTATGAGATAAGAATATTTTTTGATGATGGATTTATTCATATAATTACAACGATTACTAAAAATTAGTATGTTGTGTTTATGTCCAAAATCATATAGAACGTCCTTGGATATAAAAATTTTTGGTTCAATTATTGTTGTTGAAATCCCTAAAATTTTTGGGGAACTATTATTCCCAAATATACTAAATCCTCCATAACTTTCTCAAAATTCTTCGGATTTTGTTATATCCTGATATATAAGAATACTATCAAATTTTAAGAATCCATATACTCCCCTTTCTATTAGATTATAGAAAACCTAAAATAATAATGATTTTCCTCTAATATTCCCTTTGCCAAGTTCCTTTTTATTTACTAAGAGAGGAACTTCATGGGTATAATAGTCTAAAAAACTTCCTTGTGATCACTAGATTCATCAATAGATTTTCTCACCTCATAAAACATTCATACCTATTTTTTCTTTAAGACTTGTTAACATTCTGACTTTCCTTATTAATATCATTTTTTATCTTATGGATTTTTTTATTGATATTTTCATAATTTCTCTTCGATTTAGTATTTCTCCCCCCTGACTCATTCTTTTACCGTAGAAGTGATATGTTATACCAACAGTTTTATGATTTAGGCTTAATTTCTCTAAAACAACAAAAATATAAATTAAATTTTCTTCTTCAATAGGGAAATTAATGTTGATTTAATATTTATTATGAGGTTAATTAGAATTTATAACATTATTTGTTTTCTTTTATATGAAATATTAGTCTTCTTGTAGTGGCCATCTATTTTTAAATTATTTTGGAAGAAATTAAATTATAAACTATATTTTTAATCCAGGAATTCACATTAATTATGTATGAAACTATACAATTATTTCAAACAATCTTAGTAACATTTGAATTATTAGGTTGAGTTAAAACCAATTTAATATAGATGGATTCATTTTAAATTATTATTGATTGGTGTTCTACATACATTTATTTAAAAAAATCATTTAATCCTTTTTATTGAATTTTCATCTTTCAGAAATATTAATTTAGTATTTCAAAAAAAGTTCCCCATAATGAAAAGTTTCATATCATTTTATTTATGAAATTTTTATTCTCTACAATGTTTTTTAGGGATTTATTATTCATAATATATTATTATTATATATTAATAAATTATTCCTTCCCTAGTAATATGGAATTCTACTTGATTTTATTATTTCTGGTTAAGATAATATTTCATTTCTAACCCCAGCACATATTATATGCATGATTCATCACCTTATCCTTCTTCAAAAGTAGATTTTTTTTGGTGTTTCTGAAAATGATCCATGAAATTTTTAATTTTGAACACAAAAAGTCATAATGTTAACTATTTTTAGTTAAATAGTTATTATATTCATTCAAAATCATACTATTTCTTTTATAATATCTAATTTTCTATTGTATGGATTATTTTGTTCATTAGAAGTTTCACCCCATTTCTTCTACATAGGTCTTCTCATTAGATCGTCTTTTTTAGACATAACCTTTTTCAAGGGAATGTAGAGGAATAGTTTTCAATTTATCCACAAATAATCCATTTTATAAAAAATTTCCCTAATTCTTTCTTTTAAATTTTACATTTTTTATAGAAAAATACCTTTAACTGTGAATAATCCTTACCATCCATTGATTGATATTATGATATGTTGGATTACACTTACTCTTTAGAAATCAAGATTTTATCCATTTCATCACAAGTAATTTAATACTTAATATTATTATTATATACCAAATCAATTCTCGATGTTGTGAATCTCCATAGAAAAATTGTTTCTCTGTACTTAATAGAATTGATTATGGGGTCAAATCTATTTGGAAATTTTCCCTTCAATTTTTCTTAAAATAGATGAATCTGAAAATATTTCCTCAAAACCACTAATGTTAAGAAAAGTTTATACAACCTTATGAAGTACCAATAAATAGGTTTATATTATTCCTTTTTTTATCTTTTCATTTACTTATCTAGAACTAAAGATTCTCTTCTTTACATTGAAATTTCCTTAAAATTAATTTCAATTTTTTTATATGATTCCCTGGATTTTTAGAGACCTATCACCATTATATAGATTTTATAGGAAAAAGATTTATTAATATAATTTTAAGAATTAACATAAATCCAAAGATTTATTTTATTAGTAATATCCATTTGTTTATCCTTTTCTTTGGGTTTAAATCCAATATTTTTTGAATTGACAACTTCTTAGTTAAGATAATAAAGATAGGTTATCACCTTATTCTTCCATAAATGATAGTTATTTACATTGAATGTAGGAATAAATATGCTACTAGTTAAATTAAAATTCTCTATCCACTATGAGTGCATCTATAAAAGAACATAGATCTAACACAAATAGATGTTTCTAGGCATTTGAAACCAATGAGGGAGGGTGGTTGAATTACTAGTGAACCTTTTATAACATTATTTCACTTCGAAATAAACCTATGTAACGTTTTTAGAGTTTTTATTGTCACAAAATTTTATTTTTACCTCGCCAATATGAAATTATAATAAAAAATGAAAGGTACACCAATTTTATAGTGTTTAGTCCCAATTTAGATACCCACTCCCTGAAAAGTTTTGAATCACTCGATACACATATTTTTCACTAATATACATCACATATACAAATGTGTGTAGGGATAGAATAAATATTAACCAAAATTATGGGGGGATTCAAACGTCCTTTACCAAAGAATATTGGTTATCAACTATTAAAAAAATTATACCACTGATTTTAGAAGTATCTTGGAACTATACACCTTTTAAATTGTAATGATGCTCTTCCTATGATCCTATAAAGTAAATGAAATATTCTAATTCTCACAAAATAAAATATATGAGTCATTATATCTAAAACAAATTCTTCAAGAACTTTTTCATCTTCTTATAGATCTAAATTATAAATACAATCCAAAAATATTAAAAAGATCATTACATTGTTTATGCACTCAAACAACCTCTAATAATAATTTAATAACTATAGACATTACATTTGGTTTTCCTTAAAAACTCATTCTTCCTTTGACTTACTTTAAATTCTCCAAAAAAATCAGTTTCAACGTACATTATAATAATTTCCTCAAATAACATATTCAATGATCTTTAGATTCATGAATATTGTATCATGAATGATATGCATTGAAAGAAAAAAAACATCATCATCATAATGAATACAACTTCAAAATAATATGGGCATCTCTTCTAGATCCTCCTTCCATATAGTCCTAACAAAAACCTCTATATAGCACTTCATCGGGAACACTTCTTATCTATATAATTAAAAAACTTGAACTTCTTATAGAACCCATTTTGAATAGGCCACTCTATAAAAACTCTTTTTAATAGATTCATAATTTCACCATTAGTAACGATAAAATATTATCCATTTAAAGCATTAATACGTCTCAAAAAATATACTTTCCAGATCATCTAATAGAAATATCCCTCCAAATCTCCAACAATCGATATCAAAAATAGTATTCAATATTTACATCAGTTGAAATCATGTTACATCTTCCATTAATATTTCATTTGTATTCTCTAACAACCCTATATTTTAAATGTTCTTTCCTTTCAAAAAATATTTAATTATTTGATAGCAAACTTTATTCACAACCATGTGTATTAAAGATTTTTGATATATCATGCCCTTATAACCTAGTCATTGTATTTTCATGTATGGATATGATTAAAAAAATTATGAAATATTTGTATAATTTTCTTACTTAGTAAAAAGGTATTTATTAATTCTTATGAATTATGAACTCAATTTTCAATGAAGTCAATTAATTCGTTAGAAATACTTTTTCTTTAAAAATGCTTTTGATTTATTTTTTTGAGAAATTATTGTGGTTTATTTATTTCAATTATATAAATGATTTTATAAAAATTGTAACATTTATGAAATCATCTTATCAAAAATAACTTAAGGTTAAAATCTGATATTTTTTTGAAAAAATTAATTTTTTGTGAAGAGTAAGAAAACATATTTTTATAGAAAAATATCTTTTAAATTCAATTACATTAAATGATAAATTTTATTTTTAATTTTTTTAAAAATTTATTTCATCAATATTTATTATAAATAATATAATTTCAGTCATTTTTAATTTATATTATGATTAATTTTTATATTAAAACATTTTTATACATAATAATTTATTTTTATTGAAAACTATTTTTCCTCACATTTTGCATGTTTACTTTAAAACGAACTTCTAAAACTTATAGATATTGAAATTTTTAAAATTGATTACATATTTTAGAGTATAATAATTAATATTACATTATATGATCAACATAATTTTTGTTCATTATAAATAGAAACTTTATTATACACTCATTACTATTGTAAAGGCTAAAGGGGGTTGATGAGGCGTTAAGCCTAAGATATTGGGGTTAAGATAAACTAAATACATTTCTAGATCCTATTGAATAAATTTATTTTTTTTATTTAATCCTCTATTCAAACTAGATCCAATTTGGATCTATTTTTTTGACCAACACATTAATATATTTTAGACTTTATAGTAAATCCATGTTCAACCTCTGAATCCCTTATAAAATGACACTAATTATATTATCTTATTCACACATAAAAAAATTATATCTTCGAAAACCGAAAATAAATCCCTTATTAGGAATTCTACCCATGATCCAGATGTCCTTATTTGATAAAACTCCCAACCATAGGAGGCATAAGGTGTAATCCAATGAAAGATGTAAAAAGAAGATATATAGATCCATACTGAGTGTTTTAAATTATTTTCTTATTATAAAACCTTCAATTAATTGAAAATCATAATGGTAAAATAATAGATTATTATCACATATATTTATGTGTTTTTATTTTGATGGATACACTTTTTTCTTCTCCTTTTCTACCAAATGAGAAATGAAAGTATTTCATGTGCCAATGTGTGGACTACCACCTCCATGTAGTGGTATGATTAATTTTTCATCAAACTACTTAATTGTTGGTTATTATTATGTATTTAACATTTATAAATATAATTTACTAAATTATTATTATTTTTCAATTATTATATCATATCTACCTTCTTACCATCACATTATTTGTGAAATGCAACATTTATCTTGTCTACATGTTGACTATCACCTCTACCAAGAGATTTGATCCTTCTTTATGAATTAAACGAATAGTAATTTGGATATATTGAATAAATATATGTGATAATTTTTATATAATAATTATTCTATAAAGTTCAAATATTATTTCTATTTCTCTCATTTCATCCATCAAAAAATGGAAAATTCACTAGTGTGTACGTATGGATTACCCTCTCCCTAAAGTGATATAAATCATCTACCATCCCAAAAATATATAAATAGTTATAATATGGTTTAATTATTATGTATGATAATTATGAAAATATTTTCATTATATTTATGTTTGAATAATGATAAATATATATAGGGACTTGAACTCCCAAATCAACACATGTATGAAATGAAAAATAGTTATCACCTGGAATAGTGATTTTAATAAATAATTATTAATAAATTAGTGATAAGAATTTATAATAAAATAATATATGGTACTATTGTAATGAATACAGATCAAAAATATATGTATAATAAATCTATTTTTATTATACATGCTTTTTTAATGCATAAAAACCAGTAAAAGACTTGAGGTAAGAGAATTATGACACAATCTCATCTCGTTTTAGGATTTTTTATACAAAATTTCCACTGAGCGAAATTATATATCTTATCCTTTATAACCCATATAATTTATTTTACTCTATTTATACATTAAATATTAACATAATATTACTATTTCCTCTCATTTTTCATAAAATAATCGAGAAAATATTTTTAAAGAAAGGAAGATCTTCTTGGTTGATGAAATTTTTCTTCCATGTACATTTGATTCAATGATTATTTATGGATGTTTTAACTATACATAAAATAATTTACAAATTTCATCTTCATTATCATTTAATTCATTTTAATGGGTTTAAAAGTAATTTTTTTAAAGAAAAATTTTCTGAACAAGTCATTTATGAGTTTTTTATAGAATGATGAAAAGAATACTCTTTTATCCTATACAACATGAAATGGTATTCCCTAAATCGTGACCATTCATTGGATGAATCATCCTTTATATGTTTCCATGGTTCTTCTAAAGAAATATAATATTTTTGAAATTATTTGATTTTAAAAAAGTGATTTGAAAATAAAAAGTGTATTTTCCTAAATTAATGTTCTAGTGATTATTTAATGGTTTTTATATATAAGAAAACATTCATTTATCTGACTTATGATTCATGTGGATATGAAAAAATGATACCCTCTATATTGATCATTTAGTTGGTTTATGATTATGATGATGATATATTCATGAAACCAAATTTCTATTCTATGGGTTAAGCTATGAAAAAATGATAAATGTTTTAAATATCTTGTAAAATATATATGAATAGATTATGTGATGTTTAGACCTATTATATACCATAAAATAATTGGGTACAAGAAGATAACTCGTGTGATAACTAGGTTATGGTTGAACCAAATTTCACATTCAAAACATTATGTGTAGACATGGCTTCAAGACCATAAGTTTATACGTAGACCCCTTTACATGTCCATAAGTTTATGATAGGACCATATTTCATGTCCTTAGTTTAATTAGTGAATCTATTACTATTTATATGTGTTCACAATATTATAATCTTAAACATTTTCCACTGTTTGATGTTTAAGATATGATATAATGTCTCATGATTTATGATTGATGATTTTACAATCATATGAATTGTATCTTTTATTGTGAAATATCCTTATGCCAGGACACATTATAATAGTTATTTAATTAATCAGGTATGAATTATTTATGTTACGACTATAATATAATACCTTTATACTCATGTATGATCATTTATTGATATCTCCCATGTTTTCCCTTATAGAGGATCTAAACTCACCCGGAATCATATTTTCCTTCCCTAGGTTTTGATATAATCATCTAAACGTGATATTTTTATAAGGTTAGTAATATTAAGAACATTATGAGTGATGTTGAATATCCATTATTAAATATCTTTTTTTATAGAATCCAAAAAATCTCACCCTTTATCATTATTGGAAATTTATAACTATTTTATATATTTCATATTCAAATAAAATAATCAAATATGTATGTATGTTAAATTTACATGTCCTATGTTGGTATCATGGTAGGTTTAATTTATTCTTATAGATTATTATTATAAAACACTGTTGAAAATCCTCAAGATAATTCCATATGTAGTATAATATTTCAATGTTTTTTAAAAGTAAATATTATGTTCTTTAACAAAAAAATAGTGGTATTGATAATATAAAGTGGTTGCAGAAGTGTAATAGACGTCCCTAGGGGTAAAAAATCTAAAATTGATAGATTGGGTATTAACATGATCATCATTAGTTTGTGATGAGTGGGCCTAATATTGAACACCTAGCTAAAAACTCAATATGGTATCATTTTTTTAATTCATAATTATGTTTATAACAAATAAGAAGAAATTGAATAGATAATGATTATTTATGAACTTAGTTAAAAATAAAGTCTCATTTGTTGATAAGTTGGTTCCATTATTTAGAACATATCATCAATGATCTAAAAAATATATGATTTTTCACTTTTTTTATTCTATGATTTATTAATTTCACTCTGGTTTTAGATAATGTTTGTAATAAGAAGGAATCATGTGAACAATTAATGTGGAGACCAATGAAATGACTCTAATCCTGAAAAATGAAATGGAATGGGAGTTGGATTGTAATATATTTTGACTATACTCAATCATATTTCTCAATATTTGGGTGATTTTACAGACCATGTTGATCTTTTATATACACCAAATAGGTAGAAACATGTTGTTGAATCATTTACATGACAACACCCATCTTCTTTCTATGGATCTTTTGATCTACTAGTAACTGAGTAAAGGATAAATTTAATATAAAAGTTATTTTACTTTATATAGTATTTATATCATGAGAAATTTATTTTAGTTTTATATCACTAGTAAGGTGAAAAAAATTAATTTTGGACTCTTATCAAGAATACAAGGAACGCAGAAGAAATCAACTCCATAGAATCAGAAGATTTTATGATGGAATTCCTAAATAAGCAATTTATATGAAATTATTTTACTAAAACTAAAGGGGAATTTTATAGTTTAATTAGAATCATAATTAATATTTTGGTTCCTATGATGAAATATTTACATGAGTTTTGAGGTATGCTTATAGTTTTAACACTATCCCTGAAATCTAGATTGATCATTTTATTAGTGGATTAAGACCATGCCTATAAATTAAATTGGATATTAGAGTCTTTGAAAAACTATGATTAAATCATTAGATCTTCTCTTAATATGGAAATTTAAAATGGAGACTCTTAGTGTTCTCATGGTTTTTGGGAAAAAGCGAAATAATTAATTTCAAGTAAATTAGAATAATAATAATCTTATAGGAAGGAAAATCAATATTACTTAATATCATAATTGTGGAATGAATGATAAAGGAAGTTTCATTATGTTATCTACAAAATATTTTATTTGTATAAAAATGGTTATCAATAAAAATATTACTGATGTGATGTGATGAGACCATTTAATGAAATAAATGATGAAAAATATCAACAAAATGTTTTATTCACTCTCCAATTATATAATTACAAGAATTTTTGACATTAATTAAATTGGTGAAAGAATATTGTGGTTAAATAAAAATATCACCATCAATAAACTCTAAAGCTAAGAGACATAGGGAAAAATTACATCATCACAACATTTCTAGGGGTCATGAGAATGAATTTGTGAAATGTTCACTTAACATACACTATAAAACTAAAAATGTTTAATTTTATTCTAGATATACCCACTCTTTAATATCTAAATAATTTTATAATGGTATCACAACACCACCACAGTGATTTGATGTTGATTTTGGAGTAAAAAAAATTAATGAGATGATGACCATATCTAAAGTCTATATCTTGGATTAGGTATAAGTATTAGTAAATATACTTATTGAAAATATTGTGATGCCTATAGTTGAATATTTTGGAATTTTTGGAAGGGATTGTCTTTATATATATTGATCCTCTATTAATTTTTAAGAAACTGATGTCATGTTTTATATTCTGAATCAACCAGTGATAGTATTTTTATGAGAGGGTGAATATGAAAATCCAATTTATACTACTTTTGTTATATTTTTATTACATTCTACTCATGAAAAATATTTTTCTTTAATGGTTGTGGAGAAATTTAACATCAAATATATTCATATTTTTTAGGATTACGATGATATATTTCTTGAATACCTTCCTAGTATTTACAATAATCTATAATTTTATTTTTTAATAGAACCCATTCTTGGTGTTACTCAAATTTCAAAGAATACATATAAAATTCCCCCAAATGATTTTTAGGAATTAAAAAATAAATAATATGGAAATATTGATAAATAATTCATATACCATACTACATTACCATGGGATTAATATAATCTTTCTGTTGAGTATGATGATGGGTCAATGGATATTTGCATTTATTATAGGGAACATAACAAGATCGATATCAAGAAAAAGTATCATATACCCCCAAATTTATTACTTGTCTGATCAAATTCATGATGTTCAATACACTTACATGAATTACCTTCATTCTTGATATCCTAAATTGAGGTTCAATAAGGAGGATATACCCAATAAATCCATTATTATGAGGTATTTTCATTATAATTTATAGTAAATACATTTGGATATACTAATTCACCTTATATATCCAAGGATTTCATGAATAAAGTCATCTTAGATTACCTTTATTAGATTGTGGGTGTCTTTAAAAACAATATTCTTATATATTCCAATAGAATGAAATAGTATGAAGAATATTTGAAAATTTTGATAAAGATCCCAAGGTAGAAGAAGCAATATTGCAAATTTTAAAGGTGGAAATTTTGGGTATATAATGTATGATTCTTGTCACATGTAACATAAAGTGAGGGTATATTGGTGTATCCTTAAATGATGGAAGTTATCGAATAATAGACCAGAACAACAATAAGGATCGATATCTATAGTTTTCTTGGGATTTTATGACACTACTGACACATTTTTGAGAAATTTATCATGGATATAAAATCCACGAATAATTTGATGGAGAAGTGAGCTAAGTTTTTTTAGAAAAATGTAAGTTAGAAAAATTATATGTATCTTAAATGAGATGTGGTTAGTACACTTATGATTACACTACCCTATAGTGGAGAAATGGTTGGGATTCATAGTAATTCATCAAATAAGGAATTGATATTCATACTTATAAATAATTATATGGTGATAGTTCATGCCTCATGCCTATAAAAAATTCATGAGAAAAATAACCCGACTCAGGATTTAGAGTTGTTATTAGTAATTTTAACAATGAAAATATGAAGGCATTAGTTTAATGGTGAAATATATGATATATATATATATATATGTATGTATATGTATATATATATACTGATCATAAAATCATAATGCATATATTAATTTAAAAAATTAACATATTCTAAATGAGATAGTTAGGGTTATTAAAATATTATGAATTCTGAATACACTACCACCCTTGGAAGGTGAACAATGTGGTTGATGCTCTATGTTAAAAAAACCATTCCATATTTTCCATTATTTATATTAAATGAGATCCAATATTTATATATTTTGTAGAAGATAGATCTTATAATCATTAAGAAGGGGTATAGATAATATCTTTCCCATATAAATGTTCTACCATCCATCCACAAAATAATCAAGGAGACACTGGTTGAGGATGTGGAATTATAAAAGAATGCGAGAAATGTTCTTGATTTTATCCATGATTGTGGTGTAATGTTATTGTTTAATAATCGAGTATATTTTATATCCTTAATATACATGAAGAAGGTGTTACTGGATTATGTTCATAGTTCATCATTCTATATTCATCATAGATGTATGAATATGTTTATTGATCTGAAATAGTTTTTTGGGATAATTTAAATAGATATATTTCAGAGTATGTATCTTAGTTTTTGGTATGTTAGAAAGGTAAGGTTGATAGAAATAATGATAATGGGATGTTACAACCAGAACCCATTCTAGAATGGAAATGGGAAAACACCTCCATGGATTTCTTCATTAGACTCTCCAAAACATCTAAAAGCAATTTTTATTTGGGTTGTAGTTGATAACCTTATGAAATAAAAATATCATTACATTAGTGATGTTTTATATCACTATCAGATTTCCAGGGTAAACATTAAATATATGGTATTGTTTCTTGGAGTACCATATTATATTGTATCTAATTGGGATTTTAGGTTTACAACCATTTTTTGGATAAGTCTTCTGCAGGATATGGATACTGAGTTGGGGTTTAGTAATCCATATAATCCATAGATAGTTGTTAAATCTTATAGGACTATTAAAACTCTAAAATAAATTTTTAAATATTTATCTATTAATTTAAATGTTTGTTGGAATTAAAACCTTCCTTTGGAGAATTTTATAACCACAATAGCTTTCACTTGGGTATTCAGTTGGCACTATATAAACCCCTATATTAAAATATGTGAATGAATCCAATGTTCTAGGATGAATTTGGAGAATTAATTTCATTGGGAACTAATCTAGTTGAGGAAATTGTAGAGAATGTTTTAACATTTCAGTAGCGCATGAAGGTAGGCCAGAGTTGAAATAAGTGTTATGGTGACATTCATCAATGTGTTATAAACATTAAAGTTAATGGGAAGGTATTTAAGTAAATTTTTATATGAAATAATGTTATTATATTTAGAAATATTGGAAATCTGAACCCTATACATATAATAGATTTCATTTTTATCGATCCGGTCAGGCAGGTTTCTTATTACTTGGAACTTCCAACAAACCTCTTTAAAGACCATGATGTGCTCCACGTATATCACATGATAAAGAACAAACATGATCCTTAAAATATACTAATATCATAGGTTGTAATTATAGTTCATTATCATTACTATAAATATAAAATGGTAAAAATCATGTCTCGTAAAGATAAATTTCTACAAAATAAGACTGATCACCATGTTAAAGTTATCTGGTGAAATCAAAAATTCGAGGAAGCAACAAGCGAATATGTGGCTTTGATTAGGATGAGATATCCTCATTTATTTGTATCATAGTGATGGAAAACTAGGGGAAGGATTCATTTAATGGGGGTAGAATATAACACCCATGTATTTTAAACGTATATTCCTTTGAAATAAACATGTAGTATTCGATATCTTATTTTACACACAACTCCGAGTCTAACATGGTCGTAAAATAGTATACCTTTATAACCATTCCATTTTTTTCGAATGTATAAATACGATTAAAAAATTATGAAATATATGTATAAATTTATTTGTCAATAAAAATGTATTGACTAATTTTAAATAATTAAGCTCACTGTATTTAGTGAAGTCATTTTATTCTTCAAAAATTATTCTTCACTACAAATTGTTTTTATTTCTTCTTGGGAGAAAATATTATAAATAATATCTAAAATTTTCAAAATTTAATTATAAAAAAATGATATAATTTTTTAAATTGTAGTATATATATATTATCTTAAGGTAAAATTTTGATATTGTTTTGAAATGATTTATTTTTCAGTGAATAATGAAAAAATGCCGATTTTTTAGAAAACACTATTTTCTATTCAAGTATTTCAAAAGTCCAATTTTTTAGTTTTTTTAAAAAACTTAATTCATTACATTTTATTAAAAATAATCTAATAAATTTCATGACAATGAACATTATGACTCATAATTTTATAGAAACATTTTATACTTGAAAAAAAAAATCAAACTATATTTCACCACATTTTATAGGTTTATTTTAAAATTAATTTCTACTAATTCAAGATATTTAATTGATAAAAATGGTTTCAATATTTTTAATCATAAAAATTAAAATTATTTAATATGGTCAACCAATTTTGGTTCATTATGAAAATTATCATAAGTAAAAGTTCATTAGTACGATAAATGTTAAAAGGGGATAATGAGGGGTTAAATTAAAGAGATACGGGTTAAAATGAACTAAACCATATATAAATAATATTTAATGAATATATGTAAATTCTATATCATTTTATATTTAAACATGAGAATATATGGAGTTATTAGGCTTGATTAATACATTAATATATTTTAATCATTTAAAAATTAAATGCAGTCCTCTCCCTCCCTTATAAAAAGACACCACCTATCCTCTCTCCAAAACACTTAATGAGACACATATCTCAGCCATGAAATTTTAAAATCCTTCTCTAACATACCTTTAAATTAACTACATGTCTCAGTTTTTTCAAAATTCTATCCTTTTAAGTCATAATGTGTAAGCCAAAGTTGGTTGTGCAAAGAAAAGTATATCTCTTAACTGATAAATTTCATTTTATTTTTCATTATAACTCCTTAAATAATATTATAACCATGATGACATAATAACATAATTATATTTAATATAATTAGATGCTATTATGTTAATAGGGAAACCATGGTTATCACCTTTTCTAGAATTTCAAAATTAAAATATCGTAGATGTGGATTATCACCTCCATGTAGTGATATGATTCATTTTCCATAACCATCTATCATGGTTTGATATTTTTATTTAGTTTAATTTTATATAATATATTTATAATTTTGATTTTTTATAATTATAATATCTTATATTCCATCTAACCTTTCCTTCAGTTTTGAAATGATAATGTTTCCCATGCGTATGTGCAGACTACCACCTCCACAAAGCGATATCATTTTTTTTCTTTTCTTATTTACATGTCAGGTAATAATAATTTATTTAATTAATATATAAGATATTTATGATATAATAATGATTATATAAAGTATAAATATTATTTACCTTTCTCTGATTCCATCTGTCAAAAAAATGGACACATCAATCATGTGTGCATACGGATTATCAGCTCCAATAAATAGGGAAATTTATTTTTGATCACCACATTTTATGAATTTTTATTAAATTGTATATAATGAATACATATTATAATTATTAAATTATTAAAATTAAATATATTATTGAACCATGATCAAAGTATTAGGATATCAACTGCTAAATTGAAACATACAAAAAAACAACAAAATTATCACAAAAAATAATGATTTATAAAAGAAATGAAAATAAATTGTTGAAATGATTTTATAAGTAAATAATATATAGAATAATATAAAGTAATAGGTTCTTATATTAGATGTATAATAAATCTATATTTATTTTATAGGAGGTTTGAATTCGTATAAAGAAGGACAAGACTTGAGGATAGGGAATTATGATACCACAACCTTTATTTTTTGTATTGTTTTTTCTATATTTTATTTGAGGGCATTCGTATGGATCTTATCCAATAAATTCTATATGTTTTATTCTCATCTTATTATTCATGAATTTTTTAGGTAATATCAGCATTTTTCTCTCTTTAGTTGTTAAAATGATTAATAAAATAGTACAAATGTTTTCTACCTTATTCACTCTTTTGTGGATGAACTTTTTCTTAAATGTCCATTCTTATAAAAATTTATTTAAAGGTAATTTTACTTAATGATTAGATTTAATTTCATTTTAGTTACCTTATAATTAATTTAAAAATTTTAAAAATTTTATTCTTTAATCAAATGTTTATGAACTATTTATTTTTTATTTTTTAAAAAATTGGTGAAAACAATGTTCTATTTTAACAGATAATGCATGATAAAATACTCTCACCATCATGAAATATTTTTCATGGAAACGTATTTTTGAGGTTTTCATGGTTATTTTCAAATAAAATGTGTTTCCCAATGTTCTAGAAGATCTAAGGACGTAAATAAATTATTTCAAAATATAAAGGTTATTTTCATAAATAAATGTTCTAATGATCTTTTAAAATAATTTATATATAATGAAACATCCATCAAAGTTACTTATTCTTCCTTAGGGATATGATCAAATGATAATATATTTATACATTCTATGGACAAATTTTTTTTATGATGAATCTATATTGATGAAACCATTTTATTTTCCACATATTAAGCTATGAAAAAAGGATAAAACTTTTCATTGTCTTGTTGAATACATATGAATAGATTATATGAAGGGGTCCTTAATAGCCGTTTAATGGATTGAGTAAAGATGAATAACTCATGAAATAAATTATTTATGTGTGCTCCTAATTTCATGCTCACAAAATTATTCATGGAATTAATTTTATGGATATAATCTTATGCATGGAGATTCTTTGTAATCAATTATTTAAAACTAGGTCCCCATTTAAGTTCCATAATCTAATGAGTGAACTTTTTACATTTTATGAATGTTCACAATGTTATATACTTAGTCTTGTACCATATTACTATTTTTATGATATGATCTCAAGGTTAATGATTAATTATTTATGATTCCATAATCTTATGATTTTTTTCTTTTGTCATGATAAATCCTTCTTTCATGGCTCATGACTACAGATATTTAATTATTTTTGAATGATATCCTTATGTTATGGTTATGTTCTCATATACATATGATCACTTCTAATAATTTATTGATATCTCATATGTTTACCCTTACTAATAATATTAGGTCACCCTTTCTTGTAAAATTATTCCATAGGTTTTTATGGAAGATTTTATGTATGATATGTCTAGAAGTATGATAATGTGAAACCAATTGTGAAGGATATTGATTATCCTTCATGAAATGTTATTTTTTTATTTCTAGTATATCAATATACTAATGATTTATGGTTATAGAATGTGTAAAATTGTGTTATGTATTGAATATTCTTCTCAAATTATGTAATATCAATGTATGTAATGTTTGGTTCACCTCAAGTTCATATATTCTACAACTAGATGCTAATTTTTTGACTTCATTTATTACAAAATATCCTTCCTAGCATCAATCACATAATTTTATTCTTTCTATGTGGTATTTATTAATTGAATGACCTGGAAAAGCATCACCTAACTTTTTATATATACCATCTAGAAATGAACTTCTAAATAAGTCAAGAGTTTTCCTTCAATAAATACCCTTCTGAATTTAATATCATTAAAATATTATATATAAGACAAGCCCAGAAACATATTTCCATTTTAAAACAATGATAGAACACCATCAATAGAATATGGGTTAATTAGATTCATTTATTATTACATTTTAATGTAATTTTATATTTTAAATATGTTATAATGGAAACCAATAAGCTTTATATGATACAGAACTCACACATAAGCCTTGAAACTTGGGAAATGTGTGATAATGTTGTAGTATTCCCCTTATAAGTGTTTTAACGTCCTCTATTTCTATTTTTTTAATTATTGTAGTAGAAATTAAATAAATTCAAAAATTTAATAGTGTTATTTTGTCAAACATGGTCAGTATTATGACATTGAATTATATTTATTGTATTTTAAAAGTTAAATTAGTGATTATTGAGTGTTTTCTAAAAACAAATTTGTGTTCTGATAGTGTGGTTTGGATTTTTGGGTTGTTAATAATATTTAATTTTAATATATTAAACTATTTTAAAGTTATTTGTGTACTTCTTTCAATATTTTTAGAATATTTTACATGGATTTTTTATTAATTTTTATTTTTCATTTTTTAGAATTATAAAAAGTGTTCTCGTGTAATTCCTATTTATTTAAAAATGTAATTATATTTATACCATTGTTCAAAAGATTTATTTTTTCTTTTTCTCAATATTTAAATATGATTATTTAAAATAAAATCATGATTTCTTTTTAAACATTAATAATTTAATTAATATACTATCAAATAAAATTTTTTAGAAATTTTTTTGTCCATTTTATAATTGAGAATATTATTTAGATTTATTTCATTTATTTCATATATTGATGAAAAAATACTAAAAATTATATTTAATTGAGATTTTATGGTGTTTTTATCATTTTATTTATCCATGTCATTCAGTTTAGTTGGTAATTATGATGTTTATTCTAGTTTTGTTTCTTATTTGATATTATTTTACAATCTTGCCTCCTATTTAACTATAAATGAGAAATTAAGAAGTATTTATATGTGATTTAATGTAATTGATCCCTCCAGTTGATCAAAATATCCTTAAGTCTTTTTTTATTTTGATCATGTTATAAGAGTTACTATTCTGTATAACCAAGTTGTGTAAGGAAAATTATTTCAGCTGTTTCAAAATTAGACGAGTCTTATAAGTTGATATGTGATGGTTCTCTATGAAATATAAGAGTGTCTAATTAATTCAAATAAAAAAATTTATCTTCTAATAATTATTTATTGTCGAATGCTAAATTTCTCCAAATTCACACTCAACCATTCACGTTGAAAGTGTTGAAATTCCATTATCCATAATAATATATGTATGATTGTGGATGTGATGATTTCAAGGTGTATATCATATAAAATGAATTTTTTGATAATATTGTTCTAGAAATTTCATTAGAAATATGCTTCCATGAACATAAAGATCAACTTTTGTTAGACTAGGATCATTATATTTCTGAGCTAGAATAGTGACTACTTATTTAGTCATGGATAATACATTGAAAACAAGGTGTTTTAAATGTTTTATCATCCCTCTCTTCATACTAGGATATAGTTTATTGGTTTAACAACTTAAATTGACATAGAGAACTAGGTAGTGAATTTTAATGTGACTATGTAAGGAGTTCTTGAAATGGGTTATGTTTTCTATACAATTATAAATGGTTGAGGGAATTTTAAGAAACGATAGTTGAAGCTAGTGGAATTGAATCATTTGAGTAGTGTTATTAAGGGACCATACTTTTTTATTTTTTTAATTCATTTAAGAGTAAATGATTAGTGTTCAATCAGTCTTATAAGTCAAGGCCTAATAATCATTCCTTTAATTTTTCTCTTAGTGTTTGTTTTACATTAGAATAATTTTGTAATGGTAAATAATTATATAGTGGATATTTCCATAAGAAAAACATATCTATATTTACCCTCTCTTGGGATCCCCAAGTTTAATTTTTGAACCTCATACAGATATAGAGATATATTGTAACGTCCCGGCCCTGGGTGCCACTCAACAGGTGCCCCAAACCCGGTTCACCACATGACCTCAAGTGCATTTCCCCAAACACCAGAGGCTGCCGACTAGCAGCGAGGGCCCAGGTCTGATAGTAGGGAAACTATGTCGTCATTTGTCAAAGTGTAGCGCAGCGGAAAGAATAAAACATATGACAATAGTGGAAGCAGCAATAGTATATATAACTGAAATGGATAACTGATAACAAAAAAGGAAAACCATCAGTCATATATATATATGAAGATGCAGCATGTCACTATTCTATAAAACAACCAGAACATGTTACACTGCAATACAATACAACTGAAGTACAGGTACAGAAAAAAAACAAAACAGAAAATCCAGCGGTATCGCGAGGAAATGCTCGGTCCCATGCTCTCCTACACCCCAGCAGTAATAAAGTACCTATATAAGGACACATGCCCTTATCTACACCTACAGAAACGTAATCTGTTTGGGCCAAAAAGCATGACCCAAATAGGGTGTGATAAATAATCCCAGTAGGCACCCACCAAAGGCCCATGCTCAACTGTGTGTAAAACATGAAACAATAGTGTGAAGTAGTAAAATGCAATAAATTAATCAGTACTAAAAGTAACTAACTTAACCAATTATATTTCCATTTTAATATCCATTCAATCATTTAATTTAAAATATCACCATAGTGAATATTCTAAACAAACAGTTAATGTCCTCAGACACATAAACTTTTACCCTCAGGTAAAGAGTATTCAACACAAGAATATTCCCACAGTCATATGGATATTGCCCTCGGACGTAAGAAGTGTCTCCCACAGGCACAGAATCAACTGCCCACAGGCACGGAATAAGTTTCCCTCAGGCTAGGATAACAACTTCCATTGGGCTAAGCACACAACTCCCACAGGCTAAGTAAAACACTGCCCTCAGGTGCAAGTAATCGGGCTATTCCCAACATGTAAATAAACATTCACAAGCAATTAATCTCAAGGAAATTTTGCAATCATTACTTTAAAGGCATACCTGCGGGTATCCTGGCCAAACAGCTAAACAGAGGAACGCACCCCCGGGGTGGTCCTGAATTCAAGCACTGATCCAAAAAACAATTTTACAATTTTATTTAATTACCTATACAGTTCTAGGTAGTTAAAATAGCCATGGACTCAGCCACACGACACCCCAAATATGGGTTCGAAGCTCAAAAACACACAAAAATGCACGAAAGTTTGAAATTAAACACCAATCCACCTACCTTTAACACCCACGAACGATATACACAAATGAAGATCCTTGATTTTTCCAAATACCACGTATATCTGGGTTAGAATAAAACTCGTTCAAATGTAAATAACTCTCCCTCAGGAAAGAATTGGTAAGAAAGGCTTAAGGAGAGTGGAGGGATTACCCGTGCGGTTCCAACAAGATCATCTGAGGTGGAAATGGATTCCCGACGTGCGCTCAGCGGATCCTTGAAGATTCAGTCGTCCCCTCCTACTCCTTCCTCAGGTTCTACACCATCCCTGTGAACAAGGGAGTCTATTTCCCATTTTAAGCAAAAAAACAAAGCACATGGTGTGTATTTCCAAGTACACGGCGTGTACTTACCATTTTTTTAACTGTTCCCCTGGTGGATTCCCGCCAGAGTGGCACTATTCACCTGCCGACATGACTACACGACGTGTCTTCATGAGTACATGGCATGTGTTGTTGCATAGTTGGTCCACCACATTATTATTCACCTGTCGAATGACTACATGGTGTATAAAGTACCACTGCACGGCGTGTACTCGGTCTTTACACCCTTCGTCGCTGACATGGCTACACGCCCTGTGTACTCATCCCACATGGCCAAAAGTACACAGCGTGTGGAAAAGTACATGGCGTGTACTTCCAAAATTTAGTATTTTTCCCCATTTTCCTTACTTTCTCAAAAACACTTAAGGAAAAAAGAAAAGAAGAAACCCGTACCTCAAAAATAAGAATCGGGTTCTTAAAAACTTCCACCCTTAAAGCAATTCATCCCCGAATTTCCCTTCCAAGGGTGGAGAAGATAAATCTCAGAACATCTCTAGCCACTGAGCACATACGTCGGTCTCCCGCTCCTAGGTTTCATCCTGCACCCAGCCATGCAGCCATAGCACCCGTACGAGAGGAACTGACTGGCCTCGGAGAACCTTCATACTCCTGTCAGCGATACGAATCAAATGCACCTCAAAGGACGCATCCATCTGAAGCTCAACCTCCTCGGGCTGAAGGATGTGAGACGGGTCTGAATGATAGCGGCGCAACTAAGATACATGGAAGACATCATGCATGGCTCGGTACCGCTGTGGTAACTGCAACCGATAGGCAACCGGCCCGACTCTCTCCAGAATCTCAAATGGCCCCACATACCTCGGTGAAAGTTTACCATGTCTCCTGATCCTTTTGTGTCCCAGCCTCGGCAAAACACGCAAGAAAACCTGATCCCCAACCATGAACTCCAAAGGTCGTCTGCTGCGATCAGCATAAGACTTCTGACGAGACTGCATGGTAGTCATCCACTTCTGAATCAACTAGACCTGCTCAGTAGTCTCCTGCATGAGACGCGGTTCCAATAAAGCTACCTCACCTGGATCTATCCATCACAAGGGTGATCGGCATGGCCAACCGTATAAAGCCTCATAAGGTGGCATCTCTATCATTTCCTGAGAACTATTGTTATAGGAAAACTCGACTAAGGGTATATGCTTCTCCCAAGAGCCCCCAAAGTCTAGGACTCATGCACGAAGCATGTCCTCAAGCACCTGTATCATACGCTCTGACTGGCCATCGGTCTGAGGGTAGTAAGCTATGCTCAGAAGCACCTGTGTACCCAGTGCCCTCTAAAAACTCGGCCAGAAATGAGACGTAAAATGGGAATCCCTATCTGAAATGATAGAACGAGGGACCCCATGAAGACGTATGATATCTTGGATATACATCCTTCTGAGCTCGTCAAACCCGAAGGTCTCCTTGATCGGAAAAAAGTGAGCTACCTTCGTGAGTCTGTCTACAAAAACCTGCATGGCATCATTTCCTCGAGGTGTCCTTGGCAACCCAGTCACGAAGTCCATCATGACATCATCCCATTTCCACTCCGGTATGGGTAACTGCTATAATAGTCTAGCTGGCCTCTAATGCTCTTCCTTCACCTGTTGACAGGTGGAGCACCTCGTAACAAAACCAGCTACATCTCTTTTCATACCTAGCCACCAGTACTGACGTCTCAAGTCATGTTACATCATGGTAACCCCGGGATGAACTGTCCAGGATAAAGCATGAAACTCCAGCATCATCTCCTCGCGTATCTCCCCTGGAACCCACACTCATCCATGGAAACGTAGAATTTCATCATCACCTATCGTCCAACCAGGAGGAGGGTCCTCACTTTCCACCGACCCCTGTAGAACTAAGCCTTCTGGATCAGATAGTTGTCTCATCCTCACTCTATCTAGGAGGGTAGAAGTCATAGCTAAAGATGAAAGATATGTTTTCCCCTTACTGTCATGCATCTCCAAATGCATCTCAGAGAACAAATCCATAAGCTTCCACTCACCACTGGCCTCATGAACCGCTTGTGTCTAAGTCTTCTAGCTCAGTGTATCACCGACTACATTAGCTTTACCAGGTGTGTAGGAAATCTCAAAATCAAAGTACTGAAGGTATTCAACCCACCACCTCTGCCTCAAATTCAGGTCACACTGAGTAAAGATATACTTGAGAATCTTGTGGTCAGTGAAAATCACAAAACTTTTTCCCAATAGAATGTCTCCAACAGCGCAATGCATGCACAACCGTAGCCAACTCGAGATCATGTGTCGGGTAATTCCTCTCATGTGGCCTCAACTGCCGAGAACCATATGCAACAACTCAATCGCCCTGCATCAACACTGCTCCCAGTCCAATAACTGATGTATCATAGTAAATTGTATAGATCTCCCCCTGCTCTAGGAGTATCAAGATCGATTCTGATGTCAACCTTCCTTTCAGGTCCAAAAAGGTTGTCTCGCAAGCTTCCGACCAAACGAACTTCACACCCTTCTTAGTCAGACCTGTTAATGGTGATGCAAAGCGAGAGAAGTCTTGTATAAAGCGTATGTAGTAACCAAACATCCCCAAGAAACTCTGTATCTCTAACATGCTCTTGGGATGATCCTAGGAAACTACTGCTCTCACCTTCTCTGGGTCAACTGCAACTCCTGCCTCTGAGATGATATGCCCCAGGAAGTGAATCTGGTCCATCCAAAAGTGGCACTTTGAGAGCTTAGCATATAGCTGATTCTCTCTCAGTGTACACAATATGATCTCAAGATGGGTGGCATGGTCATGTCGAGTGTGAGAGTACACCAAGATGTCGTCCACAAATACTACCACAAAAAATCAAGATACGGATGGAACACACAATTCATCAGAGCCATGAAAACTGTTAGCGCGTTCGTGAGTCCGAACGGCATAACCAAGTACTCGTACAGACCATATCTACTCTAAAAAGGTGTAAGAGGTATATCTGATGGTCTCACGTGTAGATGATGATATCTCGATCTCATTTCAATCTTCGAGAACACTCGTTATCCATGAATTTGATCAAAAAGATCATCAATCCTCGACAAGGGATATCGGTTCTTAACTGTCAACTGGTTCATCTTCCAATAATCTACACCGAGTTTGAGGGTACCATCCACCTTCATCGCGAAAAGGACCGAAGAAACCCAAGGAGAAGTACTAGGTCGGATAAAACCCTTCGCCTGTAACTCCTCTAACAGCCTCTTGAGCTCCTGCAGCTCAGGTGCAGCCATCCTATAAAGAGGAATGGACACCGGTGCTGCTTCTGGCACAATATCAATAGAGAAATCCACCTATCGCTCCGGAGGTAGACCTGAAAAGTTTTCCGGGAAAGCATCCCTGAAACGATCAACCACTGGAGAGAAATCCTTCTGACAAGTCCCCTGATGATCTAGATATAAGCCATCAATCTGGGTTGTGACTCCACCTCGCCAACGATGCTCTGGTCTAGCTCGACTATCCTGAACATCTCATTCGCCCTTGTACAGAAACTCTCCACCCTCTGGTGATGTGAAACTTACCCTTCAACAATAGCATTCTACAAAGGCTCGAAAGGGAACCAACCAGTCCATCCTGAGAATGATTTCATAAGATGTCATCTCTAAGACATAGAGGTCCCAAATAAAGTGACACCCACCAACCTCAAGGGGGAACTCCCTGCACTGACGAACACTAGCTGTTCTAGTCCCCAACGGAGTGTCTAGCGTCATGACATCAGAAGAAGAAGAAACACAGAGCCCAAGGCTCTCTACAATGGGTACAGATATGAAACTATGTGTAGCACCCATATCAAAAAGTACTGAAGATAAGACGGAAGCTACTAGAATAGTACCTTCGATTGTATAAGGTCTGGGATCCTACTCATGCTGGGTCTGTTTCACTGCATATGCCTGCCCAGTGTCGCGGCCCTGCGACACAGCCTGGCTACCCTGAGCTGTCCCGCCCTACTGCCTCTGAGATCCTGGTGTCTGGCCACCATAGCCATGACCACCATCTCTGCCTGCACGCCATGACATATTCCATCTCCCCGACTGGTAAGAAGTTGTTGGTCCTACTCCCGCACATGGAGTCTGCACAGAACCCCTCTCACTAGCCACTGGTGGAAACTCCCTACAAAAGCGATGCAGATGACCCATCTTGCCGCAAGATCAGCACTCCATTGGGTGTTATGGACACTGTGGCTTCTTGTACCCCTCTCTACCACACTAGTAGCACATAACCTGGACACCTGAATCATTCTTCTGACTGGTACTACCACCCTGAGAGAATTCCATTTTTATCTTCCTCTTTCCAGCATAAATAGTACCAGTAACTGGTGATGAACCGTCCTGGCCCACACAACTAGATTTCCGCAGGTTCCTCTCTGTAATCAGTACTTGGTTCACAATAGCATATACTAAAGGCAACCTGAAAACATTCACCAGTGCTCGGATGTCATAATGGAGACCATCCTCAAAGAGCCTGGCTCTCAACGTCTCATCACCCACTAGTACGGGTGAAAAATGTTGAAGCTCGGTGAAATGAGTAGAATAGTCCATCACTGACATAGCCCCCTGCTACAGATTCATGAACTCTCGAGCTCTATCTGCCCTTAGCGTCTCCGGGAAAAATAATTCATAGAATACTGCCTGAAAATATTCCCATGCCATGTCCCTATGATCCTCTGTATGGGTGGTGACATCCCACAACCTCTTGGCGGAATCACGCAGCATCTAAGTTGCGATCTTGACCCTCTGCCCTGGAGGCATCTCAGGATTCTCGAAAATAGTCTGCATCGATCCTAGCCAAGACTTCGCAGCCTATGGTCCACCATCCCCTAAAAACGTACGTGGATGCTACTACTGAAAGATACGAGTCAGCTCAGCCATAGATGTGGAAGCCTGCGGTGCTCTTTGAAAGGTCTGTATGAACCGCATAAAGCCTTCATGGAACTGCGCCTTCACGCCTGTGTCCAGTATAACAGCTTGCGTCGCCTTTGGCTCTGCTAGAGGATCCACTGGTAGCCCATGGCCCACCATCTCTGGAGTATAATTTTTGTCGTTCTCCTGGTGAACAACGTGTGGTCGTCTAGGCGGCATGACACTACAAGGTCAAAAACAAGCCTTAGATTCAAGATTAACAATATTGAAAATGAAAGAACCACAAAGGAAACAATGGGAAGAAGGAATTTCAAAATTTGAAAAACAAGACTACATGGTGTGTACAATGACTACACGGTGTGTACTTGACTTCCCTTCCCCTGCCCGGGTCCTTCGACACAGCTAAGGCACACAGATCTCGTTGAATAAAACTATATGGCATGTATAATATCTACATGGAGTGTACGGTGTAACTTTCCAACTGCCTGTGTCATTTGTGACATGGCTGACTACTCGGCTTGACACTACATTCTGTGTTACACCCGCACACAGCGTGTACACCATCCTGTTTCTCAGCCACACAGCTAAGTCCACACGGTCTGTCCTCGGACAAGACTACACAGTGTGTCCGATAGGTACAAGGCGTATACTAAATGAGCTTCACTGACCCGTGTTGTTAGTTACATGGTCTAACACATGGATCACACTACACGGCATGTTCTATAGACACACAGCGTGTATCCGAAAGGATTACACTGACCTGTGTTGTTAGTTACACGGTCGGGTCCCCAGGTCAGACTACATGGTGTGTTCCATCGTGGACATGGAGTGTATGTCTTAAGGTCTCCTTCTTCAGTGTTGTTAGTTACACGGGAGGAATCTGGGTCAACACTACACGGCGTTTAAATCTAGTACACGGCGTGTGTTCCCCAACATTTCCCTTCCCCATGTCGCTGCCCACACAGTTTGTGACACTGGAAGAGACTACACGGCGTGTACTTAGGGTACACGGAATGTACTCAAAAAGTTTTTTTTCTTCCCGAATAGAATAACGTACATGGTGGGTTTAAAGTACTACATGGCGTATATACTGGGTTTCCAGACAGTATGCCTCAGAAACTTCCCCGGAACCCAGAAAATACTGAAAAACAACACCTAAGTGTCAAATTCCGATACGTGAGGGTCCATACTCCCAACGAATCAAATCATGGAATCTTATCCATGTTATAACAAAATAAACAGTCAATGATCCACCAATTTCTGATAAATAGGGGCTCATACTCCACAAAAACCAAAGTATGGCATCCATTCTTTCAACAAGCTCACAAAAACATACCCTATCACATAGCAGGTATTTTATCAAAGAAACTATCACAACAACATGCTTTTTCTAACACAACAACTATCACAACATCATGCAATTTCTAAAGCACCTACATGGCATGGAACTATGCATGGAATGTGATTTCTATCATGTTCCTAAATGATGAATGATATGGCATACCCTCATCTCATCGGGTTTCAACTGAATAGAACCCATAGATAAAATATAAATAGAACAATCACAAGTGCGTCACCCAATGGTGAAATCGAATCAACTATAGATTGCAAAATCAATATAATTGAAAAACATGGTAAATTGGATTTTCCCTGTACATTGGTTAGCTACGCCCAGGCACAGCTTATTACTAACTATTGTTCTTCCTATCCCTAACTACGGCTCCAAACAGTAAGTCAAAGAAAAGAACCCGCTCTGATACCACTTTGTAACGTCCCGGCCCCGAGTGCCCCGAACCCGGTTTGCCACATGACCTCAAGCATATTTCCCCAAACGCCAGAGGCTGTCGACTAGCAGCGAGGGCCTAGGTCTGATAGTGGGGAAACTATGACCTCATTTGTCAAAGTGTAGCGCAGCGGAAAGAATAAACCATACTACAACAGTGGAAGCAGCAACAATATATATAACTGAAATGGATAACTGATAACATAAAAGGAAAACTAGCAGTCATATGTATTTGAAGATGCAGCATGTAAATATTCAATAAAACAACCAAAACATATTACACTGCAATACAATACAACTAAAGTACAGGTACAGAAAAAAAACAGAATAGCCAGCGGCATCGCGAGCCAATGCTCAGTCCCATGCTCTCCTACACCCCAGCAGAAATCAAGTACCTATATAAGGACTCCTGCCCTTATCTACACCTGAAGAAACGTAATATTTTTGGGCCAAAAAGCATAACCCAAACAGGGTGTGAGAAATAATCCCAATAGGAACCCACCAAAGGCCCGTGCTCAACTGTGTGTAAAACATGCAACAATAGTGTGCAGTAGTAAAATGCACTAAAGTGAGCAGTACTAAAAGTAACTAACTTAACAAATTATATTGCCATTTTAATATCCATTAAATCATTTAATTTAAAATATCACCATAGTGAATATTCTAAATAAACAGCTAATGTGCTTAGACACGTAAACTCCTACCCTCAGGTAAAGAGTATCCAGCACAAGAATCTTCCCACAGGCATACAGATATTACCCTCGAGAGTATGAAGTGTCTCCCACAGGCACAGAATCAACTACCCACAGGCATAGAAGAAGTTTCCCTTAGGCTAGGATAACAACTGCCCTCAGGCTAAAAAAACAATGCCTATGGGATAAGTAAAACACTGCCCTCAGGCGCAAGTAACCGGGCCATTCCCAACATGTAAATAAACATTCACAAGCAATTCCTCTCAAGGAAATTTTACAATCACTACTTCAAAGGCATAACCACGGGTATCCTTGACAAACGGCTAAACAGAGGAACACACCCCCAGGGTGGTCCTGGATCCAAGAACTGATCCAAACAACAATTTTACAATTTTATTTAATTACCTATACAGTTCTAGGTAGTTAAAATATCCACGACCTCAGCCACATGACACACCAAATATGGGTTCATAACTCAAAAACACACAAAAACGCATGACAGTTGGAAATTAAACACCAAGCCATCTACCTTTAACACCCACAAACGATATACGCGAACGACGATCCTCGATTCATCCAAATACCATGTAGATCTAGGTTAGAGAAAAACCCGTTCAAACGTAAATAACTATCCCTCGGGAAATAATTGGTAAGAACGGCTTAAGGAGAGCGGAGGGCTTACCCGTGCGGTTCCAACGAGATCATCTGAGGCGAAAACAGATTCCTGACATGCGCTTAGCGGATCCTCGAAGATTCGGTCGTCCCCTCCTGCTCCTTCCTTCGGTTCTAAGCCTTCCCTATGAACAAGGGAGGCTACTGCCCATTTTTAGTGAAAAAAACAAAGTACACGGCATTTATTTCCAAGTACACGGTGTGTAATTCCCATTTTTTTAACTGTTCCCCTAGTGGCTTCCCGCCAGTGTGGAACTTTCCACCTGCCGACATGACTACACGGCGTGTCCTCATGAGTACACATGCCACCGCCTTACTATTCACCTGCTGACTGACTACACGGCATGTAAAGGACCACTACACAACATGTAGTCAGTCTTTACACCCTTCATCACTGACATGGCTACACACCCTGTGTACTCATCCCACATGGCCAAAAGTACATGGTGTGTGGAAAAGTACACGGGGTGTACTTCCAAAATTTAGGATTTTCCACCATTTTCCTTACTTTCTCAAAAACACTTAAGGAAAAGAGAAAAGAAGAAACTCGTACCTCAAAAATAAGAACCGGGTTCTTACATATCTTGATCTATTTCTTTCATTTTATAATATTTTTCCATATTTTTTATGGTATTTTACTTATGGTGATCTCTTTTCTCTGTTATTTAAATTGAAAAACCAAAAATTAGGTGGGATATATAATCCAATTATAGACATAACACTATCAGTGTCATTAATACCAATATCAAAATGTTTACACTTAGGTGGTCAATGAATCTTGAATGTTATAACAACTATGGAACCCCTCATTATCAAATTTATTATTTGGTATTGACCATTTATATTCATAATATTTTATATTAAAGGAGATATATATGGTTTAGGGATCCCGAAAGATAATTCATCACCATTTATTGGTCTAAGTTAACCTCAACAAAACGTTTTGAGGATATTTTTTAGAATAATGTCATCATTTTTAATTTTATATTGGAACCTATAGTTTGGTTCACACAAAAAGAATTGAAGTTGTGAATTTTGAACTCATTATTAATTGTAATGATGGAAATCTAGAGGATATATCTATTAAATAATTATCTCCATGTGTCTTTATACCCATCATTTCATTCCCTTATAAATCAATTTTTAATGTTTTAATAGATCACTTATTATTCAAGTTGTGACTTAAAAAAATAATAAAAACATATCTCCAAACTAATCATTAAAATTTATAGATTCTTTCAAGGGGAATAAATTTATATTATTCTTATAATTAAGATACAAACGATATTGTTTTTAATAATTTAACTTGTTATTGATTTGTTATTAATTTTAATTATTGATTTAGGTAAAACTATGGGTTTTAGAGGGGTTTCCTTGATTTAATGGGAAGAGTGAAACCCTATAAACATGAACATTAATTTAAAAATTGGATTTGAATTATCTCTATTTGGGGTAGTTAGTTACATGATTAGCCCACACAGACACACATCCCATCCATGTTACCATTTAGGAAATCTAAATTGAAAAATGTTTGAAATTTTGGATATGTTTTCAATATGAATTTCTCAAATCCCTCCTCTTTTTCAATACCCTCCAAGTGTACAAACCAATTTTTATCATATCCCTCATATAGAAATTATATCAAAATTAATGGTGTATTCATGTAATTCCATTAAAATATGATCCACTATTATCATTTCATAAAATTATCTCATCCTTCTTCTTTTTTACCCACCCTCATGTCTATGGTGATTAGGGTTTTTATGCCTCAAATTTAATTGGTGTATCCTAATTTTAGGATCAAAAATCAATATTTGAGTGTTCATTATTCCAATTTTTGAATAATTTAGTCTCCTTACTCAGATTTCATCGAATCTAGTTGGTGGATCCATATGTTTCTATTGAATTTGAAACCATGAATTATCTAATAATTTAAACCTACATTTTTTTTTAAAAATAGATATCATTTTAAGTAGTTGATATAACAAACCATGATTACATTATTTATTCCTCTTTAAATTAATCATGTATAATCAACAGTTTTAATATATGTAATAATGAGTTAAAAAATTCCATTAAATATTTTTTTGAGATAGACTATTATAGTGGAATATAAACATTAATACATGAGGATAAATCGACATGAAACAACATTATAAAAACCTCATGAAGAATAAAACCAAAAGTCAATAAAAAACCACTAACATGAAATTTTTATCTCCATGAATTTAATAAAAGATCATTCCAATGATTATTATAATGGAAAGAAAGTAAAATATTATAAATAAAATATAAAGTAACAAAAATATATAAACAAATAATAATAATGGATTCTAGTTAAGCATGCATGATTATATAATCGAATGTAATATGAATTTTGGATATATAGTCATTAGACATATCATCATTTGATATATAGATATTATATATATATATATATATATATATATATAAATATGCATATATATATATCCAATAGATATATCCTCACTAGATTTACTTGTGTCCAATCAATAAATAAAATTTGGGTAGTTTTTTTAACAAATGAAAAATAATAATATTAAAATAGAATAAATAATTCTAGGAAAAATAATCTAATATTTTATTTTATTATAATAAATTTATTTTTTCATTAAATATTAATTTTACAAATTATTTGAAATATATAATGAAATACAATTATACTAATGGATTAATATAATTCAGGGGTTATAATATACATAATGGGAAGGTATTAATATTTCAAAATAATAAAAGAGATATTTTATAATAAATTGTTTTCAATATTTTAGTTATATTTATGTTTATAATTAAATTTATAACAAATGGATGATGTTATATAATTAAACATTATATTAATATATACAATAAAATAATTTGACAGTCCAATCAGAGTGAGGAATCAGCACCCACAAGAATGGTATAATATTGAGGTGGTACCAACTTTGAAAATGGGTGACCACAAATCATTACACCCTAAAAGATGGAATTTACCAATAATCAAATGTGATGGGACCCAAGGAAGTATTGAAACCTAAGAAAAATCAATGGTAAGTGATAAACTTACCATTAGTTGGTTCCTTCTCCACTCAATCCAACTCCATGGGAGTTGCATACCAAAGGGGAGAACAAGAGACCTCATATACCACTGTCCCCAAGAACATGTTCCTAAACCATGCCTCATGAAGATCACCATAATCTTGTAACTTACCCAAATACCACCAAAAAAGGTCAAACACCCCGCTAGTTTATTTCAACTAGATGAGAGAGGAATACCTTCCATGAATATCCAAGATATTTCCATTAATCCATCACTTTGAACATCATGTCAGCTCTCACATTAAAAATAGTGAAACCATACCTTGCTCATGTGTACAATCCAACCAAGGGGATTTAAGGGCTCACCATAATACCACTATCACCCGTTATCATTGGAACCAGTTTCCTAATAAAAGGGGAAACCCAGAATGTTATGTGGTCACCACTCCCAACAAAAACCATCATTAACACAAACATTCCATAAGGATCAATGAAAAATTAAATAGAACACCATATTTATGTCCACTAATACAATGTGAATACACCGACTCTCGGTTATGAGTATACATAATATAGAGGATCTAATCAAGTTCCATGATTATAAAATAAAACCCATAGGCTACCCTACTTCTTAGGGGAACCACTGAGGGTTAGGCTAACTTTGACTTTGATCATACAGAGCTAAAATAAAAAATACACCAATAATTTCAAATAAATAGCCTTAAAAAGATGAACATACCACACCATCATAATCTATATGGAAAAAATAATCAGGATATTCTATAAATTTATGAAAACATAAATTAGATGAAAAATATGTATTTCATTGTAACACATATTAGAGACATTATTTTATGGGACCCAGAACTCATTCCATGGTTTTAATTATGTATCACATCGTGGAACTGAAATTTATATCTCAATATCATGGTCATGTTATTGTTGATAGATCAATAATCTGAAGTCTTCATAAACTTTTCCAACTAAAAAATGATTATATTGTAGTAATAATAAAAATATTATATACATATATATAATATGGTTTAATGGTCCAAAATTCTCCCACTATCCTTCTCATGTGGTAAAGGTGTAACCCCCCACCCATGATATAACCCAATTTTTAGTTTCTATTTTTTAATCACATTAATATTTGGGGTGAAACCTTATCCCCCCTATATGCATCCATGTATATATGTCAAGACCCCATCCCAACAAAGCATACCCCTACTGGTCTGGAAATGTGAGAAGGGAGATGATGACCCCCGAGTCCCGCCTCCAGTAGGCCCCAGGTTGGCGACTAGCACCGAGTCTATAATGAACACACAAATGGGAGGCATTACCCTCTAAGAGAACACATGTGGAAGAGAGAGATAAAATAGACACAAACCAACTCCAACTCAACCAGTAATATAAAAGAAATCCCAAGTACACAAACGAAATATTATGCGAAACTACTACAGATGAAAGGGGAAAACTACAAGTACCCAAAAGAGAGTAAAACAGCAGTAACCGTAAGCCCGAACAGCTCTTCGCAACCCCAAGATAGTAGAAACCATATTGATCTCCAACCTACCCCAATTGACCTAAAAAAAGTTTATATATACATAGGTTGAGTATAACAGTATACTCAGTAGGATCCTCCATGAAGCCTCTCATGCAAAAGTAAAGAAAGCATGCTAAAGCACAGTGAACAACAAGTGAAACTAACTCGTCATCTAAACATGTATACTAAGTTCCCAGCCTCACCATGGCTACTCTCACCATGTAACAAATATAAGAGTATATAATATAATAAATAATATCAAGGGTAACCCGCTACTACTTCCCACTTTTTTCACTTTTCCCCAATGTCGCATGTCCTAAGCATCTCTCTCCAAAAAGGCTTTCCCACAGACACCTGGGCGAAGCTCCACAACATGAACCTCGTGCAACAAAACCACCATGTCCACGTAATAAAAGTAACCAGGTAGTTTTTGGGATCCACCATAGCTCTCATAACATGTATCATACATAGGGTATTATACCTCAAGCCATTATATCCCATACACTGAGTAAGGATCCTCAATCCATCACAGCCTATACACATTACACCTATAGTAGTCCATAGAAAACTATATCCAAAATATATGTGTGTGAATAAACACAAGACATTATATCCCTCTACACACATATATGGGGAAAACTAACCAATGTACCTGCCAAAACAAGTAACTACCAAGAGAAGAGAGTGGGGCCAAAGGGCGTAGTCAGTCATCCATCCTCCCACCGGAATGTTGGGAAAAACACCCCACAGGGCTCAGAATCCTTGGGGTGTCAGTTTCCCTTACTGAAAGGGTGGATTAGCGTATAGAAACACAAAAATTACAAAATATACTATTTCTCACAACCACACTATGGGCATAACCTAGTCTTAGACTCAACTACAGCTAACGTCTCTCAGACTCTAGGCTGCTACTTCTAATACTAGGTATCCTATAAGCACACAACCATTTAATGAGCTTGAATACATTATTTCATTCCATTTTTTACTAGTTTTACTTTATGTTAATTAATTCTTTAAACATTAATTAACCAATAACAATTCCACATTAAATTTCATTCACATCACACCCGAATTCCACTGTCCCTCTAAAATTAAAACTGTATCAGTATGTTCCAGCAACTCTAACCCCATGGGTTAACATCATTTATTCAATTATTCATTACATAATTAATTTCCCATTTTCCTAGGAATTCTAGAAAAAAAACAATTTATGCTACTAAACACAAGGGGGCTCAACACGGTGAGTTGATGTACTACCTGTCGAGTCATTTCCGCCTATAGAAAGAGCATAGACCCACCCTCCCATGAGAAGCTAAACACAGAAATCATGTGGCATACCCCATGCATATTTTCCCCTTTCGAAATAAGGGTAAGTAAGACTAGATTCCTTGATCAGTGGGGAAAAGTGAAGTAGATAATCAACCAATAAGAATCAAAAAGCATACAACAATCACATCTATCCCATTCTATCATCCCTGGTGTCCTCCCCGACACCCACATGCATAAACTGATGCATCTCCCCACTCTAGGCATCATCTACTACCAAAACCAAAGGTCTCCATGCCCCAAAATACCACAACAGCCATCCAAGATCACATCACAACACAAGCAGCAGGAAAAAAAACATCTTAACAATTGGGCTCTTGGCCCTTTAACAATCAAGAGGGTAACTCAGAACCCTTCAAAGAATTATCAAAAAATCGGTTCTTTAATCCATCTTGAATTAACTGAGTTATTATTCATAGGTTCCAAATTCAAAAAACCTAATCATTAAGCTATCAAAAAATAATTAAACATGCTTAATGTGTCAATATAATTAACATCAAATTACAACAAGGATAACTAGATTCATTTACAATCCTCTTTATCATTTAACCAAACAATTATAATTTAATTGTTTCTTACGTTTATTACCAATTTATATCAAGAACGAACAGCTAAACAAAGAAAGCATAGATATCACACTATCTAGCAAAACAAGAGGCAATAACATACAATCGATATCAATTTATTTATCTGGTTAAAATGTTTGTTATGTAAATTCCATTGTCATCCAGTGGGATAAAACATTCTAACGATACAGTTGGATGTAAAAGAAGAGAGAAGCAATGAATCCCCTACCTCAAATAGTTCTTGACGTTCTTTAAGATATGATTGATTTCCCATTAAAAGTGGATCGCATTAAACTACGCGGTTTGACCCAGTAAAAACGTCCTGATCCATAGTGATAATTAATATAGGAGTTATGGCCTTTCAATCGGCCTTATAGTCCTTAAAATGAGGCTTTAAATGCATTTTATGTCAAAGGAAATGTTAAAGGGTTGAAATTGTAGGAAGATGGAAACATTGTTCACTGTTGGAACCTCAACGTTCTGGAAACACTGTTCATGAACCTCGCCGTTGGAACCTCACCATTCTAGAAACACTGTTCATGAACCTCACTGTTGGAACCTCACTGTTAGAACCTCACCATTTTGGAAACACTGTTCATTAACCTCACCATTGAAACCTCACCGTTGGAACCTCTCCATTCTGGAAACACTGTTCATGAACCTCACTGTTGGAACCACACCATTCTAGAAACATTTTTCATAAACCTCACCATTGGAACCTCACCGTTCTAGAAACACTATTCATGAACCTTAAAATTTGGAAAGGGAAAGAAAAGGTCCCTGTTATACTATTCACAGAAGGTCCCTGATGACACTATTCATTGAAGTTCAAGGATTTCACTGTTCACATAATGTCACTGTTGCACTATTCACAACTGTCTACAGTTGGAACTTTTCACTGAGGGTCACCGATGTCAGTGTTCACAGAAGGTTACCGATGCACTATTCACAATTGTCTACCGTTTGAACAGTTCACCGAAATGGAAATTTGGTAAAGTGTTGGGGATAGGTCACCTTGACCTCTCCGAACACCTTAAACACCATATTTTCACAAAGGAATAGACCAAAGTGGTCCGGGCCATTACATCAGATACCTCTCAAAACATTCTCGTCCTCGAGAATTCAAAGCCCTCCTAAAGGGAAAATGAAATGGGGTCTGAACAATAACCCATCGAGATACCCCTCAAAAGATAGCAATCCACAAGAAGCAAAAAAGAAATTAATATTATAAACATGAAAGGTCTAACCACAAATGGTACATCGTAATATGAAAAGAGTTAAAATCAAACAACTCTGGGTACTGAGCACATATTTGTGACTCACGTTCCCAGGTGATCTCCTCCATGCCACCATGTCGCCACAAGACACGAACCAATGGGATAGAACACCCGCGCAACACCTTCTCCTTGCGGTCTTTGATCTCCACAGGTCGCTCCTCAAAGGTCGCATCATCATCAACACCGATATCTCCACAATCGATGGTGTGAGAGTCATCATGAAGATAACGATGGAGCTGTGATACATGGAAAACATCATGTATCTAACTCATTTACAGGGGAAGTGCTACTCGATACACCACATCTCCAACTTAAGCTAACACCTCTAAAGGCCCAAAAAATTGGGGAGAAAGCTTACTCCCACGACCAAACCTTCACTGCCCACGACTGGGAGTCACCTTCAGAAACATTCGATCCCTAACATTAAATTCTAAGGGTCTCCTCCTTTGATCAGCATATGATTTCTGACGATATTGCACTGTCTTTATCCTATCATGAATCACAGGAACCATCTATGTTGTATTCTACACTAGTTCCGAGAATTGCTAACTCTTCGACCCCAGTCCAGCACAACAGAGAACAGAAAGGTCGGCCATAGAAGGCTTCAAATGGGGCAATACCGATGGTGGAGTGAAAACTATTATTTTAATATAACTCCACCATGGGTAAGTGCCTCATCCATGAACCTAAAAAATCAATAACACAAGAGTGTAACATGTATTCAATAGTCTGGATGGTTCGCTCTATCAGACCATTCATTTGAGGATGAAAAGCAGTTCTAAGGAAAAGTTGAGAACTGAAAAAATGTTGGAGACCTCTCCACACCCTAGAGGTAAAACAAGGATATTGATTAGAAATGATCATCCTTGGAACTCTATGAAGTATCCCTACCTCCTCCAGATACTGCCTTGACAAAACTTCCACTAAGCCTGACTCTTTGATCGCTATGAAGTGGGCTGATTTTGTTAAACGATCCACTACCACCCAAATAGCATCATGTCCTCCCAGAGATCGAGGTAAACTAGTAACAAAGTCCATCGATATGTCATCCCACTTCCACTGAGGAATATCTAATGGTTGGAGAAGACCACCAGGAATACGGTGTTCGGCCATCACCTTATGGTAGACCAAACATCGAGACACAAACTCCACAACTGCACGCTTCAGCCCTGGACACCAAAACTAGCTCCTCAAGGCTCGGTACATCTTTTTCACACCAGGGTGCACCGCTAAAGGAGAACTATGAAACTCTCTGGGAACTATCTCGCACATTTTCAAAGGAACAAAAATCCTTTTGTGATACAACACTCGATGTTGTTCATCCTCCGACCAACCATCTGGGGCCTCGCCACAAACAACTCGGTATCTCCATACCTCCACCTCTAGATCCCCCAACTAGGACTCTTCCACCTTCTGCATCATGGATCATCGTACTGTCATCTAAAAAAGACAACCTCTACCCCCAAATTCTCCCATATCAAGATTTAGTGTTGAAAGCTCTTCCATTACTCTCTAGGAATCACCAGATTCACGCACAACATCACTACGTGACTTTCGACTCAGCGCATCAGCTACAACATTCCCCTTTCTAGGTGTATATGATATTTCAAAGTCTTATTCCTATAATAACTCCATCCACTAATGTTTTCATAAGTTTAACTCATGCTAGGAGAAAACATACCTCAAACTCTTATGATCGGTGAAAACCACAAAGCGCTCACTAATGAGGTAGTGTCTTAACAACTTCATAGAAAACACCACGGATTCCAACTCAAGGTCATGGTTGGAATACTTATGTTCATGGGGACACAATTTCCAAGACCAATAAGAAAAAACTGACCTCTACTGCATGATAACACATCCTAACCCCAGATGCGAAGCGTCGTAGAAAGCATCAAAATGAACTCCATCAGCTGGAAGACAATGAACTGAAGCACTTACTAACATATACTTTACATACTCGAAAGCTTCCTGACACTGATCAGTCCATTTAAATACTCGATCCTTTCTGGTCAAAGATGTTAGAGGAGTTGCAACTCGTGAGAAATTGGCTTCGAACCTCCTATAGTAGCTTGCGAGACCAAGGAAACTTCATACCTCTAACACTGTCTTGGGGGATACCCAAGACACAAATGCTTCCATCATTTGATGTATCCACAACTAATCCCTATTGGGACACAACATGCCCCAAGAAACGGACTTCACGAGGCCAAAACTCACTCTTCGACAACTTTCCAAATAGTTGATGTTGTCTAAGAACTCCCAAAATGGCGTGTAGATGCTCTGCTTACTCCTCCTCAGATGTGGAGTACACAAGGATGTCGTCAATAAAAACCACCAAGAACTTGTCCAGGAACTCACAGAACACAGCGTTCATCAATCCCATGAACACAACTGGAACATTCTTCACACCGAACGGCATTACAATTAACTCATAATGACCATTACGACAACGGAAAGCAATCTTCGGTATATCCTCATCCTTCACACGCATCTGATGATATCCTGACCACAAGTAGATCTTTGAGAACCAACTTTCACCATTTAGTTGATCGAATAAATCATCAATACGTAGAAGAGGATAGAGATTTTTCACGGTCACTTTTTTTAAGTGATGATAATCGACACACAATTGCAAATTGTCGTCAGCCTTCTTCATGAACAAAACTGGTGCACCCCACAGTGACACACTTGGCCAAAAAAACCACACTATAATAGACCATCAATATATATACATAGATCTCATAACTCATAAGGGTCCATCCTATATGGGGACATAGAGATAGGAGATGCTTCTGGTTGTAGCTCAATCCCAAAATCAATCTCTTTTCGAGGGGGTAATGCTACAACCTCTTCGGGAAAGACATCAGGGTACTCTTCTACGACCCTAGGAATCACCAATTTTTGAACCTCTGAAGAACTCAGCATCATCTCTGCCATCATGGATGATAAGTATGGAACATGCCTATGACCCATCTAAGGTTCTCTCTAGCCAATGAACACTACCGACTCTCCATCCGTATTGAAGAAAAAAACCTTCCTCCCAAAGTAATCTATGATATACTAGACCAAATAAAACCAATCCATGCCAAGAATAACATCGTATGGTTGTATTCATAAAAATAGGAAATCTCCCAAAGAGCGGTGTTTCCCCAACACTAGCTCATAGTTTCTACATACATCAAATAAGTAAGGTCGACCTCCAACTGGCGTAGTCAACGCCAAGGGCACTGAAAGCCTTTCTACCTCAAGTCCCAAAGCATGGACAATGGTAGGTGATATGAAGGAGTGTGTCGCTCCTAAATCAAACAAGGTATACACTAAGGTAGAAACCAAGAAAAGGGTACCTCGAACAACGTCTGGCTCGCCTGGAGATGTAAATGCTAGAGTATGAAGCTGACCAAGGCCTTTTCCATGACCTCTCTGACCCTGATGCCAAACACCACCACGACTGAGCTCTGCTATCTAACAACGGGGAGTGTCACGAGGCTGTCCTACGCCTGTCCCATCTACCCTCTGTTGATCTAAATCTAGTGAAACATACTGCTACTGCCTCGGCTGGAACTACCTCAACGGAGGAACCTGGAGCAGAGCACCTAGTGCACGATGACTGCTCTGAAAGGTCGGGCACTCCCGCTGCTTATGACCTCGACCACCACAAGAAAAACAAGCACCTGATCCCTTGGTATAGGCCTGAGAACTGCTTCCCCTAGAGAAATGATAAGTGAAGGGTTGGGACCTATGCTCGGATGAACAAAAATTCTTCTACCCTGAAAATCAGGAACCTCGAACCACAGATTTGCTTCATGAGGAATCACAATGACTCCCCTATCGTGATGATCTGATTCTGGAAAAATTACTCTCAACAACCTCCGCCCTTGCTAGAACCTCAATATATGTTTTTAGCACAAATGGGGTGACCTGGCATTGGATATCTGGAAGCAAAGAATCCTCAAAATGCCTCACCTGAGCCTCCTCATCTATCAGTAGGTTCGAAGAATATTTTAAAAGGTTCTTGAAATAGATTCCAAACTCTCGAACACTGGGGATCCCCTATCGAAGGTTAAGAAGCTCCTGGCGACTGGATGCCTTTGCAGTCAAAGAATAAAACTCAACTCTAAACTTGTCTTGAAACTCCTTCCATTAGATTGATAACTCCTTACGATCCCTGAGTAACAAGAACCACCACTGGCTCGCTGCTCCAAGAAGCATCGTCACAACCAAGGACACCCAATACTTATTTTGAGCATGGATCGAACTGAATCATATCTCGACCTCATTCAACCATTCTTCCATGACTGCATCTAAAATGGATCCCTCGTACTTCTGTAGTCTCTGGAACTGAAACTCTCGGAGTGTCTTCCTCCAGGTGTCTTCGTCGTCAACCTCTACCCAGCGGCAATCTGCTGGAACAGCCTGTTGGACTTCTTCTATGCAAACCTGACGAGGACGTCAACCTGGATCTATAACTGTAAAATAACTAACCATTAGAGCTCCTAAACCTGGACTACGAAGACTCAAAATTAATAAATTAACAATTTTCTTTCATTGATTTTAGGTTAGCCTATTCCAAGTTCTTCCCATTCAAACATAGACACAAAGAAGAATGATATATGATCCTTTCCTTGGTCTCTACCCTGCAACTAGTATCACCTCAATTAGAAGCCATTGTAAAAATAAAGGTCCATACATCAGATCATAGGGGGCTCTAAATGCCTATGTCTCAGCCGGTCTCCACTATTTACATCACTTTTCTAAACATGAATGACACTGTTTCCCTACCAACCCATGCAACCTCACCTGTTCTTAACTCTAAACTCCATCCTATACCTAAACCTAAACCTCTAATACCACTATTTCATGACCCCCTCTGCACAAAGTGTACCCCACCTAGGCCGGAAATGTGAGAAGGGAGATGATGACCCCGGTGTCCCGCCTCCAGTAGGCCCCAGGTTGGCGACTAGCACCGAGGGTATAGCGAACACACAAATGGGAGGAATTACCCTCAAAGAGAACACATACGGAAGAGAGAGATAAGATAGACACCAACCAACTCCAACTCAACTAGTAAGATAAAAGAAATACCAAGTAGACAAATAAAATGTCATGAAAAAAAAACTACAACTGAAAGGGGAAAAACTGAAAGTACCCAAAAGAAAGTAAAACAACAGCAACCACAAGAATGAAAAGCTCCTGCAACCCCAAGCTAGTGGAAAATAGCTTGATCTTCAACCTACTCCAATTGACCTAAAAATAGATTATATATATATAGGGTGAGTATAACAATATACTCAGTAGGATCCTCCCCGAAGCCTCTCATGCAAAAGTAAAGAAATCAAGCTAAAGCACAGTGAACAAAAAGTAAAACTAACTCATCATCTAAATAGGTATACTAAGTTCCTAGCCTCACCATGGCTATTATCACCAAGTAAGGCATAAAATAGTATATAATATAATAAATAATATCAAGGTTATCTCAATACTACTTCCCCACTTGTTTTCCTCTTTTCCCCAACATCGCATGTCCTAAGCATCTCTCTCCAAAAAGGAGTGCCTGCAGACACCTGGGCAAAGCACCACAACATGCACCTCATGCAACAAAACCACCACATCCATGTAAGCAAAGTAACCAGGTAGTTTTTTTGGAGCCACCATAGCTCACATAACATGTATAATACATCGGGTATTATACCTCAAGCCATTACATCCCATACACCGTGTAAGGATCCTCAAGCCATCATAGCCTATACATGTTACCCCTATAGTAGTCCATAGAAAACTATATCTAGAATATATTTGTGTGAATAACCACAATACATTACATCCCTCTACACACATATATGGGGAAAAGTAACTAATGTGCCTTCCATCACAAGTAACTACCAAGAGAAGAGAGCGGGGCCAAAGGGGGTAGTCATTCATCCATCCTCCCACCGGAATGTTGGGGAAAACACCCCCTGAGGGCTCAGAATCCCCGGGGTGTTAGTTGACCATACTGATAGGGTGGAGTAGAATATATAAACACAAAACCTACAGAATATACTATACCTCACAACCACACTATGGGAATAACCTAGTCTTAAAATCAACTGCAGCTAACGTCTCTCGGACACCAGGCTGCTACTTCTAAGACTAGGTATCATATAAGCACACAACCTTTTAAAGAGCTTTAATACATTATTTTATTCTTTTTTTTTTACCAGTTTCACTTTACATTAATTAATTATTTAAACATTATTTAACAAATAACAATTATACATTAAATTTCATTCACATCACACCCAAAGTCCAATGTCCCTTTAAAATTACAACCTCATCATTATATTCCAGCAACTCCAACCCCATGGGTTAACATCATTTATTCAATTATTCATCACAAAATTATTGTCCCGTATTCCCATGCATTCTAGAAAAAAACAATATATGCTACTAAACATAAGGGGGCTCAACATGGTGAGTAGATGTACTACCCGTCGAGTCATTTCCGCCTATACCAAGAGCATAGACCCATGCTCCCTTAAGAAGCTAAACATGGAAATCACGTGGAATACCACATGTGTCTTCACCCCTTTTGGAAGAAGCATAAGTAAGAGAAGCTGCCTTGAGTAGTGGGGAAAAGTGAAGTAGATAATCAACCAATAAGAATCATCACGCATCCAACAATCACATCCGTCTCATTCCATCATCCCCGGTGTCCTCTCCTACACCCACATGCATAAACCAATGCATATCGCCACTCTAAGCATCATCTGCTACCACAACCAATGGTCTCTATGCCCCCACATACCATAATAGCCATCAGGCTCACATCACAACACAAACATCAGGAAGACAAACATCTTAAAAATTGGGCTCTTGGCCCTTTAACAATCAAGAGGGTAACTCAGAACCCTTCAAGGAATTATCAAACAATTGATTCTTTAATCCATATTGAATTAACTGATTTATTATTCATTGGTCCCAAATTTGGGAAACCTAATCAGTAAACTATCAAAATATAATTAAACATGATTAATGTGCCAATTTGATTAACATTAAATTACAATAAGGAGAACCAGATTCATTTACATGACACTTTATCTTTTAACCAAAAAATAATCAATTAATTGAAATTTACGTTCATTTCCAATTTCAATCAAGAACAGACAGCTAAACAAAGCAAGAATAGATATCACACCATCTAGAAAAAAAAGAGGCAATATCATATGATCGATATCAATTTATTTATATGGTTCAAATGTTTATTATGTCAATTCCATTGTCATACAGTTGGATAAAACATGCTAACGATATAGTTTCATGTAAAATAATAGAGAAGTAATGAATCCCCTACCTCAAATGGTTATTGACATTATTTATATGAGAGCAGTATACACAATGGATTACGATCTCTTCCTCTTGTGACAACTACATCCACCCAAGGATTCCACGGTACGACTGCACCAACCAAACACAAGAAAACTCTATTAGAAGCATGGAGATCACATGATATAATATGGAAAGGAGAAATAGAAGAATATTAAACCCAAAATAATGATGATAAAACATACCTTATATCAAATATTGATGGATATTTCTTGGTTGCACCGAAACAGGGGGTGCACTTGCAGTAAGAAGGATGTCGAGGAAACCAATTCATGGGGAAAAGTTTGATCTCACGATTCCTACGGGAATGAAGCAAAAGTTTGATTGTCTCGAACTAGGGAATAATGAGGAAGAACAAGGGAGGAAGATATATTGTCCCTTTTGAAGATTTAAAAGAGCTATAGTTTAAGATACGCTTTATTTCCCATTAAAAGCGGATCACATTAAACCACATGGTTTGACAAATTAAAAACGTCTCGTGCCTTAGGGAAAATTAATATTGGATTTATGGCCTTTTAATAGGCCTTGGAGTCATTAAAATGAGGCTTTAAATGCATTTTATGTCAAAGGAAACATTAAAGGGGTAAAACTGTTGGAAGCTGGAAACATTGTTCACTGTTGGAACTTCATCATTCTGGAAACACTGTTCATGAACCTCACCATTAGAACCTCACCCTTCTGGAAATACTACTTATGAACCTCACTGTTGGAAACTCACCATTGGAACCTAATTGTTCTGGAAACACTATTCATTAACCTCACCGTTGAAACCTCACCATTAGAACCTCACCATTCTGGAAACATTGTTCATGAACCTCACCATTGGAACCTCACCATTTTGGAAACACTGTTCATGATCCTCGCCGTTGGAACCTCACCATTCTGGAAACAGTGTTCATGAATCTCAAAATTTGGCAATGGAAATAGAGGCTACTATTATAACCTCACTGGTCTGGTAACATTGTTCATGTACTCGAAATTTGGCAAAGGAAATAGAGGTTACTGTTAGAACCTCACTGTTCTGGAAAGACTGTTCATGATCTTGAAATTTGGAAAAGGAAATAGAGGTTGTTGATAGAACCTCACTGTTCTCGAAACACTGTTCAGGAACTCTAAATTTGGCAAAGGAAATTGAAGCTGCTGTTAGAACCTCACTGTTTGGGAAACACTGTTCATGAACTCCAAATTTGGAAAAGAAAATAGAGGTTGCTATTAGAAACTCACTATTCTGGAAACACTATTCATTAACTCGAAATTTGGAAAAGGAAATAGAGGCTGCTGTTAGAACCTCACTGTTTTGGAAACACTATTCATGAACTCGAAATTTGGCAAAGGAAATAGAGGCTGCTGTTAGAAACTCACTGTGCTGGAAACACTGTTCCTAAACTTGAAATTTGGAAAAGAAAATAGAGGTTGCTGTAAGAACCTCACTGTTCTGGAAACACTGTTCATGAACATGAAATTTGGCAAAGGAAATAGAGGCTGTTGTTAGAACCTCACTGTTCTAGAAACACTGTTCAAGAACTCAAAATTTGGAAAAGGAAATACATGCTGCTATTAGAACCTCATTGTTCTAGAAACACTGTTAATGTACTTGAAATTTGGAAAAGGAAATAGAGGTTGTTGTTAGAACCTCACTGTTCTGGAAGAACTGCTCACAGAACTCAAAATTTGGAAAAGGAAAGAGAAGGTCACTATTATACTATTCACAGAAGGTCACTGATGACATTGTTCATAGAAGGTTAAGGATGTCATTGTCTATATAAGGTCACCATTACACTGTTCACAACTGTCTACCGTTGGAACTGTTCACTGAGGGTCACCGATGTCACTATTCATAGAAGGTTACCGATGCACTATTCACAACTTTATACCATCTAAACTGTTCACCAAAATGGAAATTTGAAAAAGTGTTGGGGATAAGTCACCTTGACCTCCTGGAACACCTCAAACACCATATTTTCACAAAGGAATGGACCAGAGATGCCCGGGCCATTACAATATACATAGCATCCTCTATCACCACTGGGTATACACCCTTTTATCCTAAACATTCCTAAGTCATCAATCGTCATCATCCTTGACCACCTTGTGTATGGAATCCCTATGATGTCATAATTTTGAAGAAACTACTGGCTTTGAGCCACCCTAGCCCACCACAATTCATAACCAATTCAAGAATAATATTATAGGAAACAAATTACCCTGGAAACCAACCCCATGGGTTCAAAAATTCAATATTGTGGTAAGAACTAAAATATCAGTCCCTACCTCATGGAGGAATGTTGATGCTTCTAGGTTTTCATATCCATATCCATCTCTAATAACCACCTCATATGAAGATACCACACCTCCTCCATTTTTCTATCATGACAAAAATAATAGTTATTCTCTTCCCATGTTTCCAAGAGAGAGATATAGGGAGAGGGTTATATATATATAAATAAATAAAAATGATTAAAAAACAAAATATATATTTTCTTAAATCCACATGAAATGGATTGGTCCTGAGAACATCCAATAAAAACCTAAATTATAGAACTCCTCCGATAAAACCCATACTTTGGATGTAACCACTATCCCAAATTTCACATACAATTCCCCATTTTGAAGTAAAATTATAATTTCTAATAAACTTGTTTGTGAATAAAAATATACATTTTTATACTTTATACATTTTTATACTTTATAAATTTTTATCAAGTCCCCATAATGATTTTCTTTCCACATAAACTCAACTTGTTGGTATGTAACACTACTTGGAATGAATGGATCCATCAGATAATTTTAATGTGATCATTTACTAGTGTAAATTTACCATTTACCCTTTCAATGGGTCAAGGATCCAAAATGACCCATGTCTTTTACATGGGAAAACTGAGCTTGCTGTATAATCCCCACTTTGGAGAATTTTTAACCTTTAAAATAAAAATTACAATGAAGAACTCTAATAATCCCATAAAATATCTTCACATGGGAAGATAACACATTCACAAATGAGACCCTCATTTTCTTAAGGTCATAATTACCCATACTACAACCCCTAATTAGGAATGAATCCCCTTTATATCACTCAAATTAAGGACACTACACTCGAGACTCTCATTCCTCCTTGAATTCTAAATAGCCTCACTCACCAAATGGTAATTTCATAAAACCTTTATGACTAACTTGTTAAAATATCATAAAATCTATCCACCCAAAGCCTTATCCTCTAGCAAAGACATTCCTATAAATAATAAACATTACTCAGATATGGTCTATCTACCAAGGCATTTCTTATGGGAAAATCAAGATACATACATTTTAATGTGGAACCCTCAAGAAAATCACATTGAAATAGCTCGATCACACCAAAATCTATCACGATCCACCATTGAAATAATTCCAAAACCCATCACATGAGCTTTCTATATTTATTATACGCATCCACTGCCAACAAGAATAAACATCAACACTGACTAAATTGGGGAATGAGGATACCATCAATACTTTCATCCTTTTTTGCAATAGTATGGGAAACATTCTTTTGCCATTGAACTTTACCTACATGTCATCCATCGTAGATGACCCAATATATAACTTTGGAGTCCTTGATTGACATCTACCCAAAACTCACACATTTTACACTATTGTCATATAAAAAATCAATCCCCATATCATATATTGAGATTCCATTATGGATCTCTTGATGAAACTGTATTAAAACTGATCTGGTGGTCATATAACTATGATGACTAACTACTAGTCATTTGGCTACTCGTAATAGTTAAACTAGCACTGTATATCCCACCAATACCCTTGAATAGATTTATTCATAGTTCTAAAGTCATTTGAAATCCTTCATATTCATCTTTATCCTCTAAAAAACACTATTTGGGAGAATAAATCAACCTATACACCAACTCATTGGAAACTCATAATGTAGTTCATATCTATATGTTTATAATCCAATTAATCAATCCCAATATCAGTATCTCCAATTTAAAAGGATTATCACAAAATTATAACCTCATGTTTGATCCTTAGATACATTTATTGTACATGAATCGATGATAGAAAACCAGTGAAATATCTGGTGGAAACTTCCTGAGGTTTTCCCCTACAATATTCTGATCCCCATCTCCAATTAAAAATGGACCACGACCTATCTGATTGGTCACAAAACATAGCATGAGGATATTCATCCACCTAAAATCAGGATTTAGGTGATCATCCATCACTAACGAGTTCAAAAATTATCTACACACTACCTTAAAGGGATCCTAGAGTAAACCTCTTCGCCAAAACCCATCTCACACTGATGGTAGAGACATAAATAAGGGTTACCTCTAGTAAGTCTCCAGTCAAGAAATTTCAGTGCAAATACTCCAATAGTTTCTTTGGATCTTGTTTATTAATGCATTCATAAAATAATAACATGGACTAGTGCTTACAAACATAGTTTATATGGAAAAAAGTCCAAAAATCAAACACCATGCCACATCATGTACTACTCGGTCAAAGCATTATATTGTTCACACCTAAAGATAATAATCACAAAGATCATCATCCTCTATTGATTTACTACCATTGAGACAAGGTATCTACATAAAGGATTCCTCACATGCATGAGGATGAATAGCCCATCTGGAAAAGGCTCTCAATCCCATCATTTGGCTCACCACACTCATCTTACTCTATAAGAGGGGTCCTGATATGATACACAAACCCCAATATAAATAAAAATCTTAGAGATTCACTCTCATCCATATGATCTCAATCACATTCTATTCATGAATCAACATCCAGCAATTCTATGAACTATGTTGAAGAACCCATACCTTGTTGAGGGACAATAAACAGGAAAAGGGAGTACTGATCTCACTAGGGGTGAATTCATACCACAACTATCGTAAAATAAGTATTAATATAATACCCCGTATTTCAGGATAAAATTAATTTCCTTAAACCAAATCATTATCATTAATACATAATATTTTATTTTATAATAAAATATTTAAACTAAAGTTGGAATTCAACCATACAAGATATGAATCAAACTAACAACACATTATTCATTCATAGTAGAACAATACAACAATGTTTCATGAAAAAATATATTACACACTATGGAATATTATATAATATAGATGATTACATACATTAAAATCATATAGATTAAAATAGGGAAATAAATACAAAATAATAACAACTTTACACCTATGAAATTATCTAGATTAAATTTTTCCTTGAGAATCACTTTTAATTAAACAAAACCTCTAATGAGAAATAAAACCATGAAAGGTTAAAGAATTATGAAAAAAATTTAATAAGGAATGAGAAGTGTTACTTAAGAAGTGAGGATGGAAAAAATTGTTTTAGCAAGAATATATATAGGAATGAAATATGACTATCATAAATATGGTTATTAGGAATATGTTCATTGAAAATATAGGCATTGCATATAAATATATCTGATAGGTATACTAATGTTTTTTATTGTTAGTAAACATTTTAAAATAATAAAATTCATAAATAATTTATAATGAAAAACATATAATATTTGATCAAAATATTTATTTATAAAAATATTTTTATGTGTTATATATTTTTATGAAAGTATAAAATAATGTATTTGTAAAATTAAAATTAAGATTTTAATATTAATGAGTTGATAAAATTAAATGGTTCAAATATATATAACTAATGGTATTTCGTAATGATTATTTAAAAGAGACGTTTTTTAAAGAACTTGTTTTTAAATGTTGAATATATTTATCTTAATAAAATTAATTACTACAAATAAATGATTTTAAATGAAATTTTTCGACAATATTTACAATAAAATAAATTTACATTAATTTGAATATTATTACTAGGCATGTAATAAGAGTAAATTCTTTTTATTCTGAGAAATAAATTTTTTTCAAAAAAATATTTTTATGTATTTTATGTGATTATATTAAAAACAATTATAAAATATAGAAATTGAGTCTAATAAAATAGTTTTAATATTATAAATCTTCATATCCCAAAAAAATTATATGTTCATTTTAATATTTAACCCAAAAAATCTTACTGGATTAAATATTAGTTATCATGGTAAAATAATAATTTTTTAGAGAATTGATTCGGTAAGCATTGTGTATTATTTATATTAATATATTAAATTGGTCTATTAGAAATTATGACTCTAATATGAAATTAAAAAATATGAAATATATATTAAATTTCATTTTATTATTAATTAAATAAAAATAATTATGAGAACATATAATATTTAAAAATTCATTTTTCAAAAAAATAGTTTTTCAATATTTTAAATGTTTTAATTAAAAAGATATATTTATCATATTTATAAATTGAATTAGATAAATTGGAATCCAAATTATGAATCAAAATTTTTAAATTGGGTGTGATTTTTAATCTAATATGTTTAGTATAAAAAATAATTACCAAGGAAAATATTTATTCTTGAATAATAAGGGTAGAAATCTATAACTTTTTTTAAACACTGTCCTGGTCAACGATCAAGACTAAAAATATTATTATAAAGCGAGAAGATTACAAAAGTCTGAAGGTGGGAATTTTATTATAATTCTTTGCAAGGAGAGAAAGGAGGTTGTTAGGTAACTCATCAAACCACATAATGTCTTGGTTGATTCCCTTGTTGGCAAGTGCATCAGCAACCGTATTTTCTTCACGGTAGGCATGGGTGGCAATATAACTCATCTCTAAAAGAGAGTTCAGGCAGTTCTTCCATATTGCAGTAAGAGGCCAAGAGAGGTGGACAACTCCATTCCAAATGTCTTGGACAATGGTGATGGAGTCTCTTTCGATCCAGATATGATTCCGGCCTTTATTTTTGACCAATTGGATGGCGTGGATGAGATCCATCATTTCAGCCTCCAGGGAGGAAGTGATGCCGCAGCTACCATAGAAGCAACCATGACATTGACCTATGGAGTCTCTGAAAATAGCCCCACAACCCGCAGGGCCAGGATTACCTTTGGAAGACCCATCAACATTAATCTTGAGCCATCCAGGAATTGGGGCTTGCTAGAATACTTCGAGAAGACGCTTTGGCTGAGGGAAAATTCCATCAATCCTCAGACGCCTAAGGATACCAAAGTCATCAATTTTGTTGTCGCAATTGGATTTCTAGATCAAGGCAGCATCTTTGATAGAAATCAGGATTCTCGTGCGACCTGAAAGAAGATTGTGTGAGTGATTATTGTGAATAGATGCATTTCTATCATACCAGATAATGTGAAGGAGCTCTGCCATGGCAGAAAGGAAGAGTTTTTTGATTTGAGGCGAGAGCTTGAGCTCCACATAGTACTTTAGTTGTAAAAGGTTATTGAATAATTTTTTTAAGTTTTTAACTCATAACCACATGTATCCCCAATATTACTTTACTAAACTCACATAACTCCCTTTTGATTCCATATTTACCATTCACCTTACTTTCATTTCCAAAGAAAAGACCCTCATTTTCACTTATAAAATGACTTTACTTACACCCTATTCAAAACCAATATATCCCATTAAATTAATATTTAAAATATGACCATTTATCTCTCTTATAAATCTATTCAACTATTTTTTTCTATTTTATACAACAAAGTGATATAAGTACCTTATTTTCAATGGATCCTTCAAGAGAAGATTTAAACTCTCAACATGAGTATTATACACTCCCTAACCTTTTAGTCTTCGTCTTTATCATCCAAACATATTATAAACATAATAATATAATTTTATTAGTATAATTAATATAATTAAATGTTATTATACATATGTAAAAACCATTATCCACCTTCCTCCCATCCATTTGAAAAATGAAAACATCACTCATGTGAGAACTGCTACATTCATGAACAATTTATTTTGTTTTTCATAAATGACTTTCATTGTTGGTTATAAAAATGGATTTAATGAATTAATATTATATTAATTAGATTATTAAGGTTTTATAAAGATAACATAATCAATATGTTAATAATATCATCATTATGTGATTATCATAAATTTACTTTCCTAATCGAGCATATGAATAGGAAAAATGATTTATTCTTTGTCACTAATAGCTTCTTATCTTATCTTATTCAACCAAATTTTCTAAATTATGATTTATATATTATATAAAATATAAATAATATCATTATTCATATATATTTATGATATTATAAAAACTTTATAATTATACTCACTCATCGATTATAACATGTTCTTGTTTTCGTTAACTTACCCACCAACATGAATAATGGTATAAATTTATATCATGGATAGTTATGTAAAATTAATAAATATTAATAATTTATATAAATAAGAAAATTATTTTTATTATTATTGGTTCTATAATTGAAATTTTAATATTTAACTAATTATTTTCATACAACCTTCCATTCATTAAAAATTACAGAAACAAGTTTATCACTGATTTCATTTTCATGAATTGTAACTCAAATTATGATGAAATTAAAGTATAAACATATTTATAATTTGAGAACTAATATTAAATTAAATTTCATAATATTTTTATTATAACCTTTTTATCAATAAAAAATAACTATAATCTCTATTTTAACTCCTTTATGAGATGAATAAAATTACTAATATCTAAGGATGAAAATAAAAATTAACTAACTAATAAATTTATAATGACTGATTCTAATTATATATTATAAAATGTTAGTAAATATTATTAAGGTAATAAAATATGTGTTTATGATTGTTATGTTTATTATATAGGATTTAAGAGTTCATTTGACCAAGAGGGAATCCAACGTAAGTGTTCATGTCTAAATATTTCCTTCTCTGAGACATGTTTTACATTAAGCACATATTCTCTTTTTTAAGGATTATATACTACCTATTTGATATATTATATCATTAATATATTTATATTTTTGGTATTAAAGTTACATTTCTTGTTCAATATTTCAAGTGGTTTCAATTTGATTATTACAAAATTCATATGGGTTTTTCATAACTCAATTTCCGCTATTGTTTCTTCTTAAACTCCATTATTTAAAGTTTTATTTATTTTATCCTATAATTGTGTAAAATTTTATTCAGAAATTTTTTTGTATTTATAATTATTTCTCATTTAATCTTTTCAAAAGTATTGTTACTTTAATTATTATGACATTAATAAGTGTTTCCATCTCAAGTTCCCTTCATTGAGGCATGGTTTCACATTGTGCACATATTTTTCTTTTATATGGAGAAATTAAATCAATATTGGATTATATTATTAATAATAATATTTAATTTTTAGTATTTACAAGTATATTCATTAATCTATCCTTTATATTATTTTAATTTAATTTTTACCAAATTCATAAGTATTTTTTCAACTCAACTTCCATTTCATTTAGTCATAGTTTTTCTCCCTTAACTATTAACTTCTTAACTTAGTATATTTTAATATTTCCTTATTTAATATTATAATATTCCTTTTTATTTGATTAATTTTCATACTAACTTCTTAAATATTCTTCTTTTATAGATTCTCATCTCCTTAAAAAAATATCGATAAGAATAATTCTTATCATTAATAATGGATCATTCTTCTCTATATCCATATTATTTATTTCAAAATAAATCATTAATTAATTTTAAATTAAAAAAATATTATAACATGTGGCATTTATATACCTCTTAACCATTTTTTTCAAATCAATCATTATCAATAAAAATATTATAACATGTGGCATTTATATAGGTTTATCATGACATGATATTATATTTTTTTCATATTACACACATGTTTATGGATATTGATGAGTGGGATCCTATTTTTCTATCCAATTCATTGGTTAAGGTTTTATATCTCCTAAGATAATGGAGCATGTATATTCTTGGAATTGTTCACAGATTAAAGAGTGGACATGCATAGATATGTTAAAAACATAAAGGGTAGGAATAATTTGATTTTCTCACAACTTAAAGGGTGGTAATTATTGTATTTTATCCTAACTTTAAGAGTGGTAATGATTGAGTTTTCTCAGAATGTGATGATTCCCTATGCTTAACATTGTGCCACAGTTCATTGTTTTTCTACACCATATTCTTATCCTCCATGGATCATGTTTATTATAAGGAATTTATAAACTATTATTCTATTATATATGTTTTATCATTGAGAATACATGTTTTTATAACATTACTAATGAAAAAGTATTATTATTACTTGATCTTTTAATTATATTTTTCTCTTATGTTCATGTTTTCTCATATGCTTATAATCTGTTTTTTTATGACTCATTGACAAGTTTTCCCATACTGAGAATTTAATATCACACATTATCATGTTTACCTTTACCATATGCAATTATATACATTATTATGTGTATATTTAATTATTACAATGAAATTATTTGTGATATATTGAAGTGACTATGTGAAATAAGATTTTTATTTAACTAAACTCCAAAGACAACAAACATTTTGGTTTTGGAGATATGTGATTATTTATGAGATATAATGTTATCATTATGAAACTAAATTGAAATATATATGAGTTTATCTTGGTTCATCACACTTTTAATTGAATAAATTTTATAAAATATGTGTTTTTAGCGCTATAATCAAAAGTGAGGATTTTAAGAATCTAAGTGGCCTATGCTCTGTCATGAGGGGGAAATGTTTCCTCTTTAATATCAGAGCTTTTCACCACATCATCGTTTAGGGAGTATCATCTCCATACCTGAGTGAATAATTCTTGTTCCTACTAACGATATTATTTTCTCCCATACCTAGGAAAGCATCAACTTGCATGGACAGAATAACCCCTTCCCATTTTGTATAAAACATAGCCATTGAAGATATAGGAACCACACACAATCCAATATAGGAGACCCAAACCAACTATATTATATGGGATCCATGCATCATTTGGATTCAGGGAGTACTTAACCCCAATACTAAATCAAGGACTCATACCTCCCAAATGGTAGTATATACCCCTATATACAAGCAATAGTACTGAACTCCATGATCTCATATGAGGGACCCATGAATCACTGGAAGACACCTCAAATGAGGGAGTACCAACCATGGTGGAGAATCCTACACCCCAACTGGGATCTTATATTGGGGGGATACCATCTCTACAAGTATATATTCATGAACCCTAAGTAATAAAATATAATACATACTATACTTGAAGGATGAGGACTTTTCAATCATCATTCCCAAACTGGATCATTGAACCTAAAAAAGAAAATTCATCTATGAACCAAGATACATTATTATCAATATAGAGTCACCTAGGAATCTCACACATCCACGAGTTGTCCTGTCGCTCCGATTATCTTTATAATATTCATCATGTACCCATAATTAAATCCCTTTCATGGAAGAAATTAACATCCTCAGCACTTGATGACATCTCCAAGGCAGGATATCAAACCATGAAACTAATAATTCTCTTCCCAATACATGATGCAAGGAATTATCAATAGTTACCTAAAACCAATGAATTATGAATTTATGTAAGTCAAAAAATTATTAGAGTGTTGTGGTAGGAATGCATCGACCACCGCATCCTAGCCAGGTTTTATGGTCGGTCAAGAAAACCAAATCACCTTCAAGAATTTTCACACAATATGTATTGAACCAAACTCATGAGACTCTTATCTCCAAAATCCATCCCTATAACCACCTCTTATAATACTAACTCAACACCACCCGACCTTTTGGGTTCCTTCCTAAGCTAATGGTGAGTCGAGAATACCACCCCAAGCCCACCCCAATAGGCCAGGGGCTAGAGACTTTCACAAAGAAGGAATATAATACATATGGGAGGCCTTAACCTATATAAAATGAAGGGGATATAAATCAAAAACCAACCAATATAACCACAAACATGCTTGATAAAATTTTCTAAAATATAGAATATGTTTTCAAACATAAATTAAACATCCTAGAGTGGTATGATATAAATTCCAATATAAAAGAGAGAGAAATAAAAGTCCCAATACTCTCAAAATAATATAACTCATGTGAATAGGAGGAAGGGATATCTATATAAGGCTAAACACACCCCAAAAACATATATACATGAATCCCATCAACTCTACTAATATCTGGCTCCACTAGAAAAATCATCTTTATGCCCATGAATATCTCCATCTTCCTATGTGACATCTGTATAGATACAGCAAATGTGCGCACAAGTTTTATGCATGTGTGAGTATAGAAATAACTATCATTATGCCAAAAATGGGTATTTTTTATAGGTATGCTCACAAAGAATGTACGGACAATGCATCTACCCCACTCTATCATGGGGGATTCAATAGTCAGTGTCATGAACCATCCTAGATGCCCTAGTACACTGATACCCATTCCGATCCTAACATAGTTGAAAGGGTGTTCCTAATCCCCATCGGTTGGTGACTAGAGAATGGAACCATAATATAAATGAAAATAATTTTTTTAAACACAAAAAATTGGAAGATAAATTATACAATTTAGTAAAATCAACACTCCTCAATGAGAAAGTATCATAATCAAATAGTTAAAACAATTCCCATAAATTACATAATTAAGAGACCCCACCACTACTAAGTAAATGACTCAGAAATCACCTGTAATAGGTGGATAACATCTCCACTATTCACCACCATAACTCCAAGTCCCACAAATCAATTACTCCCACCTCAACAAAGAGTTTCTTTCCATAAAATTTAATTTTTGATAAGATAATCTAAAAATGTCTAAAGGCAATGGTAGGGTGTAAGCTATAAATATCAGTAGGGTCCCACCATGTCCATAATAAATATTAGAACAAATAATCTAAATATTATTTAAATTTTAATAGATCAATGAATGGTAGGGTATTTCCCTATTTTCAATGAAACAAGCTTCATAATAAAAATCATGGTAGATATATCAAATCATGATTAAATACAGATTTTATATAAAAAAATTATATAAAAAATTTTCTATAAATAAATAAGTTCTATTATCAAGTAAATTTATAAACAAATCAAACTGAACAAATAATAATTCTAATAATCCCTAAGGTACATTAGTTTCAGGCTGTAGGATCCCCACACTTCTCATTTATCAGCACAACTCGTGATATGTGTGGACACTCATGTCAACAACCCATTAGGGGACTTGTATTCAAATAAATGGTTTTATTCGAAGTTATTTTATCTTTTAATTTTCTATTATCTATATTTCATATATTTTCTATGATTTTTTTGAAAAATGGTGGTTTTCTAGGCAGATAGAAGAAAGCGCACGATTGGTGCATGATTAGGGGAAATTGTGTGCCATCCAAGTAGAGCATGTGTTCCCTAGAAAGAGGAACTATCTAGGACACATGAACTAGTGAATTTTCATTTGGGCCTCTAGGGATAATTGTTTCACTAGGATAGTGGAACTTCCTAGGTTGTATGGATCAGTTCCCAAGTGTGAACCCCCTCCAGGTACACAATGTCGCCAATTTTCCTCTTAAAAAAAGGATCCACATGGTTGTTGAATAGTCTAGAAGATCATGCAACCAAACCATTTGGCATATCATATATTTAAAAATCATTAAATTATTGTTTTTACCTTCCTGGTTTTAATCCCAAATCACCCCTCACTCACCCTATTCTTTCTCCCCAACCCTATGCATGCCTCCCTTTCCTCTCATGTCCCTTACGCTTCAATCCTTATGTGATTTTAGTGTGTATTCATCAATAAATCATCGATTAAGCATATTTTCTCTACTATTTTCCATTCTTCTTCATTCCATATTTTTTATTTCTCGAGTTTTCTCTTCTACAAATAATATTTTGACTGAAAGTAGGTTAAATATTTTTTCTTTGGGTTAATTATTGATGTTTTTGGTATTCTATTTCCTTTGTAGGTTTTCCTTTTTGTGTGTTTGTGGTTTCCACATGGTTTTGTATACATTTCAATAAATAGGTAGGTGGTTCCATGATTTTATATTATTTGAATAATTTATTAATATTTATTGGGTTTTATAATGGGTTTTATAAATCATTTCAATGTCATGAAAGTTGTTTCTCTGTCTTTTTGTGTGTGTTAAATGTTTGATAAAGTTTTTTCACTTATAGATGGTTTTCTCTAAGTTTTTTTTGTTGTGATTATGATTGATTAATAGGTGAGTTCATATGATATACGGAATTAAATAGAGACCATTTGAATCTTAGGTATCTATATGGGAAGACAACGTCTAGTACGTTAGGTTAGTTTGTAGGGCTATGGCCCGATCTCCCTAACAAGATTCCATAACAACACTAACTAAAAATTTGTTTGATGGGGATTTGTGGGCCAAGAAAGACATTTTTATCCAAGATATGTGATCACTAAATGTAATAGGATCCTATGACCCTAATAACCCTAGTACCATATGGATTTCCCATAGTGATCATGCAATGTTTACCATTCATCTTGGGTTAAATTCATTTTCTCTTTTATTTCAATGTCTATTTTCAAAAAAATAACTTTCTTTTATTTACAAAAAGAATTTTATTTATCTCTTAATTTCATTTCATGGAATCTATTTGGGTGGAATTATGTTGGGAAATTTTGTATCACACACTATATACATTATCGTGTGTTTGTAGACCCTATTATTTTTTACCTAGATAAATGAAATTATTTTTGTTGTAGTGATGGTGGTTCAATGTGATAGTGGTTAATTTAGTACAAGTGTTGGTGGTGATGGAATGAGCGAGTTGACCCACATTTGGCATGGATGATTTTTTTCTTGTGGGTTCTCCTCCCCTTTTCGTTTTTTTTTGTTTTGGTTTAAAATGTTAACCTTTTAACTTATGTTCATGTGATCCCCTTTCATATCTTGTATTAGAAATGTTGGATATGATGTTTTTTATGATTCTTGTGGGATTTTTTTGGTTGTATTTCATTGGAAACACTATTCACAAAGGTGTTACTCGATGCCCAGACACTAGTTTCTAGCCCTTAGGGATCAGTAATTCCCTTTGGGCCAACGCATGGGTTGGGTCAAGTGTCAGGTTGGATGGAATCGTATATTTTTTCCTGAAATTTTGGTATTAGAACCGGTTTTTCTCCTTTAATTGGGTTATAATATTTGGGAGAGTCAAGATATATAAGATTTTGGACTATCAAGGGTGGAGGTTCTAGTTGCGAGTAGGGTGTCTAGACAACACACATTGTGACAGGACTTAGGTCACCATGGGATATTTAGGATTTGGTTTGACTCCTCATAATTGTGTGATGTATAGGATGCAGACTGTACATGAACATTGATCCAAGGTTGTGTGGTTTGACTTTTTATTGTAGTTTTTGTGGTTTCATATTGATTTATGGAAGAGTTTGAAATTTCTTATGGATGATTTTTTTTAGGTAATGTATTGGTGGTGTATTTGGTTTTGTTGAATGGTGTAGCATTATACCTACCCAGAGACTTACTAAACAATAGTGGGAAGTGGCCAAAGAAAATTATCCCTCACCAGTTGATCAGATAATAGTGGAAGTAGTGGATCAGGCTTTATAGGTATTGGATCAGTGAGTGGTCTCTATTAGTTCTCATACTAGTGAATCTAAACCATGTTTGGAAAAGGAAAAGGTTCATAAGTTTCTCAAAAATTAACATCCTTACTTATATGGTAGAATAAAACCCTAAGAAGATAAGGAGTGGATTGAAATGTTTGAGGGGATTTTTGGGTTTCTATAAACTCTATAGGTGGTAATGGTTAAATGTTATTCATTCATGTTTGAAGGTCCCAACCTCAAGTGGTTAGATTTAGAGGTTCATAATGGGAAGCATGAGAAAATGGGTTAGTAGTACTTTAAGGTTTTTTAAAATGAGAATTATTTCTCAGAGACCTTAGACATCACTTGGACCGAGTGGTTTTTGGATCTTTCTCAAGGGGATCAGACCATGTTAGAGTATCCTAACCATTTTTCATAATTTTTCAGTTTTGCACCCGAGGTAATTTTGAATGAGCAGTTGAAGGATCACCATTTTGAAATGGGGTTGTAGATGCACATTAAAGCCCATTTCTTCTTGTTTAATTAGAATACATATACTGAGTTATTTTATTGAGCTATGTTGGTTGAAATTGATCATGTGTGTAAATCTAGTTTTTCTCGAGAAGTCTCATGGGAAGGCCAAAGAGGTGGTGGAACATCTAAGAAGAAATGGAATCTTAAAGAGCAGTATTAGAAGGGATGTGGTTTTTTCAAACACCCATACCAATATTCTTCATTTATGTTGGGCAAAAATCCCTCAAGGTAACATTGAAGTATTTTTGGGTTGATTGTGTTTGTTGACAAAGCAGGTTCTCATGGATATTTGTCGAGTTCCCGAGAAGTTGTTGACAATCCATGTTGACAAAGAACGATGACAAAGGAAAAGGCGATCTGGAGGCGGTACAAAAGAGCAGTACAAGGTGGCGCCGTTTTCCAGTGTTTGCCAAATTTTTGGGGTCCAAAATTTGGAGTTTGGTGAGCATCGCGAAAAGAGGATTTCAATGAAGAGCACAATTTAATATGGCAAAGGCATGAATTTCGCGAAGATAGGATGCATGGTTTGGAAATCGCGAAGACCAAAAGAATGGAGGCGGTGATGCTTCGCGATTACGTCAAGCTTCGCGAATGGCAGAGGCTGAAGCGCATCGCGGCGGAGAAGGGCTTGGCGAGAGAACATCGCGGCGAAGGCGCGAAGGAATGTTGGGCTTCGCGAGGGAGCTTCGCGGCGAAGGCGCGAGCCGCGAAGGTAAGTTGACGGTGATTCATCGCGACTACGTCAAGCTCCGCGAACGGAAGATTGCCGTAGAGCTTCGCGATTTGGACAGAATTCCGACAGAAACTTTGGAGCTTCGCGATTTGAGATGACGTGGCGTTGACTTCGCGCGGAAGGGACGAGGGTCGGTGGAATCGCCTATAAATAGAGGCCGACCCCTTCAGGCGAAGTAGAGAGAATTTTCAGAGAAAATACTTTGCTCTCGATTTGCGAAGGTGGTTCGCGGAGCCAGTGTGCTTCGCGAAAGAGGTGCTTCGCGGCGGCTATTGTAGCTCCGCGAAACCTGCGAGCTCCGCGTTGGCCTTCTTAGCTTCGCGAGGGTCGTTGCTTTGCGACGTCTTGAGCATCGCGAGAGTGCTTCGTGAAGGAGCTTCGCGAGTGAGCTTCGCGAAAAGGCAGGAGCTTCGCGAAGGCTTGTTTGAGCTTCGCGAAATTGGGAGCCTTGCATTGTAGGGTGCTTTGCGAAGGTCTTTCCAAAGGTTGGTTGCCCAGTGGATAGTGGCAAAGGGGTATTCATCTACGGGTGAAAGTTAAACTTCAAAAGAGCATCTACATACAGAGGAAGATGCACTTCTTAAGGAAAATGAAGAGACCTACAGGTCTATAAACTGTGAGTGGATTCCATCCAAGAGGAGTGAGCTCAGGAAGAGGAAGAAGGTGATCCTCTCCACCGGCAGTGAGCCAGAGAGAGAGAAATAGGGAGTGACCCTTGGGAAAGCAGTGAGCTGACCCTAAACATTGTAAAGGCAGTGAGCCTGGGCATAGAAATGATCTAGCCCGAACCTTGTAATCCACAGCTAGTGAAGATTAGTGGAATTTGGTACGACCGGCAACCTGTCGGCGTATGCTCCTTGGACGTAGCCCTTAGCGGTGAACCAAGTAAAATTGTTGTGTCCTGTGCTTGCTTTACATTCTGTTTATATCGTGCAATAGGGAAAAGAGAGAAGAGTGTTTTTCTTAACAGCGAAACAAGATCAGAACGGGCATTAATTTTTAATTAGTCATACCCTGATTCACCCCCCCTCTCAGGGTATCCAGCCTAGTGGACCTAACAAGTGGTATCAGAGGGAAAGGTTGAAAGTTGTTCTTCTCTCAATGGAGGTAACCAATCATAAAGGGATTCCGATCTTCGACGGATATAATTTTCAGATATGGAAGAATCGGATGCAACACTATTTCCGATCCTTGGGAATGGATGTGTTTTCAGCAGCTATGCATGGTATCACAGCTGATATTAATAGTGGTGCCTTATCAGAAGCTGAGCATAGAGAGTTGGATGCTGATTCCAAAGCAATCAATGCCTTAGGGGGAGCCCTTTCCAATCCCATCTACACAAAGGTGATGTCATGCAAAACGTCACATTCCATGTGGGAAAAGCTTTTGAATATATATGAAGGGGACACAAAAGTCAGAGAGGCAAAGCTGCAGGTGTTGTGGAACAAATATGAAGATCTGAAAATGAACCCGAATGAGTCTGTTGACGCATTCTTTGATAGGGTAAACATTGTTGTGGAAGATATGCGAGGTCTTGGAGAATTCATTGAAGACATAAAGATTGTAAAGCGCATCTTGAGGAAACTTCCACCTCGGTTCAATCCGAAAGTTTCAGTACTAGAAGATAAAGATCCAAAAGAGCTGACATTGGACAATTTGCACAGTACCTTGGTTGCATATGAAATGAGGAACGATGATAATGAGGCTGTGGAAAAGGGGAAGTCTAAAGAGGTGGCATTTAAGGCCATGAAGAAGCTCACCATTGAAGATTCTAATGAAGAAGAAGAGACAGATGAGGTGATGTCATTCCTTTCTTCGAATCTACAAAGAGGAAGAGGAATGTTTAAAGGTAAACTTCCACTAGCATGCTTTAGATGTGGAAAGGTTGGTTATCTTGCGGCAAGATGCCCCAAGAAGTTTCAAGATGATGATGATGATGATGACGCTGAAATTCCCAAAAAAGAAGTCTTCAGCTTTTGTGAAAGGGAAGAAACAATTCAAGAGAAATTTCTTCAAGAAAAAGAATCTTCTCTCACAAGAATTTGAAAGTTCAGATGAGTCTGAGGATGAAGAAGTTGAGGAAATAGAAAATTGCAGAGATCGTGGGGTAAATGCATTGGTGGCAATTGTTGGTAGTTCTCAAAAGGGAGAAGAAGCTGATGCTAAAGAAGAAGAAGAAATTGAAGGGAGAATTGATATGGAAGCCGAATTGGAAGCAGCTCTTGAGGAGATAGATGTTTGGAGAGCCAAAACGAAGAAAGCCAATAAAGTGGTTCGTGATGCCAAACTCTACATGCAACAACAGGATGAAGAAAAGTCTGAGCTGTTAGAAGAAATTGAAAGGCTAAAATCCTCAACACCAGAGAGCTCAGAAAATATTGTTGAGTATAAGCTTAAAATTGAGGAACAAAAGAAGGAAATTGATTGTCTGACAAACACAGGAAAGGAGCAGGTTAGATGTATCAAAGAGCTTGAAGAAGAAGTGGTCAGTCTGCGACAAAAACTCAAGGATCAAGATAAACTCTTGGCCCCCAATGTGATATCTGAAAAGAAGGATATTCAGAAGACAGAGAAGATGAAAGCAGAGCCTAGCAGTTCAGTAGGAAAGAAACAGCAATTGAGCTCAGATGTTAAGGTCGTTTCTGGGCTTAGTCAAGAACAAAAATTGGCGACAATTGCAGTCAGACCGCAAGCACTCATCCCGAAAGTGAAGGTTGATTTGGGAACAAAACAGAATCAGAATATTCAGAGATCCCAATGGGGAAATCACAGTGCTGAAATATCACGAGGGAATGCATCCTATATCAGGTGTTATTGCTGTGGGAAAATGGGACATTCACAGTTTGTGTGTTCCATAGCCAAGAGATACAGAAGGGAACATGAGCAGAGACGGCAGCCAAACAGAGAACGGTTTTCCAGAACACATTTTGAAGGACACTGTTTTTGGTGCGGAGGATTTGGACACATGGCTAGGTATTGCACATCAATCATTCAGAGAAATGTGTCAAAGAATAATCAAAATGTTCGCAAGCAGCAGATCAATAAACCAACAAGTGAGTTAAAAGTTCAGAACAGATTTGCAGCTCTGCAAGATGAGGGTGGTCCATCATACTCTGAGAAAGAACAGAAGCCTCAATCCATGCCGAGTGTGAAAGAAAAAGTATGGACCAAGAAGAAGAAAAATGAGAAGGCTGTGGTGGCGGAGATTGCCCTTAAAGCATCAGATCGATCTGGTGTTTGGATCCTTGATAGTGGTTGCACATCCCACATGACGGGTAATAAGGATCTTGTTACAGGCATCAAATATGACAAAGAAGGAGTTGTCAAATTTGGAAATGATGAAGGCCTGAAGATTGTTGGCTCAGGGAAAGCCATGTTTGGGGGCAAAGAGATGAGACGTGCTGATGTCTGGGTAGTAGAGGGTCTCAGTCATAATCTACTCAGTGTCAGTCAACTATGTGACTCTGGGCACTCTATCCAATTTACCAAGAAGATGTGTGTTGTAAAAGGAAAAGATGGAGCATCTGTTCTGCAGGGAAAAAGGTCAAAGGGAAATCTCTATCTTGTAAGTGGGGAAGAAGATACTTGTCTTTTATCCAGAGAGGAAGAAAACCAGCTGTGGCATAAGCGACTTGGTCATCTATGCCAACCATCTATGGAGGATCTCGTTAAATGTGATGCTGCTAGAGACCTTCCCAAACTATCACGTGATCGCACCCATACGTGTGATTCTTGTCAACAAGGGAAAATCATCAGAAAGACATACAGGCCAAAGGAACAGAAATCAACTAAAGTACTCGAATTGGTGCATGCTGATGTATGTGGACCTATCTCACCACGAGCTATAAATGGGCAAAGGTACTATGTTCTTTTCATTGATGACTATAGCAGAATGGCCTGGGTATTCATCATAACCCATAAGACAGAGGTATTCAGTTGCATAAAGCAGTACAGGAGGGAATTAGAAAAGATGCTTGGGCAGAAAATTCTGAAGTTTCGTACTGATAACGGTACGGAATTTACAAACAGTCAGGTTGAAAACTATCTCGAGAAACATGGGATAAGGCATCAAGTTTCATCAGTAAGAACTCCCCAACAGAATGGAGTAGTTGAAAGGAGAAATCGGATCATCAACAACATGGCCAGAACAATGCTTATTGATAAGGACCTGCCAGAGAAATTTTGGAAGGAAGCAGTTCTGACATCGGTCTATGTTTCAAACAGGTCCCTGTTATGTCCGAAGCAAGGGAAGACTCCATATGAACTGTGGTACGGAAAGAAGCCAACGTTGAAGTACTTTCGAATCTTTGGAAGTAAGTGTTTCATTCTCAACAAAGAACATCATAGGAAGTTTGAGGCACGAGGAGATGAAGGGATATTCCTTGGCTATTCCGGAAAAAGCAAAGCGTATAAATGTTTCAACAAAAGGCTGGGAAAAATCATTGAAAGCAATGATGTCACTATAGTTGAAAATGAACAGACTGCTCAACGACCCAGTGAACAGTTCCTGGATGAAAGTGATGATGAGATAAGCAACCCAGGGGGAGCAGAAGTGGCAGAAGCTGACTCAGAAGAAGATACTGATGATGAAGAGGAAAGTGTCAAGTCGGTGTCTGCGAGGAAGCCAAAGAGTCGAGCTGAGATTGATAGGCAGAATATCATTGGTGATCAAACAGCTCCAGTTCAGACTCGAAGAATGAAATCATCACAGCAAGCATCGTTTTTGTCTCAAGTGGAGCCGAAATGTTTTTCTGATGCAGCTGAAGATGAAAACTGGGTTCAGGCCATGAACGAAGAGCTTGATCAGATTGAGAAGAACCAGACATGGGAGATTGTTTCGAGGCCAGCGGACAAGAATGTCATTGGGACCAAATGGGTCTATCGCAACAAGATGAATGAAGATGGCACAGTGATTCGGAACAAAGCACGTCTAGTGTGCAAGGGGTACTCCCAAATCGAGGGAATTGATGTTGATGAGACATTTGCACCGGTTGCAAGGCTGGAGACAATAAGATTATTCCTAGCCATCGCAGTGCAAAGGAAGTTCAAAGTGTTCCAGATGGATGTCAAATCCGCATTCTTGAATGGAGTTTTGGAAGAGGAGGTGTATATTGAGCAGCCAGATGGTTTTCTCATTCATGAGGATGAGAACAAAGTTTGCAGGCTGAAGAAGGCATTGTATGGGCTGAAACAAGCACCAAGGGCATGGTACTCAAGGCTTGATCAGTACTTGAAGAAGCTTGGTTTTCAGCGTGGAGGAGTTGATTACAATCTCTATTTCAGCAATGACAGTAATCAAAGGATGATGGTGCTAGTGTATGTCGATGACATAATTTTTGGCGGATCAGATGAAGCTCAGTGCAGACAATTTTCTGAATTCATGAAAAATGAGTTTGAAATGTCAATGATTGGAGAGCTAACGTTTTTCCTTGGTCTACAGGTGACACAAGGAAAGAATGGAACTTTCATTTCTCAATCCAAATATGCCAAGGAAGTTTTAAGAAGGTTTGGAATGGATAATTCCAAGGAAATGAAGACTCCGGTTGCTACCAGGATGAAATTATCAAAAGATGAGAATGGCAAGGCAGTTAATATCACAGAATACAGGCAAATCATTGGAAGTCTGTTGTACTTAACCGCAACAAGGCCTGATATTGTTTTCGCCACATGCCAAGCAGCGAGATATCAATGTAATCCCAAGGAAAGTCACATGCTTGCAGTGAAAAGAATACTTCGGTATATCAAGGGCACGGTGGACTTCGGTCTGACATACAACGACAAATCTCAGACAGAGTTATTGGGATATACTGATGCAGACTAGGCCGGTTCAGGAGATGATAGAAAATCAACGTCAGGTGGTGCATTCTATCTTGGTGGATTGTGTATTTCTTGGCTAAGCAAGAAACAAGATTGCATTTCATTGAGCACCGCAGAAGCTGAGTATATAGCGGCCACTCAAGCATGCACACAGTTATTGTGGATGAAGCAGCAGCTTGAAGATATGGGAGTTGAAGTGAAGTCTCCGATCGGAATCCAGTGCGACAACTCAAGTGCTATAAATCTTAGCAAAAATCCTGTCCATCATTCAAGGACAAAGCACATTGAGATTAAGTATCACTTTATCAAGGAGAAGGTTGAGCAGGGGATCGTGAAGTTGGAGTATGTGCCTACAGAGCTGCAGGTTGCAGATATTCTGACAAAGGCCTTACCCAAGGCAGCATTTGAGAGGCATCGACTGGCTCTGGGAATTCAGTCGATTCCCCGCACTTGAAATAGTGTGGATATGGGACCCCCCCCCCCCCCCCTCTCCCCGAGGTATGATGTGTTTTTCCCTAATGTGCTGATATGTGTTATCTACTATGTTACAGACTACAAAGGCGTGACCTTTGGGTTCGTTGACAAAGGGGGAGAAAAGTGCTTGAAAAGTGCTTGACAAAGGGGGAGAAAAGTGTTTGTTCAAGGGAGAAAATAGTGCGGAGATTTGACAAATCATAATTGTTACGGGGAGAAGCTGACAGGTGGAGCAGCCAGAAAGGGGGAGCAATGAGAAAGGGGGAGTGTATGAAATCTGACGATGCTAGACGTGATCGATCAAATCATAGAAATCACGACAGCTAATGATCGTGATAAAAGCAGAACAGTGGTGTTGGAATGGTGTGAGACGGTGTCCAGCTATCAACAATTGGTATCAACTAAAGAATTCACCAATTGGTATCAGTGTGGTTCTACAACTGGTTTTATTTTAGGAATTGGTATCAAGGTGGAATCGACAATTGGGGTCTGACATGAAGTGATTCATTGATGAACTTTACATACTACTCTTGTTTCTCACGCCAAGAATTGCTCATGTGGGCTTAGAGTACGTGTTAAGTGAATCCTTGAACACTATCACAATCGCAAGAGGCGAATGGTGGTAGCAGCTGGAAGAAGACTCAGTGAGGTATCACAGTGCAGAAAATCATCCTGAGCAAAATTGTGAAAAGTTGTCAACAAACCCAAAGGGGGAGATTGTTGGGCAAAAATCCCTCAAGGTAACATTGAAGTATTTTTGGGTTGATTGTGTTTGTTGACAAAGCAGGTTCTCATGGATATTTGTCGAGTTCCCGAGAAGTTGTTGACAATCCATGTTGACAAAGAACGATGACAAAGGAAAAGGCGATCTGGAGGCGGTACAAAAGAGCAGTACAAGGTGGCGCCGTTTTCCAGTGTTTGCCAAATTTTTGGGGTCCAAAATTTGGAGTTTGGTGAGCATCGCGAAAAGAGGATTTCAATGAAGAGCACAATTTAATATGGCAAAGGCATGAATTTTGCGAAGATAGGATGCATGGTTTGGAAATCGCGAAGACCAGAAGAATGGAGGCGGTGATGCTTCGCGATTACGTCAAGCTTCGCGAATGGCAGAGGCTGAAGCGCATCGCGGCGGAGAAGGGCTTTGCGAGAGAACATCGCGGCGAAGGCGCGAAGGAATGTTGGGCTTCGCGAGGGAGCTTCGCGGCGAAGGCGCGAGCCGCGAAGGTAAGTTGACGGTGATTCATCGCGACTACGTCAAGCTCCGCGAACGGAAGATTGCCGTAGAGCTTCGCGATTTGGACAGAATTCCGACAGAAACTTTGGAGCTTCGCGATTTGAGATGACGTGGCGTTGACTTCGCGCGGAAGGGACGAGGGTCGGTGGAATCGCCTATAAATATAGGCCGACCCCTTCAGGCGAAGTAGAGAGAATTTTCAGAGAAAATACTTTGCTCTCGATTTGCGAAGGTGGTTCGCGGAGCCAGTGTGCTTCGCGAAAGAGGTGCTTCGCGGCGGCTATTGTAGCTCCGCGAAACCTGCGAGCTCCACGTTGGCCTTCTTAGCTTCGCGAGGGTCGTTGCTTTGCGACGTCTTGAGCATCGCGAGAGTGCTTCGCGAAGGAGCTTCGCGAGTGAGCTTCGCGAAAAGGCAGGAGCTTCGCGAAGGCTTGTTTGAGCTTCGCGAAATTGGGAGCCTTGCATTGTAGGGTGCTTTGCGAAGGTCTTTCCAAAGGTTGGTTGCCCAGTGGATAGTGGCAAAGGGGTATTCATCTACGGGTGAAAGTTGAACTTCAAAAGAGCATCTACATACAGAGGAAGATGCACTTCTTAAGGAAAATGAAGAGACCTACAGGTCTATAAACTGTGAGTGGATTCCATCCAAGAGCAGTGAGCTCAGGAAGAGGAAGAAGGTGATCCTCTCCACCGGTAGTGAGCCAGAGAGAGAGAAATAGGGAGTGACCCTTGGGAAAGCAGTGAGCTGACCCTAAACATTGTAAAGGCAGTGAGCCTGGGCATAGAAGTGATCTAGCCCGAACCTTGTAATCCACAGCTAGTGAAGATTAGTGGAATTTGGTACGACCGGCAACCTGTCGGCGTATGCTCCTTGGACGTAGCCCTTAGCGGTGAACCAAGTAAAATTGTTGTGTCCTGTGCTTGCTTTACATTCTGTTTATATCGTGCAATAGGGAAAAGAGAGAAGAGTGTTTTGCTTAACAGCGAAACAAGATCATAACGGGCATTAATTTTTAATTAGTCATACCCTGATTCACCCCCCTCTCAGGGTATCCAGCCTAGTGGACCTAACAATTTATGACAAATAGTTGTGGGTTAGTTGAATTCTACTAATTTAGAAAGTTGGGGAATGTGTTTTCAGTGTTTCTAGTTCTACATAGACCCTTCCATTAATGTTGGAATTTGGGTCACCTATAGAGGTTCTTTATGGATGGTTTTCGAGCTTAGACTAGTGAAGGTTCCTCAAAACATTGAGAGTTTCCATATCAGCCCAGGGAATCAAGGGTTATGGGTTCTCATACTACTCTTCATGGTGGTAAGGTTGGATTATCAAATAGGCTGTGTTATCTCAAAGCAGAGCCACTATCCATCAATCAGTCGCATCCATTTATAGAAACACAGAACCTTTTGGATTTAGACTAAGTTCCAGTAGAATCAGATGCAAGGACTATAACTATACAAGGTAATATTTTTATTTCATAATCAATATCTATTATTATATTTGACATGGGTTCTTATATTTATTTTATTTCTATTCTTATTATTGAATTGTTTAAATTTTCAACTGATCTAATGTCATATGTCAGAGATTTGGTGACGTCTCTTGGAAAGAAGAGAGAACACGGTTTCGTATGTTCATCAAATTCTACCACTCTATTAGAGGTTGAGTTGGAGTGTTAATTCTTGGTTATATAGAAAGATATTTTTTACATGATTCATAGATTTAATTGGTAGATTCATTTCATGGAACACATCAAGTTTTATCATTGGTGGGTAACTTTTGTGGCACCCGATGGAAGTAATCAGGTATTTCAAGGTGAATGGGATCCCTAATCAGAGTGTGTTGGACCACCCCTTTTAGATTTAAGAAACCTCATTTTCAATGTCTCTTCTCATATGTTGTAGGATTATGGTAGAGATTATGATGATGATTTTCCTCCAATAGTAGATGAGTTTTCAAATAAATTTCTAGAAGATTTCTCATGGTTACCTTTGGAACATGATGTAGAGTTTTCCATCAACATGGCACTGAGAACACAACTGATATATATTCCCTTGTATCATATCCCCCCCCAAAGTTGAGGGAATTAAATATACAACTAGATTATTTTGAATCCAAAGGACTCATTCCCTCAAGCATCTCACCTTGGACCTCCCATGTGTTGTTTGCTAAAAAGGTGGATGGGTCCCTTAAGTGGTGCATCAATTACTGGAAACTGAATATGATCATGATCAAGATCCAATATACATTTCCCTAAATTTATAACCTATTTGATCATATCAATGGAAAATGTTTTCCATGATCGTCATGCGCTCCGAGTACCATCAGGTCAGGGTCAGAGTGGAAGATGCTCCTAATACAGTCTTTCGAAGCATGTATGACCACTTTGATTATTTGGTCATTCCATTCAGGTTGATGAATTATCTAGTGGTTTTCATAGAGATTATGAGTATAGTGTTATATTAGTTCCTAAACTCCTTTTATATTATGTTTTTTGATGATATATTTGTCTACTTTAAGACAGAGGAAGAGCATGGGAAGCACATGAGGATCAGGCTAGGTACTCTTTAGGATCACTGTCTTTATGATGAGATATACAAGTGTAATTTTGGAATCTAAGAAGTTATTTTTATACGTTATTTGATCTAATATTGTGTATTTTCTATAGACTCCAAGAAAAATGGAGTTGTAATTTCATGGGAGAAACCAAGGAACAACTTTTAAATCAGGTGTTTTTTGGGCCTTGTCGAGTATTCCAGACTATTTTTCAGAGATTTATCTCAACTATATTTTACCATTAATGAACATACACAAAATTGTGAAAGGTTATAATAGATCCTAGAATGTGAGGCATCTATTGAGGAGTTCAATTGGTGATTGACCACCTCCCCTATTTTTATCCTACCAAAATTTGAGAAGGGATACAAGGTCTACTATGACACTTCATGTACAAGTATATGGTTTTTGTTGATCAAGAAGGATCATGTGGTGTAATATGGATCTAACTAACTTTAAAAACGTGAAATTAATCATCTTAACCATGATATAAAATTAGTGTTGTTGATACTTGCCTTGAATACATGGTGTCGTTATCTCTTCCGAGATAAATTTTGAGCTTACTCAAATCATAAGATCTTAACCTATATTTTCTCCTAGAAATATCCAAATCTAAGGTAGAATTGGTGGGTTGAGTACCTTCATAGGTTTGAATTTGATATTATTTATACCCCCATGAAAATAGAATCCGGTATAATATACACTAAGAAGGAAAATACTAGTTCAAGCTATAAAGAAATGTAGTGATGAATGGACCTTGAAGGGGATTTTTCCTAGATGCTCCTAAAATCTAAGGACCAAGGATGAAGCACTTTCTGGGCTAGCAACCAGTTGATGTCCTATATACTAGATCTATTTTGGAAAGACCAATATAATGATTAGTTGTGTCAGTGCCTTAAGCAGCTTCGAAATGGTAGGGCGATTCCCAATGAATGGTCGTTATCATATGAGGAAATCTTTTATTCAACATTCTATTTCACGGTTCCATTATCCATATAAAAGGTGGTGATACAGGATATCCACCAGTCTAAGTGGGTTGTTCATCCTGAGACCACCAAGATGTTTTAAGATGTGTGTCACAAATTTTTGGGGCCAGGTATGAGGCATAATATAGCTAACTTTATATCCAAATTCTATACTTTCAACAGGTTAAAGAAGAGGACCAATGTCCCTTAGGGTTACATCAACCACTTCCCATTATAACCTAGAAGTGGGATGAGTTCTCTATGGATTTTATCATTGGGTTTCCTCATAAAATCATGGGAAAGAACACCATTTTTTATTATCAAATATCTAACCAAATAATTCCATTTATTTATGATCAATTATTTAACCAAAGGGAATGAGATAATTTGGTTTTATGTTCAAGATCTCATGAGGATTCATGGTGTTCCTTCGGGTATTATTTTTGATAGGGATCCCCATTTTACCTCTTGATTCTGGGTAGGCCTTTAAATGGAAGTGGGGTCACTGGTTATACTCATTTTGACATATCAACCACAAACAAATATTCAAAAAGATTGGTAAAATCAAATTATGGAAGATTTGATCTGTGCACGTCTCTTGGATTTTGGAGTCTCATGGTAAAACGAATTTGAGTTGGTGTAATTTTTGTATATTAATAGTTACCAATATTTAATTAAAATGGACCCCTTTAATACACTTTATGGTCATCCATGATAGTCACCATTATACTGGATGTAAGTGGGTGTTTCTTCTTTACTGAGACCAGGTTTGGTGCAAGAGATTTCGAATAATGTTTGGATAAACAAATAGTGGTCTTTGTTGGTGCAAATATTTCGTAAGTATTATGCTGATCAGTGGTTCTGAGCCTTGTAATTATAAATAGAACTGAACCAATGCATCTTGGTGGGTATACTATATATAGTATGTTAGGTGAGTTGGAAGGGCTATAGCCTAGTCTTCCTAACAAGATTATGTAATAATATTATCTAAACATTTATATGATTGGGATTGGTGGATCAAGTAGGACCTTCACATCTAGGATATGTAATCACTTAGAGTATGAGGATTCTAGCACCACACTAACACTTATACCATAGGGATCACACATGGATATTATTCTATACTTACCATTTATCTTGGGTTTCATTCATTTTCCCTTTTATTTCAAAATAAGGTTTTATTAATATGGTAAATTTCTTTTATTAAATATTATCATGTTACTTTGTCTCTTAATATCATTGAATGGAATCTCTTTTGGTGGTATCCTACTGGGGAAATTTGGCTCACAACCTAAATACACTCTCATGTGCACATATACCTTATTGTGTTTGACCTGGTTAAAGGCATGTCCTTCCATAGTGGTGATGGTGGTTTGATGTGCTAGTGTTTTATTTTTTATGGGTGTTGGTGGTTATGGAATTAGGGAGTTGACCCACATGTGGCACAAAGGCTTGCTGTCTAGTTGGTTACCCTCACCATTTTGGTTGTTTTGGTTTTGGTTGTAAATGTTAAAATTTTAACTTATGTTATAGTGATCTGTTTTGATCTCTTATATTATTAATGTTGGTTATGATGTTACGTATAATTTTTGAGTGCTTTTTTGGTTGGATTTCATGGGCTAAACCATTTCCAAATTTATTACTCAATGCCTATGCACCAGTTTCTATCCCATGGGGATTGGGATTCCGTTCAGGACATTCCATGGGTTGGGTCGAGTGTCGGGTTGGATGGAAACCTATCATTGTTTTTGACACCCATTATAGTAAATAAATCTACGCCCCATTAGGGGACTCATCAAAGGAAATCATACCAAACATGTTTTAGTTAGTGTTATCATCGTCAATCCATTAGTAGGGAGTCATATTCTGAGAATAAGTTTCCTCATAGCCACTAACTACTCAATATCACATGTGATTCAATCAATTAGTCCATTGATAAATCATTTTTGGGAAAATAATTCATTTCAAATCAACTCATCATTCACAATTAAATTTCCCAAAATTTATTTTCAACTTGAAATTTTAAATTGAAAACAAAATCATAGGTATTTATCAAGTTCATACAATTTAAAATCATATTTATTTTAAAGCCAATTTCTTAATAATCACATCAAATAATTTCATCAAATCCACTTTCAAATAAAGAGATTTTTCTCTCAAATCCACCCAACAATGTCAATGTCATTAAAATTGGGTTTTTTCAAAATTCATTTTCCATTTTTTTCATATATCAAATTATATCAAATAGGGGTTCTTAAATAATTTAAAACTCATTTAAAATCAATAATGAATTTAGGGTTTCGATTTAACTAATATAAATACAAATCCACATACCATTAATCATGGGATCAAATCAACATAACACCCACAATGAGATCCACCAATGAAGAACAAAGACATCAAGGATCAATAAATCCAACCTAGAATCAATATTCATTGAATTAAAAATTATATCTTTATAAAACATAATTTTTAATCACTCTTTAAGAAGGAAATAATTGGATATTTGAAGAAACCACAAGATAGGATATTTACTCACCCGAAAGAGATCCAACATGATCATCGGTCCTTAGATCCTCAAGGAGATGTGCATTAAGGAATTAAAATTAGAAGTTAAGATGATTCAAAGACCATGGAATTTATTTAGGGTCATTTTTTAGAGTTTAGAAAATTAAATAGGGGTTTTGGGTTCTTTAATAAAAAATTTAGGGGGATTAAAAAAATATACACAAGGTTTTTTGTACGGTCTACATGGTTAGTAGTAATCATGCACCCTAAATATACACCCCAACTAGACTTCTGGATGGGGTACATAGTTTTCCAAAAAAGTTAAAATAACATAGAACCAACCTCGTAAACCCATATTATCCATGTATACTTGATTTTAGGGACATGTTGTGTAGTTTGGACATATCGTGACCCCCTTTCGGTGGTTCAACATTTTCTATACAGTTCTCTAGGCCAAACCACCCAATTTTCCCTAATTGTTCACTAACCATGAACATCCCAAAAAGTTTTAAAATATTTAGAAATTCACCAAAATACTCTGAGATAAGTTATTTTCAAATTATGATCAATATGAGGGTGAAAATGTATCTGTAAACAAGTAACGGGATGTTACAACCTTCCTACCATAAACACTATATGTCTTGAAAAAATTTGTCAAGAAGATTCCATATCAAGGATAAGAGTTCACTTATATCTCATAAAATCCTCATGGTCCCAAGTCTCATGAAAGTTGGAACCATGATTTAATATCACACTGAGAAAAGTTTTAATCTTCTCATAAAATCCTTTGTCTTAGAATCAACAATATTTATTGGATAATCTGTTATGAAACAATCAGGCTTAACAAAAAGATCTTCCTGTATCTGTACATGAGAAGGGTTAGGAAGATAATTATAGATGTGTGATACATGAAACACATTTTGGATTGAATTAAACTATGGTGGATGTTCTAAATGGTAAGACACATTCTCCAACTATTCAAAAATCTCAAAAGGACCCATAAACCTTAGTGCAAGCTTTTCTTGTTCTCTAAGAATTCGATGAGCTAACTGAGGAATAACTCTTAAAAACACCTAGTCGCCAATGGAAAACTATAATGTTAATAGATGATGATCATTATAATATTTATATTTCCTCTATACCATCACCATTTTATGAAGAATCAATTGATTATTCATCATTTTCTCTTGGACCAAACTCATACTAAATAAGGAAGTTTCACCAATTTCCAACCAACACAATGGAGATTTACACGGCCTCCCATAAATGTCCTTAAAAGTATCCATTTTGATCAATAAATATGAAATATTATTATAAGAAAACTCAACTATTCCCAAATATGCATCCCATGATCCCTGAAATTTATGAATTCAAGAACATATAAAGTCTTCTAGAATATATATAGATTGTTATCTATGGACATCCCTCATTGGATGATATGGAATACTCAATCGAACATGGGATCTAATCCCCTCCTAAAGGACTCTCCAAAAATGATAAATGAAATAGGGATCCCTATTAAATAATATAACCGATGGGATTTTATACAAAATAATTAATCCCTTTCACATAGATATTTCCAAAATCCATCACCTTGGTTGTACTTAAAATTGGTATAATGTGATGTGATTTGGTCAGATAATTAATCACAACCCATATCACATTCTTCTTCCAAGGGTTATGATTTAACCCAATCATGAAATCCATAGAAAACTCACCTCACTTCAAAGTCAACACTGGATGTGACTGAAGAAAACATGAAGATCTAAGGTGCTAAAATTTGACCTATTATCTAGTATAATATTGAAAAACAAAGTTAGTGATGTATCCTCTCATACCTGGCCACCAAAATCATCATTTCATGTCATAGAACATCTTTCTTGTTCTAGGGTTCACTACCCATTAGGAATTATGAAAACCCCTATCATATCCTTTCTTATAAGAAATAGAAAAACATAACAGTTCTGCAAACATATGATACCCTATAAAGAGATAGATCATTCATTAATGGTATCCTCACTATAATAAGAGTCCCCAAATATATAGATTTAAACATCAAGTTACTACACCTAAAGTATTATCATGAGAATATTGGATGTCAACTGGATATTATTCGAAATAAACTCAGTAACATCCTCAAAGTCTCCCAAATGAATTTGATCGAAGAAAAAAATAATATTCCACTCTTTTGATGATTAGTTAATGGTCTAGTTTTGAAGTTTTTTCACAATGAAACATCATTGATATTTCCCTTACTAGGTATTTAGGTAATTTTTAAATCAAAATACTACAATAACTCTACCCAAATCCTCTATCAAAAGTGCAAATATTTTTTGGAGAAGATATAACTCATGCTTTTGTGGGGGGAAATGGTAAACTATTATTAAAAAAGGTAATGCCACTAACTTTAAGGAGTATGAATCATAAATTTTAGTCTGAGATCATGGTTTATATAGTTATAATCATGTGAACTAAGCTTCTTAGAACCACAGGCTACCATGTAATCTCCTTTTATAATAATACTACCCAAACCCAAACTTGATTCATCACAAAATACCACATATCCTTTCCCATCTTATTAATGATTTAAAACTAGAACAGAAGACAAAATACACTTCATATCTCCAAAATAACTCTTAAATTTCTCATCCCATAAGAATTTCACTCCCTTCTGAGTGAGAGAGGTAATCAAAGAACCCATATTCATGAAATCATTAATGAACCTATGGTAATACCCCGCCAAATCCAAGAATATTATAATCTAAAAAATACTATGTGGTTTAGACCATTTTCTAATAACCTTCACCATCTTTGGATCAACTAAAATACAATATTCCAATACAACATGTCCCATGAAATTTACTTCTTTAATTTTGAAATCACATTTTGAAAGCTTCACTTAGGGCCTGTTATTTCTCAAACATTCCAGTACTTATCTATAATGACGTACAAATACTATAAAAATAATTTAAGGTACTCTAAAAATATTGTGTTCATCAATGCCATGAACATTTTATAGAATTATTCATAATAAAAGGCATAAAAATGTACTCAAAATGGATAAAACTATTCTTAAAGGTAGTCTTCAAAATGTAAGATTCTTTAACTATCAACATGTGATAACCAGATTGATGATCAATCTTTGAGATCCACTTCACCAATTTTATATAGGTAAAAAAGATTATTAATATCAGGTAACGGATATTTTTCCATTATTGTATCTTTACTGTGATTTCTTGAATCAACACAAAGGAAATGTGTTCCATCTTTTTTGTTTCTAAAGAGAACAAGTGTTTCCTTAGGTGACACACTCGGGCATATAAATCTCTTATCATAGATACAAACCAATTGAGAATTAAAATCTTTCAATTATGATAGTTCCATATGGTAATAATGAATAGTCATTTGTTGAGTACCAATTACATAATAAATATATAATTACACCTCCCTTATCAGTGGAAAAATAGAAAAGTTAGAAGAAGAAACATTGGGTAATATGATGACAACTAGAGGGAGATCACCGCTCAAGGATTTTCACTCCAAATCAAAAGTAAACACCAATATTACCTTGCCTAATTCAAAAACAATGATGTCTGAATCTACTTGAACTCGGGTCACATTCACCTAGAAAAACATGGTACACCCCTTCAATCATAACAAATGAGGCCTAATAAAGGAAATAGTCAATTTGGGCCTTAGGAGAAAACATCCAGTCCACCCTAAAAATAACATCATGTGGTTTCATGTAAAAAGCTATAAAATTATAAGAAATATCAATCTCTAAAAAGTTAAAACATAGGGAGGACACTAAATACCCCTATTTCTCATTATTTCAAGGGGACTTCTAATATCCATCACATAAGAAAAAATCTCTACAAGAATATTTATTAATTAAACAATATGAGTCAATAGAAATGAGTAAGATGCACCAGAATCAAATAAATCATTTAGTAAAGATAAATTTACAGTGATTATAACTCTAAAATTAACTCGACCCGTATCATCTTCCTCTCGAGACTCTTATACTATGTGAAGAAGCTTTGTTCTAGAGGCCTAAGGCTGGAACCCCTTAGTACTTGAAGAATTTAATTACACCACCATACTTTTTGTGTGCTGATGAGACCATTCCACTATGAAAGAAAAAACTATATGGAAAAACTTCTAAAAGTGTCATAAATGACCATTAGAACTACAAATATTTGGTGCCTTAGAACAAACCTGCTTCAAATTAACAACCTTTCCACACTAAAAAAGTAAAAGGGACTCTACCAAAAAATATTGGAGGTTTAAATGATACCTGATATCAAGATCCACCATAAGACACATCACACATTCCCTTTCTTCTAAATAGTCTCATAGAACTACCCCTAGGAAAAAATGGAACACCTGTCAACACTTTCTTACCAGCCATGTCAAGCTTAGACATCAACACTTTACTAATAATAATTTAGTCCACTGGAGGATTACCCTTCTCTGGTTCACCAAAATCATTCTCCTTTTCTCTATTTAAATATATTCTTGGAAGAATGATGCTATTCATATCAATAAGACACACTAAAAAATCATCAATGATACATAGATCATCAACTCAATCAAGAGTCACAAGAACATAAAATTACTCAGATCACCTGGAAAAAGAATATAATCGATAAAATTTATTCACCAAATACACTTTTCCTAAACACCAATTGTGACATAAGCCTATTTATGATGATAGTTGGCTTGGAAATCACTCGTAACTACATCCTAAGTCTCAATAATCCTATATCATGCACACTAGGATAATCCAAACTGCATACCGACATTAAGAAAATATAAACAAGATCTACATTTTATACAACTTTGTCACAAACCAACCTAGAAAACCTAGTACACTAATACCCTATTTGGTCCTAACATAGCCTGAAGGGTATTCTCAATCCCCATGGGTTGGAAACTAGCACTTGAAATCATACAAGAAATTAAAGGAATGATTTTTTTCTGCAAAATAGTTGAAGATAAATTATAAAATTTAGTAAGATCAATAATACTCAATGATAAGGTAACAAAATAAAATAGTTAAAATTACACAAAAATATTACATCATTAGGAGACAATACAAATACCAAATAAAAGTATTATAAAAGTGATGTACCAAGTGGATGACATCTCCACCAGCCACCACTATTACTCTAAGTCCCATAAATCAAGTAAACTCATCTCCTCTAAGAGGTTCTTTCTCATTTATTGAAACTATCATAAGATAATCTATAAACACCTGAAGGAAAATGTAGGGTGTGAGCTGTAAATCCTATTAGGGTCTCAAAAAGTGTTCCAAAATAAATTCCATAATAATTAAACCTTATCTGCTTTAAATCTAAATAAAAAAATACATGAAATAACGTTTATGTATTTAAAAAAATGATCCCTAATAAAAAAGATTACATATATATCAAAATAGGATTAATAAACATTTTATATATTAAATTTATATAAAATATTTTGAATGACTAAAATATTTCTATAATAAATGGAAATTATAAAAAATCAAACATAGTAAAAAACCATCATAATAATCCTTGAGTTATTTTAGTTTCTGGCTATAGGATCCTCACACTTCTAATTTATCATCATATCTCAACATATGTGTGCACACTCATATTAACAACCCATTATGGTACCCATGAATAAAAATCAATCTACACCTCATTAGGGGATCCGTCACTAGAAATCATACTGAACATGGTTTTGTTAGTGTTGTCATAATAAATCCATTGATAGGAAGTCAGAGTCATAATGTGATTTTACTAATGACCACTAACTACTCAGGCTCACATGTGCTTGAATTAATCACTCAATCAATCAATCATTTTTGAAAAAATAATCCATTTTAAATAAACTCATTCATAATTCAATTTTCCAAAATCTATTTTCAACATTACTTTATAATTTAAAATTCAAATAATAGGTTTTCATCCATTTCACACCTATTCAAATCATATTTCATTAAGGCTAATTTTATCTGGAATCACATAAAGTCCAATTTTAAATCAATCCATCCTTTTATCTGATTAACTAACAATTTAAATCCAATTTAAATTGGTGTTTTTAATAATTCTATTCCCTTTTTAAATCATATATAAAATCATCTCAAATATGTGATTTTAAATAATATAAAAAATTATTTCAAATAAATCATGAAATTAGAATTTTGATTTTAGGAAAAGAAATAGTTAACCATCTATGTTTAATCATGAGATAAAATCAACAAAACAGCTATAGTGGGATCTTCTAATTAAGAATGAAGGAATGGGATATCAATAAATTAAACCATGAATAAAGACACATTGAAACTCTGATTGGACCCATAAAAAAACTTATGATCTATCACTCTATAAGAATGATAGAATATTAGAATTGAAGAAACCCTACGGGATGTGATTTACTCACTAGAAGAAGATATAACATGATCATTGGTGCTTTGATCCGCAAATAGAAGTTGTTAGAGGAGTCCAACTCACCTCTTGAGAGTCGCCGAAGACTATGGAATCGAATTAGGGTTGAGTAGGGTGTTTAGAAACTTTAACGAGGGCCCATTTATTTCTAATATAATATTTAGTGGAATTAAAATTCATGTACATGACTTACCATATAGGCCTTATGGTTATAATTAACCATCCTTCCTAACTTTTCATCCCTACAGAACTTCTAGATGGGAGCATAGTTTGGACACACAGTTAAACTAATCTTCTTCCAACCATGAAAACCCTCTCTATCCATGTTCGTATAGTTTGGGGGATATTTCTCACTATTAAGACAAGTTGTTTCCCTACTTCTTGTGGCTCAACATTTTCCATATTATTTTATAAGCCAAACTGCATAGTTTCCCCTAACCATGAGCTGACCATGCAAATCCCCAAAAATTTCTATAAGTTTTAAAAATTCACCCAAAACTCCCCATAACAAGTTCAAATCAATTTATAGTCAATAAAAGCATGTAGATGTGACTGGAAACAAGAAATGGGATGTTATATTTCGGGAAGAATATTAAATTTAAATTATTGGTATGATCCTAACATAAACTCATATGAATATTCCTAGGAATGACCCCAAATTCCAGATCATTTCATATAATAAGTAATCAATGAAGAAATACATTTCCTTAGCTTAAAACACCTCACTTTGTAAAAATCCCTAGGGGAAAAATACATCCATATACATCCATAATGAAAAATCAAGCCTCAATGGTTTACATGCGGGGTATAATGCTATGATCCCATACACCTAGATCCAATGCTAAAAACACACTATTTATATAATCAATTTGAAATCAACAAAATATACCAAAACATAAAGTAAAATAATTATAATTTCAATAAAAATGAGTTACTTACATACCTAATACCTTTATAGTTTTAGATTTATAGATAATTAAGAATAAAAGTACATAATAAAACTCGCATCTCTCTCAACCAATGTACATTTTTTCCATTATATATATATATTAAATTATTTCATAATAAAATTATAACATTTCGTAAAAAAAATTCCGACATAGAACCTTTATAAACTTATCATGCTTAATACATTTCTTCATAACATAGGGAAATGGAAATATAAGAAATGGTGAGATCAAACACTCGGTAAGGGTAAACATAGGAATTAAAAATTGAAGATCATAAGTGAGAATATTATAATAATAATGGTTTGAGAACATGATAATAACTTATGAAATCATATTTAATAAGTAATAGAACATAAATCATGAGTCATGGAATAAGGATTCATCTTTTAAAAAATACATGAGTAATAAAATCATACAATCATCAATAATCAATCAGGAGCAATGATATCCTATCATAAGAATAAAGGTATTTTTTCATATAAATAATCGTAGAAAATCTTAACACTATGAACATAGTTAAATAAAATATTTCCACCCACAAAAATTTGAATATATCTACCCACTATCATGTCCACTAACTAACTTATGAACATTGTTATACACAATCATATCCATTCACAAACTTATGAACATAGCTACCTAAAATCATTTCCACAAAAAAAATCATTAACTTATGAGATATAAAACTTTACCAAATAAATTTTAGTTCTATAAAGGACCCACCCATATCATAATGTTAAACCATAAAAAATATGACATAAGATCACAAAAGCATTCATCATTTCATCATAACATAATTAACCTCTGGGAAAGAAAAACATTTCATGAGAAAATACGTAAAAATAATCATTATAATACATTAATATAAAGAAAGTTAATGGTATCATTACATATTATACCGGATGAATCGTAATATTCCTTAAAGGATATATAAAATTTACTTTTATAAAAGTGTTATAAATATGCTTGGAAAAACCAAATGAGACATCCCTTTATTTTGGTAACTTTTAAATTCTAAAAATTCTTAGAAATATGTAAATAGGATTTTATTTTTATAAACCATTGAAACATGTAAATAAATAATTTTAATAAATAATATGTATAATTAGTGGACAATTTATTTATTCTCTATACATTAAAAATGGGGTTTTTAGAATTTTATAAAAATTATAATATAACATATATGAAAATAGTTTTAAAGATTAATTTTTAAAAATTAGTAATGAAAGTACAATATAGTTAAAAATTAATTCAAAAATCACTCTAGGATAGAAAATAATATTCTTGATTTTTTTAAAGAGTATGGATATTGAAGAAAAATATTCCCATCCAAAAAAGAAAAAATATGGATGGTTTTTCTTTAAAACATTATTTTCGTATTTTTGAGTATCAAAGTTGGGGAAATAGAAATATGACATGAGAAAACCATAAATAACAAATTTATAAGAAATAAATGGGGTTTAATAGATAAATAGAATATAATTTTCAGTAATCAATATTTAAACACAGACAATCCTAATTAAAAGTGAGAATTTAAAATAAACCCTTACCTCAAGTCATGACATTCTTTATACACACTTTAACCTTCTTTATAAAAACATTATATATATTAAAAATATATAAAAAACCCATTTAAAAAATTTCATTACTATATATCCTTCCCTCATAATTTCCAACTACCTTTTTCTTAATAATTATTCATTAAAATCGATATTCATGTGCGAACTGTTTTGTTTAAAACATAGGTTTTAGTTTAGTTATTGTGATACTTATAACTAGGTTAGGGTTTCATCATATATTAAATCATAATAACCTTATAAATATTATATTAATTCATTATATAAGATTTTAGAACCAACCATGTAAGTTGGTGATGAAAAATTAATTACATCATTTTGTGGACATGATAGTCTTCACGTCTACACATATGATGTTTTTACTTTTCAATGGATGGAAATAAAGGATGATAAATAATAATTTATCTCTATAGAATCATAATTATGTTATAAATATCATATATATTCATTAAATGCATCATTATAATCATCAATTTGGGGTAGTGATGAGAAATTAAATACATCCCTTTAGGGAAGTTGTGGTCCTCACGTATGTACAAACGACATTTTAATTTTCCATTATAAGGAAAATAGATATAAAATGGTTATTAAAGCAACCTAAAAAACATTTAAATATATTAAATATACTGATTTAGTTATTTTCATATGTCTATGAAATAATTTAAGAAGTTTTATTAAGAATAAAACATGATATATCTTAGTAATAACATATACCTCTTCCAGCAATCATCTCTTTTGAAAAACAACTTAACGCTTCTTCAATGGGTATTTTGGGAAAATACTAACCTAAAAGTTTTGTATAAGGGTTCAGCTAATGTATTTTGATATATATTGGTAATGATAATGGGATCAAGGTTTTTGTATAATTAAGGAGAGGATGTTCCCTTTTATAAGTGAGGGGAGTGCCACTTCTATAAATACTCTAATATTAAAAATATTATAAATTAATTTTAATGGGAATGTTACTCCTGATGAGAAAACATTTCATGGTAGGATAAATTGTTTTTTAAATTCACTCAAATAATCAAATATATACATATTTAAGTGATATTTGTATCATTATATGTAATTTTAAGCCACTCATTAACCCTTTTAGCCCTTACCGTGGTGATAAAATTTTACCATGGTGACTATTCATTATAAAAAATTAAAATCAAACTTACTACCTAATTTTAACCATTTAATTAAAAATATGAAATAAATATTATTATATTAATTTTATAGGCATCGAAAATTTTAATTTTATTGTAAGTGCATATAATACAATGAAAAACATGTTTTCAAACAAATGGTTTTCTTAAGAATACAAATGATTTTATACCAAAATCATGGATAATACTGATTACAATTAAATTTAATAGATTATGTATATTATTCATTGAATTAATTAAGTTTATAAAAGAACTAAAAAATAAAGGGACCTTTTAAATACTTTATTAAATGTGAAGAACCAAGAATAATTTTTATTTGAATAACTACTCTACTTAGATTCCCAAAATGTCAAACAGAGATTTCAATGTTCAAATTTTTATTTTTTATATGAATTATATTACTTATTGAATATATATTTTTCCTATTAAAATTTTTTTCTAAACTAATATTTCATTATTTTATCATGATAATGTCATAACAATGAAAATATTGGCAAATTGAGTATTTTTCACTATTCATACAAAAAAAATTACAAAAATATCAAAAATTCAACTGAAGATAATTTTGACATGAAGAATTAAAAATTTAAGTTAATTTAATAAAATAAAAATGATAATATTCATAAATTTAGATATTTAAATAAAAATCCAAATCATAAAGATAAACCTATTTTCAAAAGAAAATACATTTAAAACATTAAGTGTTCTTTATATTATTTCATATCAACTACATATTAAATGATTTATTTATTAGTTAATTTATTGAAATATTACATATTATCAAAATAATATTTTAAAATCAATGAATTAGGATAAAAACTAAACACAATAAAACGAGTTCATAAAAAATAATCCTTTTTAACATTAAATCATATTGATTAATTATCTTCTAAAATTAATAATTTTAAATTAATTTATATCATTTTAATTACTAGACGTTTTAATGTACTTTAAATTTTATTATTTAAATTATTTTTAGAATGTTTATTAATGTGACACAAACTATTTAACAAAATATTTATTTAATGTAATAAAAAATAAAATATTAAAGTGTTAAATTTCCCCCTTAAATAAATTACATCCCAAAATTTTTATTATCACATACTAATAAAAATAAATAAGAGTATATATAAGATGGACATGATAAGATAAATAATTTATAACTAGATATCAACCTCTCCATCTTAGACAAGATGAAGGAAACTCATCTTTTTTTCCTTAATTAGGTATTAAAAACAATATAATAGAAGTAATTCCAATAGGAATATTATTTTCATCATGACATTAATAGATGATCATGGGGTGATTAAAAATCTTAAATTTTACATTATTATCTCAAAATTTATATTAAATTTGTATTTAGAGATCTAAACCATGCCCAAAATCATATATAATTTCACTAAAGGATAAATAATATTTATATAAAACATATTACAAAAGTAATTTATTATAAAGGAGTTATGAATATAAAATGATATCTTCACACACTATAGGGTTTAACTAATAATTCATTATATATTCATTGAGTTAGTGATTTGATGCCTGTAAAAAATCTTCTAGATATATAAGGAGTGGGTAAAACTATAATCATATAGGATATTTTCAATTCTTGATTGGATGATGTGTTTTCATTAAACTACATCATTTTTGTGACCTACTTTAGTGTTAGTGATCTTATAGTAATTACCATTATCCCATAGCTTAGGTGGTTGATGATGTTGATTTTCATCGTCAACACATGGATTGGGGCATATATTTCCATAATCCCCAAACTTATTACAATTGAATAATTAAAGTGTGAGTGTTGAATTTCTTGGTACCTCTATACCATTCATCACATTTTCTAATATATTTTTCTATCATCAATAATCACACTCTCAATGGTCAATACTTGAACACATGAAATATTATCTTGTTCCTTACGAAAATATCCTAGGTGATTCAGAGCACATTTAGTGCATGTAGGTGGGTGATTTTATCCCTTTGTGTTACTTATCATTCAATTATCCATGAAACTCCAATTTCCATTTCATGCCGCTAAATACATGGGAATGATGAGATTCTATAATTTACCTTTCTACCTTAAGAGCACATCGAATGATTTCTATATAGCTATCAAAGTCTCTAATAGATAATTCTTTTTGTTAACTTGGTTATAAGACATTAAATAATTGATCAATGTTATATTCAGGGTTGATGATAAAACCAAAATCATACTTTTAAGGTCTTTTGAAATTTTCCTCACAGGTACCCATGGATTAATCATCCTTCTACTTAAATTATAATAATTAACTCTCCATTTTAGTGTGATGGGTATGAGGATAATTATTATAAAAAATGAATTCATAACCTCTTCCCAATTCCTATATTCAATTTCTTCCTTAGGTATCAAATAATTATTAAGTTTAACCTATTTTTAATCCTCTCCCTCCAAGCGATATATATATAAAAAAATATAATGGTTTAATAACTGGATAATAATAAATATATTTTCCATCCCATGTATCCTTTTCTTAGAAACTAGTGGATTGGAAGACCCCTAAAATAATAGTGGTAGTTTCTATATAAAGAATATTTATCAAGATTCTCTGTTATTGGTTTTTTTAGTATCTCAACATGGTTCTCATTATTATTCATTGATTGAGATAATTAATATAAAATTATAAAAAATTATTGTACTCAATCATTAATCACATTTGGTTGAATAGAGTGATAATAACCGCATTAACCTTCGCACTGATTTTTAATTCATTTTTTCCTATTTATATCCATTTACAAAAATGAAGGAATGTTAGGGATAATAATATTTTTAATAATTAAAACTATTAACTTATAATAAATAACTCAAAAATAATGTCCACAACTTAATTATATATTCTCCAAAATATACTAATATTCTCCCAAAATAACCTGAATCACCATAACATAAAACCACCAAAATATCATATATTCATTCCAAAGTAAACATAATATTTATTATCGAAATAATATAAAATACTTTTATATGAAATAACATACTATAAAATAATTCTCAATATGTTTATCATGTAATTATCCAACCATAAAACTTTTCTCAAAATTAATTTATTCATTTTTTCACCAAAATAACCTAAATCACCATAACATAAAACCACCACAAAATCATATATTAATCCAAAATTTATCTTATTAATTATTCTTCAAATAAAATCAAATAATTTGACATAAAATCACATTTTATAAAATAATTCTCTAAACCAGAATCATGTAACTTTCTCACCAGAAAGTTTTCCCCAAAATGACTTTGATCATCTTGTCACCAAATCACCTTTCAATCCCAAATGATGTTTACAACTGTCATCGTGTACTTACCAAATCCATTAACCTATAATGGTATCTAAAAATCTTGAAATTTAATCTTTAGATAACATCTTAATATATAAATTTATCTAAACCTTAATTTGATACCAACTATAACACCCCTATCTAGTATACCCAGATCTGGTGCTAAAGGAATACGAATTAAATAATGGATTTGAAACCAAATAAAATGACCAAATATTAAACTTAAATAATTATAAATTATATAAAAAATAAGTCACATATATACCTAAGACCATTCTAGGTTTAAATATATAGTTAATTAGGAAAAACATTACATAAAAAACTCATATATTTCCCACACAATGGAATATTTTCCCATTATACCAAAATTTTCTTATTAATTAATAAGTATTAAACACATACTATAAAAATATATACACATGGAATCCTTTATAAACTTATCATACTTAATACCTTTCTTCATAACCTAGGGATATGAAAACATACGAAATGGTGAGCTCAAATGCTCAATAAGGGTAAAATAAGCATTAATAATAAAAGATCATAAGTGATCTTTAGATAACGATAAGGCTGTTATAAAATGATCATAAATTATGTTATCATAACAAAAAATCCATACATAATATATCATGAGTCATGGTATATTACTTTTTATTAACTTGTTCTATAAGTCAAAAAAGTACCGAATCATCAGTAATCAATCATGAGACATGTGATCATATAATAATAACAATATATATGATTGTGGAATACACATAAGAATATAAAATCATGATATTTCCTACATAAATAACTTTAATAAAGTCCATCTAAAAACTTCTGAACATATCCACCCATTATCATGTCCACCCTCTAACTTATGAAGAGAGCTAATTGCAATCATGTCCATGAACAAACTTAATAAATTAGTTACCCAAAATCACATCCATACACAAAATTAATCATGTAATGATATATAAAACTTGACCCAATTAATTTTAGGTCAATAATTTACCCACCAACTAAATAATTTTAAACCATACATATGTATTCCGTACTATCACAAAAACATTCATCATTTCATCATAACTTAATTAACCTGTGGGAATGAAATGGGTTTCTAGAAAATATCCTTAAAAACATCATCATAATACATAAATATAATTAAATTATATGGTATCATTATATAATATCCATAGTGAAGCAAAAAATTACATAAAGGATATATGAAAGTTATTTTACAAAATCATTAGAAATATGCTTTGGAAAACCATAGGAAACATCCTTTTGTTTTAGTGAATTTAAAAAACTAAAAGTTCATAGAAATATTTAAATTGGATTTTCTTTGTAAAATATAAGGAAACTTTAAAATTAATCATTGTAAAAATGAATTTCAAATATGGTGGGAATATCTATTCATGTAGTAAATGATAAAAAAATATTCTCAACACACATTTGTAAAAGGTCAAATATAACCCATATGAAAAACATTATGAAGATTCATTTTTAAACCATTTAAAATAAATTAAAATATAGTTTAAAAGGATATTAAAAATAATTTTAGTAGATAAAACATCATTCTTGAAATATTTTAAATAACATTGGTAGGAAAGAAAGCAATTCTAAATAAAAAAGGAGAAATAAGATTGGGTTTTTTAAAAATATTATTTTGAAATTTTTTAGTATAAAAGATGGGGGAATATAAATAATAATTGAAAATATATATATATATAAGAACAAAATATATTGTTTTTAATAGATAAATAACTTAATATTTCTCTAATGGAAATTAAAACATAAACAATCTCAAGAAAATGTTGAGATTGTAACATAAACCCTTACCTCAAGTCTTAACATGATTTGTATGCACTTTAACCTCATGTATAATGAATTTATGATTATAATAAATCTATATAAAATATTAATTCATACTTGTAAAACTATATCTATTTCCCTCATAATTTTTAATTACTCATTTATTAATAATTCTTCCTTAAAATCAATATTTAGGTGTCAACTGTTCTGTTTTTTGCATATGTTTCGGTTTTGAGATTCTTTTCCTTATACCTGGGTAATGGTTTAGTTATATACATAAACTTAATAATTTCATAAATACAATATTTATTCATATTATACTCTTTTATAATGAATTAAATCATTATATGAAGGTGATAGTCTATATATACACATGAGTGATGTTTTCATTGTTCAATGTATACAATGAACGAATAATAAAAAAATTATCTTTTAAAAATAATGATTAATTTTTAAATATAATATAAATTCATTAAATATATCCTTATTACTATACATTTTAGTAGGCGGTGAAAATTGAAATACATCGCTTTGTTGAGGCGGTAGTTCGTACATTCACACGGGCAGTTTTTTCATTTTCCATTAGATTGAAAAAGGATAGAAAATGGTTGTACCATTAACATAAAAAATAGTATAGTAAATATAATAATTTAAATATGTTAATATTTTTATATAATATTTTTATTAGTGTTAATATGAATGAAAATTAAAATAGATTATTAAGAACATGTACCTCTTCCTAGGATAATATACTTTGAAAAACACCTTAAGGATTATTTTATTGGTCTCCTAGGAGGAAAAAAACTCTAGATCATGAATAAGATTTTTGGAATGTTATTTGGGTATATATTCCTAAATATAATTAGATAATGGTTTGTTTAGAAGTTAGTATACGATGTTCTGTAATATAAGTGGGAGGGGTGAAGCTTTTGTAAATGCGTGTAACTTTAAAATAATATAATTTCATTTTCATGATAATGTGAATCTAAATGGAAATATTTTAGAATATAGAATAAATTAAGGTGTAAATATACTCCATAAATAAAATTTATACAATTTTTATTGATATTTTAATCCTTGTGAATTATTCTAACACCCTCATTAACCCTTTTAATACTTACTGTGGTAAAATAATTTTACCTTGGTAACTATTAATTTTGAGATAAAATTAAATGGAGATCATTTTATAATTTTAAAATTATTATTACAAATATTAAATAAATTTTAAAAGATTTATTTTTTATATTTTAAAAATTAATATAAAAATAAGTACTTTTAACACAATGAAAAGAAGTTTTTTAAGAAAAAGGCCTTTTTAAGCAAAAATAATTATACTATAATCATGGATATTTTTTATTATAATGGAATTAATTGGATTATGTATTTAAAAAGTGGAATAATTTTATTTTCAAACTAAACCAATACCGAAATTAACCATTTGAAAACAATATTAAAAGAGAAGAACCAAAAAAGTCGTTATTTGAATAAAAACATTAATTAGATTTCAAAAGTGTAAAATATAGATTTCTTAGTCAAAATAATATTATTAATTTAAATATATTAAATATTAAATGTATATTTATTCTATTAAAATTTTTTCATAGTCAATTGATTCATTCTTATATCATGATAATTCCATAAATGAGACAGAATTTGTAAAATTGGAATTCGTCACAATTCACCTAAAAAAAATATTTTCAAAAAAACCAAAAAATTAACCCTAACATATTTTTGACATAAATAATTAAAAAAATTAGTTAATTTAATCAAACTAAAATTTGAAAATTCAAAAAATTATCTTTTAAATTAAAATAAAAAATATATAATAATAAATTACTTTTATAGAAAAAAGACCATTTAAAATGTAAGTGTCTTTAATCATATATCTTATCAATTAATAACTAAATGAATGTTAATATATTAGTTCATACATTAAAATATTGTATATTATCATAATCATCCTTTAAAAGTGATCAATTTGGACAAAAACATAGCACTTTAAAATAGGTTCTTTGAATTTTTTTTTAAACATAATGTCACGTTGATTATTTATCCTCTGAATGTATGATTTTTTAATTGATTACTATACTTTTATTTAGTAAAAGTTGTATTATTATTTTAATTAAAAAAATCATAGATCATTTTAGTTCAATGTAGTGTACAGCACAAACTATTTGAAAAAATATTTATTTAAAGTAAAACATAATAAAATCTCAAGGTGTTACAAGGGTACCACAACATTAAAAACTACATCAATACTTGAAGATTTAGAAAAGAATATTCTATATCTAAGGTGTTCATAACCCATGATCCACCCCTCATACATTCACATAATCACTCTTCCATCATATAGGGAAAATGACTAAACTCACTAACAAGAACATAGTTCCCACAATGATTTATGCCCCAAGGCCCATCTGATAACCTAGCGCATGAATTCTAGAGATGATAATTTAATCAAAGAAGGGAATCCACACCCTTTATAACGATATATAATTCAAGGGGCTACTAACCACAAAAATGGGTGACCTTCACCTCATTACATCCTTTAAGTGTAAATTCACCATTCCTCAACTATAATCGGGCCTAAGGAAGTATTAAAATTTAAAAAAACTCAATGTAGAGTGATAAATAAGAGACTATGTGGTTCCTCATATACTCAACCCATATTCAAGGGAGTAGTACATCAAAGGGGGCCCTAGAGACACCATGTGAAAAAATCTCTGAGTACCAGATTCTAATTTGTGTCTTTTAAACACCCCCACCATGATTCCACTAAATTGAATACCACCATTTGAAGGTCTTTATCCCTGTTAGGGAATGTCATCTAGTTTAGAGGGTATTACTGACACTAATTACCCAAAGTATTTCTTATAATGTAACGTTGTAGACATCACATGACCACTCACAATTAAAATGAGAAAATTACACCTGGTCATGCTTATAAGCCCATTGAGAAAATACAAAAAAAATACCTCCATAAAACTATTTCTCATCATTTTAAAAAATATTTTTCAGATGAATGGGTCCACTGAGAATTTTTCATTATCACTACTCTCAAAACCAAAAAATCACAACATTGATGACACATGAGGATCAACATGAAAAAGGAGAAAATAATCTTCTTCTCATCCTCTAATCCAAACTTGGTATTGGATATCACTTAGGGGTTTATAATAAAGGGGATTTTATCATGTTTGGTTCTCATTAAATAATCTCCTTAGACTAGGGAACCACCGAGGGTCCACCAAACTCTTGGATCACTCAAACTAGGATAAGATATAAAATATGACAATCTCATCATATTAATGGAATTATATGGACTAAAAAACTACACTATCACAATATACATAGAAAAATAATCCTAATAAACTATTTATTTATCAAAAACGTACCTTAGATGAACAATATTAATTTCATCATAATGCAAAAGAGTATAATTATTTAAAAGGACCTAGGGATCATTCCATGGATTAGAATTAAGTATCACATATTGGTCTTTAGAAATACATATCAATACTTGGGTTGTATTATGGTAAATTGATCTTTAATTTGATGTATCTGTAAAAAGTTACAACAGAAACATGATTTGGTAATAATAATAATAATGTGTGTGTGTGTATTATAGGGGAAGAGGGTTCATGTTGACTCCCACTCCCCCCATTCTCCCTCATGAAAGTTGAAAGCACCATGGATACATCCCTTTTTTATTTTATTTTTTTAATCAAATGAATAAAGAAAAAACACTAGACCCCACCACTTATTCATATAATGTGGTGGCTTGTATGACCATCACCTAGAAACCAGCTAGATATAGATGTAGTCATCCATCTAGATTCCACTTATGACTACCATGCATTGTTAGTGCATGCTTTAAAACAACCAGGAACATGCCTTCTTACCCCCCCCCCCAACTAACCTAATTCATCGAGTTCCATGGTCCCTAACCAACCCATTCACAACCTCCCCATTTCTTCGCAGTCTGGACAAAACCAATGTCTCCAATACACTTCGTCTATAAAATCTAAATTTTTCTATGAGATAAAAATCCATTTAATTTTAGTTAAATTCTATTTTTAATCTATATGAGAATTATTAAATGACTAATTAAGGGTTCAGGATCAATCTAGGATTGTTCAGAGCCTAGATCTCCATTTTTTAGAGAAACAGGTTGAGGCACGTGGTTGGTTCATAGTTAGTAGTGACCGTGCAGTGCAATAGTGTAAACCAAAATGGAGCATCATTTTTTTAACTGCGTGAGGGAGGCTGCATGGATGTGAAAAACTAAAAAAATCATAGGTTTATGTCTCAAAGTTGGTTAAAATTTTACCCTAATCGTCTACATAACCATGTGAAGTGGGTGTCACTATGGATAGTAGGTGTGCATGGTTGGCACAGAGTTTGGCCAACTATATTGGTAAACCATGCACTCTTAAAAAATGGAGGAATTTATTATCTTTACATTAAACCCTTTAACCTTTCATCCCATATTATTTCCCCTAAAATGAATTGAATCCACCTATTATTTAGAGCTCCTCCCTTTCCTTATCTAGGATTTGTGATATCTCCTTCGATTGAGCTTATATTCAAGCACCATTCACCTTGTTATATCCCACTTGATAATAATACAATTCATCTTACATATTTTCTTTTTTTACCTTCCCATATCAAATTTTAAATTTTTGTGATTTAATAAGCCCTCTTTCCATGGTGTTTCACTAGTTCATATTTTCTACCCATCTAGCCTGGATTAGAGATCAATATTGTAAGAGGATTCAACAATAGTTATAAGTTTGGTAATATAGCTCCTTTAACTAAAAGGCTTGATGTCTATATCATGTTCCATTGTGTCATACACCAGAACGTCCATGTGATTCCTCTTTATTGTCAAATTAATTAAATTTATGGTTATCACCTTGTTTTAGTTGATCCTTGAAACCTAATACCATAATTGAATGTGGTATACCTAAAAGTAATCCAACCCCTTAGGGTGTGTCATATTAAATGATTATAAATGTATTTCTTTGAAATGACACTAAACCACCTTTTGAGGTTTGTTGAATGGACCCTCATAAATTAAATAGTTAAACTAAAATTTATGAAATGTGGAAAATGGTTTGGAACCTTACTAGTCCCCTAATCCTATGCTATTTAATTAAACAACCTTATAAGGTGTGTTGACTCACTTTTATAAAGAAAATGGATAAATGATTTAAATGGAAGGAGAATGGTATGAACATATCACATGGCCCTTGTTTAATTATTAAGTGTGATCATGGATATCATTATGTTCATGAACACTTCATTCATTATCATATCATGCATGACTATAGTTACAAACCTAGAATTACTTTAAGGGTGTGGTATAACCTAAGTGATACTTAGACTCCCATTATGAGTTTCCTTGGCTGGGATCATGGGGTGTCAACTGATTCATTGATACATATTCTATGTGAAAGGAAACACCTGGATTCAGTCTTTAACTTATGAATGTGAATTCAATATCTTATCACTGAGGGTTTACCTATTTTTTCATAAATTAAAATGAATGACTTGGATGATTCTCCATGGATTTATCTTGATGTTATAGACCAGTATAGATTATTCCTTGGGATCCTTTAAAGTCTCACACTCAGACTACCTAGGTCATGATCCTATGGCTTAGGTAGCACTTTCCCCATAGGGATAAATTCCAAGCGTAAACCCCTATCGATTTCCCCAAATTATAAAACATAAATTACATATAACATATGTAAATTTAAATTATAATCATTATACATGAAATCCTTGGTTGTATTCCTTAAGTCACATACATATAAATATAAATTAAGAATATATTTGTTTGGAGACATTTCAGATTATTCCGAAGAAGGGATTATCATAATAGTATCCCATAAGAAATGCAGACCAATGTGTTTTACTTATTTATCACCTTTATTGATTATACCTGCACATTTCTCATTATATATTCACATATTAGATAATGAAATACATTGTTGGTGGAGTCTTACTATGTTTTTTCTCACACCTTGTTTAGGCCATCGATTAATAACCGAACAGAATTCATTGATATAGTTATAGAAAAGGGGAATAAATCTACTAAGGATGCTTGAATTTCTATACTAGTATGGTGTATGAGAGTAGAGGATAGAGTTTGTTCTCATGGTGTGATTAGATATAGATTTTTTCATTTTTTATATTTTGTTGAGCAGGTAAATCTTGTATTCCAGTTTCCCATTTCCCATACTTCTCATTTTGTATGGCATCATGACATTGCCATTTTTATTTATGACCCAGTCCACTATAGTTTTGATTTTTATTGTATCTAATCTATTTAATCCTAAAATTTTTATTTATTATATTATTTACATTGATTTTTTATTTTATGATATGCCATTTTGTTCCACTCTAATTATGAGGGTATAGTCTCCCCACCATAAAACCATAGACCCTTGATACTAGTCGGTAGACTCTAATATACAGGAAGGTACACTTGAAGCAATGTGGCCAATAGGGTAAGGTTACTTATGAGTACACCGACCTTGGGACATCACAAAGTGGTATCAGAGCCTTATTTTCTTTATCTTACTATTTTCAGTTAGTAGACTAGAGACTAAGATGTGTCAAAATTTGGTAATGAGCATATTTATGGGAGTAGCTAATCCAAGTATGAGGGAAAATTAGGGTTTCCTAAATTGGTTATTTTTTCTGTTTTTTTCATATTATAGTATTATTGATTTTAGTATAGCCTAAAACACAATTTTTTAATGTTTGTTATGTTTATGATTTTTTACCCTTGGTATGGTATGTTAAATAATTATTTGATCATACATCATTATTGGAACCTGAGGATTTGTATTTCATTCATATACCATGCCATTTTTACTTTATTATGTGCATTTCCTACAATATTTTATATGTTCCTTGATTGATATACTTTTTATTGTACTATTTTTTTATATCAAAAAAGTATAAATAATTGATTACTTAAAGTGTCTTTAGAAATGTAAATGGAATTTTCCCTTATAGATTGATGGTGGAACCTTAAATATCAAATTATTTCTTGTTTATTCTATTTAATTGTGGTTAAATGGGATAAAATATTATAGTATTATTATTAAATGAATTAAAATTGTAATTTATAAAATTTGTGCCTCTATAAATTGGGAATGGAAATCCATGTAATAAAATTATGTTATTTGGATTCCAATATCCCGATATTGGATGTAAAAAGTATGATTCTAGTTACAAGAATTTCTAATTATAACTTATAATGCATTTTTCTTTATAACATGGTAATGGTGACCTATATAAATAGACCATAATGTATATAAATATTAACTTATTTGTTTCTAAAAGTTAAAATAAATGGTTTCCAATAAATGGAAATTCCAATTGTAATATAAAAAGTATTTTCCTCTATAATTTTAAATTTATTATCCATATACCAGAGCCTCTATCATGAAACATAGAACATGACCCTGACCTAACCATAGTAGTTAGTGGTGGGAGTGTCTCTTGTGACCCTTATGCTATTCTATGTCATGTAGACCTAGATTTAGGATTAGTAAATTGATGGTTTAGTCTTATGTAGTAAAGATTTTAACATTTCTTTTTCCTTTATTTGTGATCTTTCTTGTTATTGAATCTCATTTTGAGACATGAATTTGGAATTATAGATATATGAACCCCTGTGGGATTTAGGACTTGTGCTCAGAGGATAGACACCGCTATGCTCTAGAAATGGTGGGACCTAACCCTCCAAAAGTTTCAACTATGATACGTCCAATTATTCATGGGTTGGGAGTATATTCCTAGCTTCAATAAATATTCTTACAATTTTTACAGTCCATAAAGGAAGATTTGTGACTTTTATCTAATATGTTAGAGGGAATTTGAGAGTTCCAATAGTATAACCCTCCAACCACTTCAGGGGAAGGAAGTCTCCAATCTTCTAATTCATGGATATAGGCCATGTTATATATGTTTTAGAACCAAGAGACATCTTTTTAAAGAATTGTGAGGCTCGTAGTATATATTCTTTAAGTTTCATCCAATAGATGGTGGGATGTTTTGACCCAGGCCTGTTAGCATCGAGTTATGTTTTGGAGGAATTTCTAGACTGCCTTCTATGATTATTTATTTTATAATATGTAAGGGGTTGACTGATCCATAAATTTTATACACCCAGAGCAGTGAACCTTATCTGTTATGGATTACTTCACACATTACACAAAGCTTCATCATTTCATTACTATTATTCTTAGTGACAACCTATCCAAGGATAGGTGATTTGAGGATGGGCTCATGTATTCCATTCGATATTAGGTGGACATATTTTCTATTACTACTATCACTAAGATCATGAACTGGGATCTCATATCAGATCATAATCTAATGAAATATGAAGGTTTGAGGCAAAATGGTTTAGTTCCTCTATAGGGTAGCATTTCATCAAGTAGTAGGAAGCACAATTTTGAACCTTCACACAGATGTATCAGTATTCAAAGTGTGCACCCAAGTATCAATGTGATATGTCCCCAATGTGGTAATATAAGACACATGAAGACCAACTATAGTAAGCATCCAGTTTAGTGTCGAGCCTGCGGAGAGTTGGTTAATCGTCAGCAGTTTTACTGAACCTTTCCTCCAGTGGCTAGTCAGAGAGGATCTTCACCCACTCGAGGTTACATAGAGCGGTCAATATCTCCACCTATGGTTGGAATTGGCAGTACCATAGGCCATATAGTTTGAGAAGTTGTATGGGGATAATATTATCAGGATTCTGAAATATAGTTCCAATAGTGTGGACCTACTCTGGGTTGTAATTTTATATCTTAGGCCATAGGTTTTTCTAGATATAAGTAGTGTATCTAATGTCTTAGGATTATATTTCTAGTCCATCTATAGTTATATGTATGATTTTATTAGCTATTTACAATTCTTTCACTTGTCCCAACACCATCCTTTATCTTAATGGCGATTAAGTGCTTTTGTTTCCCCATGTTCCCACTTTACATGGGCAGGTAGCTTCTACCACATTCTTCAGTGATGTTGGCTCCATGATCAAAATAGGATAATGGGATGTCAGTTCCCCCTTCCAAGGATTCCTCTTTGGATCTCATTTCCTAGTCTATGTCTCCCTCATAGATTTAATTCATTTTAATCAAACTCATTACCAGCACCATATTGAGATGGATTCTAGTTAATTATTTTGCTTTTGACTTGATAGGGTAGAAAAAATCGATCAGAGGAGGTAGTACTATTAGACACATTGGGCTTTTTTAGATGTTGATAAGGTTGGGACCCTAAAAATTCTTCCTATTTTGAAAGTAATCTCGTTTTTGAGTCATCTTATGTGTCTAACCCAAGAAATCATCTGTCATTGATGAGGTAATTGATTCCATGGGATTAATACTTTTGAGGAATTTTACCTCATGAATCCCATGTTTATTATATGGGGTTGGGATTCTAGATATAGTCATAACTTTAAGGTCTTTTGGATATGGTCATTATTTTAATGTCTTTCGAAGATAGTTGTTTGTGTGTGTTCCTATGGGAGAATATTTCACACTTGGATGATGGAGTGTGTCCCCCCAAGGGGGTGATTTTACACTAGGACAATGGGGTGCGTCCCACCAAAGGGGGTGATTTCACATTTGGATGCTTGAGTTTTTCACCCCAAGGGGGATGGATTCACCATAGGATTTGTTGGAGTGTGTCCCCATAAATGGGATGATTTCATAATGGGATTTGATGGAGTGTGTCCCTCTAAAGGGGGTGATTTCACACTAGGATTTGACTGAGTGTGTCCCTAAGGGAGTAAGGTTTTACACCTAGATGTTTCCATGATTGAAACTTAAGGAGGCGTCTTATGTACCATGTGTAATAGATAGGGATCAAAGAACATGTAGTTAAATGCTGAAGTTTAAGGTCACGTTATTATACTAGTCCATGCAATTTAATTTAATGTGGTAAGGACATTCATAATGTGAAAGGAGCATCAATGAGGGATGGTGTGGGGATAATTCATGAAATTTTTCCAAGGTAGGAGTTTCATCTCTTTTAAGGGGATGATAGTGTGGGGATAGTACCTGGAATCTTCCTGTTGAGGGTGTTTCATCCCATAGTGGGGAAAGTTTTGGAATCCCATGATTAACATTTATGGGGAATCCTTTGTTAATCACATAGGGTTAGACTGTAATTTTATGTCATATGTTTATGATGTTTTTGTGAATTTAAATGTTTTATGACTGGGATATGGAGATAGGAAATTTTACATCATGTAGGTTAGACATGGATGAGGGTTACACCCTAAGGGGAACCATATCAAGGTGAGACGAGGATTTGTCATAAAGACTATCTAACAATATAGGTAAGTTGTTTATGTCGGTGACACAGCCTTTAATACATACATGACAACTTCTCATGTGACCTTGGGTGGGGAATGGTGTAGACACTGATATAGAGGAGTGGTAACTAGTAGTCTTGATGTTAGGGTACTTATATATAGTAAAAAAGTACGTTAGGTTACCTATGCTTATGAGAAAAAGATTGGGTAATTGATACCTTTGAGTAATATGGGTTATTGGGTCAGGGACTAGAAATTTATTACGTAAAATATTATTGTATTGCTCACAAATAAAGTTTCATGATCCAAGTGATCTAGAATAAGTAGAACACATGAATTCTAGGGTGTTAGAGTATTCCCAAGATTTAAGGTTTCACACAGATCTAGGTTGCATGAAGTCTACTTCACTAGCATGAACTTAATAATCCTTAAGATGTTTTTCACAAGGATATCTCAACCACATGCCAAGATAGATTAGGGGCCATGGGAGGTCGGTCATGAATCTTATATACCATTTGGGTTATATGGTTATCTAGGGTTTTGCAATGTATTTGAAGATATATTTGTGTGATTGAGAGTGTTTATCTATCTTCCATAGATCCATAATTATTTTTTTGTGGGAGTTTGTATTTATAGATGAAATCAGTTGTCTATGTGGTGAAACTTCACTGTAGTGTGGAATAGGGTTGTGTTCTTCCATGTCCTTCACTGATAGGGATTGGCCACACAAATCCCTTTTTCATCATCACCAATATCATTGAACAAGATGGTTTAATGATGGATTTATTCTAAAAGATATTTTTTTCACAAAATCATTGGTTTCTGGTTTGGATTGACTGTGAAACATGTGGGATTTGATGTCTCCATTCACAAAAAAACTATTAGGTCATGTAAATGAATGTTTTCTATGAGAGCCTATTTTTTGTACACATACACCTTGGACATTATTTAAGACTTGTGTGTGCTCATGAATCTCAAAACTCTTTTGGTGTGCACTTCATTTGTATATGAAATTGATTGTTCACATCACTCCATAGTTTCACACAACCTTCTCCTCGACCCTGGAATATTATTTATGTGTGGGTAAGATATTAAGTTCATAAAAAACTAAATATATTGTGAGACATGTTTTTGTGATAACAAATACCCCATTGGAATCAGAGCATATTGGGGACTGGATGGTCAGGTTCTAAGGGAAACTCCAAAGTGTTTGGATGATTTTAAAAGCTTCGTGAAACTTCTACCTTAGGTCACACAACAATATTGTGTGCTTATGCATGTTGGTTAACCTATTCCTACAAATAGGTCAAGATTCCCTTCATACTATCTTTAGGATTTTTTTATTATAATACATCTCTCATGCATGGAACTAATTCCCTTTGTATTGAATCCCAATCACTCTAGCATGACATTCATGGAACTCCTATAATTCATGAAACACTTTCTATGCTTCAATATTTATTTTACATGAGGACCTCCAAAGTTGCATGACACACCCAATTTTCATGAACGGAACCCAGAATTGTGTGACCAAGTGTTTTAATCCACAAAACTCTAATAAATGGAAAACACCACTAAACAAGCTATGATAGAAGTTACCGCAATGACCTGAAGGTATGAAATTGAAGGTAATCTGAAAACCCCCATACCAGAATTGTTGTATCTAATTACATGGTTCTCCTAGGATTGTTGACCATATCCAAGAGGGTATATAATCTAAGAAACTAATTTCCCTTTAAAAATTTAGGGAAATGGATGACATGGATATCACATCCATTGTAGTGAATATGTCACAGTTTTGGTTCTCTCTTCATGATGAGCTTACCTGTTGGAACATCATTGCTCTAAGAAATCCTACTCGGGAGAATGAAGTCATTTATATCTAAACTCTAAGTAGATAGATAAGTATGGTTACAAGGGAGATACCATAAAATGAATATTTTTCATCTTATTATGCAGGCATATTCTAGAACAACATCCATAACAACAGTATGGGATGGTTTAAGGACTCATATCAATAGGCCAAGGGGAACTTTGCTGATGAGTGGGTATGGATATACTGAGTATGGTTCACTTTTTAATAGTATGGGGAAAAACTATTCCACCTAGGCTATTTGAAGTAGTGGGGAGATATAAGTTACATGTGTAACATAAAGATGAGATACTTATATAACTTCTTATCCAGTGTTCCCTAGACACCAACACCATCCACCTCCATCATGGGGAGCTGTGAATTAGCCTACGGGACCTCCACTACATCGTTGGAATCTCGCTAATGGGATTTCCATATGAATAATTCATCCTAGAGTCAAATAAATTGGGTGATAGGGAGAGGACCCATGTTGTAGTACATATCATTCTAGATGTGGTGACTCAAGTACAAAAGGCACCATCCCCCTTCCATCTGGACATTTCATTCTAAACCAAGTTGGGGTTATTCATCAATACTCTGGCTATAAAGATGCCAGGGAAGCTGAAGCAATGTCTAGCAGTGAAATAGAGGAAGAAACTAGGGTCATACTAGATGATCTTGGAGGAAGGGTGATATCAACAGTGGGGATATAGTATGAAGGATGTTTGGAAGCCATTCATTTTGTACACTTCATTTCATCCACCTTCTTTAGCCTCATGATACTTCGAATGAGGGATTCATTCGTGGGCATGAATCCTCAAATGATCATGATGACAGTTATCATGACTTCTAGAAACCCAGTGATCTTAGGAATTCCATTGTTGGCCTGGTTCTATAGCTAGGTGAGCCATGTGGAAATAAGTAACATTCCCAAGAATATCTACAGTCCATTCCAGTTCTTACATGGGTGGATTAGAATGTATTTTGGTGGCTAAAAATTCCCAAAAACTTTTACTCCTCGAAATGTTGGTTTGTAGAATTTTTTGATCAACTATTCTATAGTTCGGTTGGTAAAACTTAATGAATTCTAGGTCATGGTAAATATTTTCAATAATTTAAAATTCAATTTTCATCCATTCTCAACTCCCTCAGGTTTGATGGTGGATAATCATGATGGGATGATGGTGCAGGTGGAGTATCTTTAGACCTTATGAGGTGGAGTATTAGTCACAATGATATATGGTAACACTTATTTTGAAATGTATAATCCATCTCTTCATGCCTAGAAATTTGGATATTTCCATTTTTTGATGAAGCAATCTTTCATGAGGATCCGTGAGAAAAGGCATCCATGTACCCTTTGTTAGTTGTGATGGATATTCACAAGTGATGGAAAAGGGGTTTTCATCATGTTTTAAACCACCAAATTGAATGTGGGACCCTCTCATGTTTATATAGGCAATTTGATAGTGTCACATCTTGGTGCGATCATAATTCAATGTGTATGGGAAATCATGCCATCAAGTGAGACTCAAGAGCAGTAGTGCGGCATATGGGAAACTCTTTGAGGGGTTCGTCAAGATTCAAGGAATTCATCTGATGAAATAGTGGGGGTAGCTCAAGGTTTTGTTACACCTCTATGTATTTCATGGGAGGTCCTCCCTTATAAGTGACCACAGGAGTAGGTGGAGATCTTTCAGACTGAGACTAGTAGGACTAGTGAGGATTTAGAAAGAAACTATGGTATCTATTACATCCAATCGCTAATGTTTACTTCCATGTGCCTTGGGAAGCCTGGGGAATTATTTGGATGACTCTGAAGGTGGAAAATCATTTACAAAGGATTACTTAGGAGGGAATCGAGCTTCCAATGGATGGGATCCATAGGATCACTGTTTATGTGAAATTTCATAAAATATTTTCATGATTGGTAGATATGGATGTCTTTATATTCCAACATGGTGGAATGTATATTCATATTATTTTAGTACATGTGATATTTGTTTGTGATCTAGATCCTAAGGGGATAACATCTTCTAAAGAATCAAATCAGGAGGCATCAGCCCTTGGTGCTGACATACAGGGCACTGGTGATGAGGAATCCTTGCGACTAGCCACTGACCAAGCAACTCCCCATGAGAGAAATGAGGTTACCCATGAGGGTAATGAATTTACTGAGATTCTATTCAGTGAGGTAAGCTTATTTTTTTCAATTTTATCTTTATTACCTTACCCCTTATTTAAAAAATGTTCTAACTAGGATTCACTCCTATACAAAAACTAGCCGAGGACCAAGGTGTCCCACTCAAAGGGGAAGAGGGTGCTCCAACAGGTACTGGTGGAAGAAACTCAAGGTTTTTGTCTGAGTCCATCATGATTGGATGGTTTTATGATGAGTTTATATGGGTGGTTTCATATACCTAGTTCCTCTTAGTCATCTATGGGGGATTGTGCCCTGGAATTCCAATGATAATGACTTCATCCAGTGATCCTGACCATCCAGGGAAACTCATAATTGAGACCCTAATGCCTCAAGTTAATAATGAATCATAGTCAACTTTGATCTCATCAAAATTTCACATAGATATTCATATCTATTACATGAATGTTTTTTTGTTTTATGAAACTCCTTATCAAATAGTATTTAGGGTACTAGTATTGGTTGTTGGAGTACCAACCGGTTTTGAGGGGTCTCATGTGGTTTAATTCCCTATAAAAACCCGAGGACCAGATTTCAACCAAAATGATTTCCCTATAAAAATATTTCAACCTTACATGAGCCAAAATCACCTAATATTTCATTACTGGTCAAAATAGTTGAAATTTTTTTGTCTTATCAAAGTGATCGAGAGGGTGGGTTCCCAACAAACAGTGGTTGTTGGGAACTGTAAGGGTGCAATGGAGGTACGTGGTAATGAAAATCACAAAAAAAAAATAAACGCACAAATTTTAATGTGGTTATGTTGGATAACATATGTCCATAATAGAATGGATTAGTTTCTCTATTTCTCTCCATATATAACATGGAGGATCACACAGATTACACTCTACAAACACCGGGATTTGAACCCATTTATTAAGATAAATAAAACAAGAAATTTACTCCTATTATTAGGTAGTTCATATACACTTAAGAAATCCTCCTTCCACCTGATTATCATCCACTGCATCAACTTAACACTATGGGAGAAAACAGGTATGTGTAGTTGTTTCCAACAAAGCTAAAATCTTCTGATGACAGGGAAGGCTCCGGTGAAATGAAACTTCCACTAATCACTCCCAAATTTAGGATTTTCCCCCATAAATCTCCCCTCAGGACCAATTTGTGATAGAAATCAAACCTTCGGTATCCTTATAGTTGCTTAAAGCTTTATCAGAAAATCAAACATGATTATTCATGCCAGATGACATGTCACATCCACTATATTCAATAGATCTCGGGCTAACTATGATCCACATAAAATGATACAACCCTTGGGAATCTTTCCCAGTAAGAATTGCTACATCCCCATCTGAGACTTCCAACACTCCAAATGCTATGGAAATATTGTATCCTCTCATATCAATCCTACTTAATGATACCAAATACCATTTCATCCTTGGAACAAATTTTACCTCATCTAGTTTCCATACGTCTCCATTGGGTATCTTTAATTTCACCATCCTGACTCCTCGAACCTCGCATGTTTACCCATCACCAATTCCTCCTAATTCTCATACCTATTGAAAGGTATGAAATAAAACTTTTTTCGTACATATGTGCACCGATATCCCCGAATCCAAAACCCATCCATCTTTTTTTGGATTTTGATCTCGATCATTCTTCTTTTTTAAAAATTGACATTCTCGCTTCATGTGACCATATATTTTGTTGTAATGGAACTAAAATTATCCTTGTTTAACTCCCCCATCTAAGTGAGAACATCCCATTTCCACACAGACATCATCATCTACCAATAATTATATGATGTTTGCAACCTTCTCTTTATCTTTCTCTTCCCTAGAAACGTACCATTTTTACTCTCCACGGTTGCTTTTATAGTTACCCTTTTTATCACACTAGAAACATGTTATTTTTCTAGGATCACATCATCTCAATTTTGGACACCATTCTTTACCTCTAGAAATCTGATGTCGGATCCTCCCACATTGATCATCTCGTATCACCATGATTTTCTTAACTTAATGTTTCATGGGTCTTTAGAATTCCTCCAAATATTTAAGTGACTCTATCAACTCATATAGCTTCAATGTTTCCTTCCCCATGATCAATGCAGTCAAAATTAAATCAAATGAACTTGGTAGAGATGAAAAAAGAAAAAGTGCTTTGTCTTCCTATCCAACCTTCACACTGAGCCCCAATAATTGTGTCAGGATCTTATTGAATTCATTGGTGTGATCCAATAAATTTGTTCCCTCGTCCATGTGCAACAAGTAAAATTTTTTATTTAATGATAATTTTTTGGTGAGAGACTTCTCCATATATCAGTGTTGTAACTTCTTCTAGATCTACTTTGGTGAGGTCTCATCCAACACCGATTATTTTATGTCTGTCGCTAGACATAGTTGAATTGTGCTAACAACCCGCATCACAAGCTCTTCCCAATCATCATCATCAGTTGTCTCAGGATTTTCTCTAATAAATTATTTGATAATTCCATACATCATAATAATATCTTTCTTTTACTTGACCATAATCCAAAATTGTTCTAAAAACTGAAATTCTCAATCTCAATTTTTGCAGTGCACCACCACCATCCATCGTTGATGTCGCAAAACGTGATCACCACCATCTATGTCATGCCCCTTTTACACCACCTAATAGAGTTATAATTATAAACATATAACCAAAAAAATTAATCAGGAATGGTTTAAATAGTGGGAATCAACTCCTGGATCACTGAATATCAAAATCTGATTGTTTGAGATATCGCTAAGAAAAATCAACAATCCAGATCACCTAATAATGTGGCGATGATGTGGTGCTAATGTGGAATTCCAGAGTAACCACTGGAAACTCACCAGAAATTTCTTCAGAAGCATCAACTGAAATGTCTTCTCTTGTACGGTGTTACAATTCACATGCTGTTTGACTAAAAATTTGACGAGCTCTATAGTTCTTGTTTCAACTCTGTTTCCAATGTCGCTTGTGCCGTTGGAATTGTCTTGTCATCCTCTTCATGAATATTTCCTTAGAAAAAAATTTCCAACTAATTTAATTTACTATTCAACAAAAAAACTCGTCATCGCCTCACTATTTCTAACTCCCTCACTCCGTCTCACTCTGATACCACATGTAAGGGCACAGTGGAGGTGTGTGGTAACGTAAATCACATAAAAATGAAAGAACACACAAATTTTAACATGGTTTAGTCAGATAACCAACATCCATGGAAGAAGGGGCTGGTTTCTCTATTTATCTCTAGATAAAACATAAAGGATCACACAAATTACACTCTAAAAACAATAGGATTTGATCATATTTATAAAGAGAAAGAAAACAAGAAATTTTCTTTGTTTGGTGGGTAGTTTTTCTGCCCACAAAAAATCCTCCTTCCGCCTACTACTCATCCACTGTGTCAGCTACCCACAATGGAAGAAAACATGCATGCGCGGTTATTGCTGACAAAGCTAGAATATTCTACTGACAAGAAAGACTCTCGTGAAATGAAACTTCTTCCACTCACTCCACAAATTGTGAGTGGCCCCCATAGGAACCTAGGGAACCTCCCCCAAAGGCTGATCCAACTAATGTGGAGATGGTCATTCAATATGAACAAGTCTTACTCCTAGTAGGGTAGCCCAAAATAAATGCAGATGATAATTCTAGGGAGGCGGAGCTTGTGGTTGGAAATAATAGTCATGATAATGTTGATTTAGATGAATATAAACTTCCCCTCAACATAAAAATTTACCCATATGAGAGGATCCTAGAGGAATTCTCTACCATCGTTGTCCTTGTAGGATTCCCAAAGTATGAACTTGTTCCACCAAGGAATTAGAATATTCCAAGTCTGAAGTTGCTGAGGTGAATCACATCATTTGGTGCATGGTGTGGTGGAGCATGCAGATCTTTATTACCAAAAATATCAAGACACATCTAGTCATCTAGATGGGGTCCTTCCGCAATTAGATGCACAACTAGCGAACTAGAGGGTTGGAATTTTGCACTCTCCACATGCTGGTCTGCAAATAAATTATTTAGTAGGTTTGTGTAGAAAGTAAAGAATTCAATGTCTTCTAGAATTGGGAGAAATTTGATGGCACCAATAATCTCTATATGGACGATTAGGAACCTCAATGATTGTAATATCAAGTGAACAAGCATTCTACTATCATCAATGCTTAAGCGGTGTTCATCAGTCGGTTGAGGGATCAAATGGTGGTGTCCAAAGATCGAGAATAAGATATCATATCTCATATATATGAGTGTAAAGATGAGAAGGGTTGTGGTAAAATCATGCCCGATGAGATTCGTGCTATGTTCAAAGAGGAAGAGGTAGAGTTCATCAAGTTGTAGCTGGTTCTGGACTATAGACACTAGAGGTTGGTTGGTCTAGAGAGCTATATCATCGATACAGAGCCCTATGGATTATTTTTTATTGCACAAATAGAGGATTTGATGCATGGATAACCCGTGAAAACTTTTGAATCATATTTTTTAAAATCCTCATATGCATGGAAATGTTTTGACATAGTGATATTTCATGAATAAAACTAAAACTTTTTTAAGTATTTTGAGTGGTTTATAATGAATAATCCAATATAATTCAATGTTTAATTAAAAAGTGGTAATTCATAAATAAATAATCAAACATAACTCAAATTTTTATAATGGTGATGATTTTTATATTTAGAAGTTTTTTTGGAGTTAATAAAGTGATCTTTTAATTTTTTTTAAGTGATTTCTATCTTGTTTCATAATTTTTAGGTACCAAAAAATAATTCCAAGGCACCAAGCCCACAAGTGCTCATCCATCCAAGATGTCAACAAGGAATGCCATAATGTGCTCGACCTGGAGGTTATTATATAGGGACACGAAACTCGTACAGTGCAAGAAACATTTGTAGTCAATACCATGAGATAAGAGTAAGGCTAAAGACCTACATGGGATGTGTGTGGTGTGGCCCATAGGTCATTTTTCCATGAGTTTTCTGTTGTGGTGGAGCTCGACGTCATAGCGAAAGCAGTTGAAAAACACCAAATAATTCACCTGAAGGCCTTTTATCACCCAGAGGAATTTTGCAAAGCACCTAAAGGATTTTAACACCACACGTGATGGGATTTTTACAATTCACCGACACCCATGAATGTAACATTTTTATATACTGGTGATCACCACAACTGGGACATGCTGCTTGATCTCTACATCCAAGAAGACTTTCGATACATGGCACCATCATGAATCTCTTTGTATGTCGTCATTGAAAATTCTCTTTCAATCATCTCACACCATTGTCTTCGCCATCTCTTCACATGAGCTACCGTAAGCAGTATCCTCTTACCAGTTATCTCTAGGCAGCTACATCTTGCTATCGCTTGGTTACCGCAAATACGGAAACCCCTTCTCAATTCTCTCTCATAACGGCTATAACTTTTTGACTCTTCTATTCTTTATAACATCCTCATATATATAAAGGCATGAACCACACCTCTAAAAGATAATAAACATATATATTTTTCAAATATAATCACACATATATATTTATTTCATATCTAATTCCACATATCTCTTTTTTCCATATCAAAATATTTAATCATTTTTTCTCTCTCTTATATACAAATTTTAAAATAAAAAAATATATCCCAACTATCTCCACCTTGATTTAAAATTTGAATACTCCATTATCATCCCCACCATCAATGTCATCATGATTGTTGGCTCCACCATCATCAACTCATCTATAATCAAATATGTCACATCAAATCCACCTTAGTCAAATCTTCATATGCATTAAGTCATCTATGTTGACACCGAAATGATTCATCGCACCCATTACAGTTTTCATCTTTGTGGATCTTTGAAAAACTCCTCAATGTGACTCCATCGCTACATCTCGATCTTCTCAGGTCAGAACCATGAACCTCCTATGATACTAATTATTGGAGAAGAGCCCGACACTGTAGTGGAAGCAGTCAAAAAACACAAAATAATTCACCATAAGGCCTTTTATCACCCAAAGTAATTTTAAAACACACCTGAAGGATTTTTCCAACTGAAGGACTTTTGACATACCCACCCGAAGGATTTTGACATCACACATGAAGGAATTTTTACAATGCACCCACACCCATGAATGTACCATTTTGATGTATAGTCTATCAGCACAACTGGGACACACCTCTTGATCCCCGCAACCAAGAAGGCTTTAAATACATGGCACCATCATGAATCTCTTTGCACATTGTCATTGATAGTTATCTTGTAATATCTGCACGCCATTGTCTTTTTCATCTCTTCAAATTAGATATGGAAAGTGGTAGCCTCTTCCCAATTGTCTCTAGGAAGCTACTTCTTTCCTTCCTTTCCTTCACATCGGTTACTGAAAATATAGCAACGCCTTCTCGATTCTCTCTCACAACGGAAACATCTTACTGACTCTCCCCTTTTTTATCATGTCCCCATATATATAGAGGTGTGCACCACCCCTATCAAACATAATAAACATATCTTTTTTTCATATCTAATCACACATATATCTTTTTCATATCTAATCCCAAATATCTCATTTTTCATATAAAAATATTTTATCCCTTTTTCTCTCTATCATATTCAAATTTTCAAATAAAAAAAATATCCCCATGTTTTCTAGGATCCCACCTAGATATAGGATTCTGGGCTAAGTACCATGGATGATTTATTAAAAACCATCACACCATACGTAGCATGTTTCGATGTGGGATGGAAAAATAATGGGTTACTATTCATTTTTTATTGAAATGTAATCACCCCGCATCGGCCAAACCTCGTCCTCACATGGACACCCCCACTCTATCATGTGCCACCACTCTCCACCACCAGCCACCACCTTCACCACCCTCAGTCGCCTCTTCATCATCATAGCATTCCAACTCTTCCATCCTTGAACCTTGAGCTCGAGACTCCAACCACTACCAATGCCTTCTTCTACCACTAATCACCTTTGGGACTCCATCTGACCCCATGGAATCCCATTTTGAGTTCCCAAAGGTCACTATAAAGGATATAGGGGTTGAGGGAGAACCTTATACATTAACACTAGTTTTAACGACCGTCCTCCACTACTACCTCTACCATGATCTCCACTATCACACCTTCCATGTGTAACCTCCTTGTCAACCCCATGAAACCCATGAAAAGAGGCTTCCCCACACAATTTTGATCCACACTGTAATATATTCAAACACTTAATTTTATCGAGTGTTTTCATTCTTCTTATGCTGCTCTATTAGGGGTTTTAATTTTTAAAAATATTTAAAGATCCACAATTTTTGAAGAGGATGATAAAGGGATCATTGTGCTCCTATAAAAATAGGAATCCCACTCCCTCAAAGGTATAGTTCGACACCCATGAGGAGAGCCTGATTGCGGCCAAAGCCCCGGAACTTATGCAGTGTTTTATTCTTCATTATTTATCTTATTTAAAAAAATTATTTTAGTTTTATTTCTAATGTAATTTGAATATTATTTTCTATAAATAAAATCCATGAATTTTTATTTTATGTGTTCCACCACCATTATTTTTTTCTAATTCTTTTTCTCCTATTATTTTATTTTCTTATTCTCTTAACATTCTTATATATATTTATTTTGTTTATTTTGTTTTATTTTATTATTATTCTAATCTCATTGTCTTTTCTTCTTTTACTTTATTCTTTTTTACATTTCTCTCTCTCTCTCTCTCTTATTTTGTTTTTATTTTATTCTATTTATTTTAATTATTTTCTCTTATTCTCTTCTCTCTATCCACCAAGTGATCACTTACCCTCAACATTGACATCAGGCTTGGCATGGGGGAGGTTAAGGTATTCTTGAATTATTTATTAATTTTTAATTTATGTTCTTGGAAGATCTGAGTGGAATTTATGAGAATGATGATTTCCCCCATGACATGCAACTGAAATTTATTTCCATGAATTTTTTTAATTCTTTTACCACTATATAATTATTATCTCTTCACAAAATGTAGTTTAGTTAATAAATGGATGAAAAAAACATTTGATAGAGATGGTTCCTGGAATATGTCACACCATCAACCAAGGTATGTCATTAACCTTGATTAATAGAGGATGTGGAATTTATATTTCTTCCAGAATTATAAGTTTTACAATTTCAAAATTAAATTATAGTAATTCATCATGAGATTTCATGAATGAATTATCAAAAAAATATTAAATAAATATATAAGAATAATGCTGGAACCCAAAAACATACTTAAGACCAAGTTATTTTTTTTCTAAATTAATTCTATTTAGAATTTTATATTATTATAATTTCACATTTTCATATTTCGTGACTTCTAAATATGTTAAAAAGTAATAAAAAACAAAAAAAACATTATTTTCCTAAAATTAATAAAAACAAAAAAAAGGTGTATTTTGGGTGATTTATAATATGTGAGTGAACAAACTGAGAATATACTCAAATGAGACAACCCCGTTAATCCATTTTGTTTCACTAGGAAATCATTTAATTTTTTTCTTTTTCTACTCCCCACTATAGCTTTTCATCAAAACTGGTGTTGTTGAAGGGATTGAATCATGAGTTTTCTTAATTTTTCTATTTTCACATTTTCGATAGATTTTTATTTATTTGAAAAAAACCTAAAAAATATTTTTCTATGATGTTTTAAAATGATTATTTTTTCAATTCATTGAACAATTACTCACATTTAAAAAGAAAAAATAAGAAAATATTGGTTATGAAAAATCCTAGGTGCAAGAACTAGTACCTGATTCACCTAGGTCAGTAGAAAATAATTTTTCTGTATAGGATAGAGAGTTTAGGTGAGACTAGATCCAAATTATCAAATAGGATGAAATCAAGGACCCCATATAGTATCTCAAAGATACCCTTGAACAATAAGTGGTTGAAGGATTAGGTAGAGAGTAAACTAAATTCCGGGAGTACTTCCCAAAAATTTATCAAGGAATGGAAAATTCAACTGTAGAGAGCTCCTTGTTTCCTCACAACATTTCTAAAGAAATACCCCAATTGAAATTCATGGAGAAAGTGACCAACAATAGCCTCAAATATAATATTCAAAATCCAAAAGATCTGGTATAAGATCTATAAGGAAAAATGGATTGGATAACTGAGATCTTAAATTTATCCACCAAGCAACTTGAACCTGAACCAGATGATGATCCAATGATCTTTCCAAATTTTTATGAGGACATACAAGATGTTTTGAGAATGATTAATGAGTATCCACAATACAACCATCTAAATAACCAAATCCAGGATGGCCATGATGAGCTAGAGTGGATTCATAAGGGGGAATATTTTCACGTTGAGCAAACTGTGGAAGATCTGCAATATTTGGATAACGTCTGGAATGAGTATGCGATAAAACATGATCTCCATTGTCCTTAAAAATTATAATATCTCTCAAATTTTTATAATTTGTTAGTCATAGAGGAATACACCACCTTTACGGTGGAATTTGAAGAAAATATGGAGGAACTGGCTACCTACCTCCACTTTCCATCATCCAACTCTAAGAGGCACTCACCAAAGTAGAAGATACTAAAACTAAACCAGTTTAGGGAGTTCATATTAACTCCAAATCTATTTAATTTTATTTTATTAAATATTAATTTAGTATTAATTCCCACTACTTTTAATTTTAATATTTATAAAATATTTATTACACCTTAGAAGAAGTTACAGAAATTAAAGATGCATATATTGAGGAACACATGGAGCTCCTTAATTGTGATAAACACAAAATTTACGAGACTCATGAAGAATTCCATGTTACTAAGCCTATGTAAATAGAGGAAGAGTCTGCTCATATTTAATGGGATAAATTTATTATTAAAAAATAAAATTTAAATTTTATTCATGTAAAAATACCTACTTACTTTCCCTATAAATATTCAATACATGCAGTAAATATTGATCTATCATTGGAAAAGTAGAAGGTATAAAAAGTACAAACCAAGGAATAGTATGACCCATACTTCAACATACCCCACTGTACAATCTATACTTAATTGTGAAGGGTTTGGATATTGTATAACATATCCATGGATCAATCCTCACTAAGGAAGTTGATGTGGAAGCTGGAAAAGCCACATGTGTGGTTCAAATCCATGAAGCTTCATCCACCAACCGACTATGGATGAAATATGGTACTTATTTCTTGAGTTAGTAAAACATTATGTCCCTATTGGGGGATAAAACCAAGATTTATCTTTACATGCTTTCTATGAATTTAGTTTTAAATCTCTTTCTTCGGATTAGTCCAGAATGTATCCAACTCACTTTGCACTTTTTGAGACTAAACGACATGATTCTTGTTCTTAATTGATTAATTTACTTATATAGGTTCATGATGGTAGATTGTATTCCCAATAAATAAAGTAGGAAATGATACTAATCTTTATGTAACATGTAATTCATTCTTAAATTATTTATATTCATAATCTCTGTATTTTTTCTCCAAAAAATATTTTGAGATTTGAAATTGGAAATTTCATGCCCATCCTTAAATTATGCATTAAGTGAATTATCTAGGAGTTATGAGTTTTTTATTAATCTTGTGATTCTATGTTTTAGACTTCAATGATAATTATATTTAATGAGTAAAACGGAGAAACTGATGATTAAAGTGAAACATGAATATTAAAATAAGGACCCATGATTTGATGGAATTGTTTGATTCATGTAAATTAAATTTACTTAAACATTTCTCATGCTTTGTATTTTTGAAATTCATGTGAATTGATTTTTATTATTAGTCCCACCTTGAGTGATTGTCCAATGTCATATTCCCCATTCCCGATAGGATTTCTAGAACAAGTAATTCCTATTTTATCTTGAGAATATTTTTTGAGTTATCTTGGGACATTACACCTTATATAAATTTCATTTGAACTTGAAAAGGCCATGATTATGATAAAACACAATTAATATTATAGAGTCATAATTTTATAATCCCTTAACTTTGAGACCACCTTTACATAAATCATTGTTTATCCAATAGACACCATGAATGACCTAGTTAGGAATGATCCATTTTTATCCATTCCTAGCATCCTCTTATTATTTTCATGATATTTTAATGTTTAAGTGTGGGGGTTAAGGGATTCATGGTAAAAAATATGAAATAAATTATAAAGGAAAAGTGTGGGGGTTTTATTGGTGGGTGTTAAGAAAGGTTTTTGATTTATTTATTGTACTTTATTTTTTCTCTCTTGAAAAAAAATTAAAAGAATGGGTTTTGACTTTGAAGAATAAAAAATCATCACTACCAGACCAATTATTTTTATAATATGTGGTTAATTCATGTATTTTAGGATTATTCTATATATAACTTTGAAAAAAAATTAAAAATTTATTTGGAAAATAAAAAATTATTAAATATGAATAAAATTATAGTGGGAACCCAAATCATTCATTGTGATTTATTTGATAATGACCTATAATTTCAGTTTTGGGGGAAGTTTGAGTTGTTAGAAATTGAAGGGGGTATTTAATTACACTTTTACTACTAATATCATGATTTATACATTGAGTGATAAACTACCTCCTTGATCTTTAAATTTTAAAACAATAAATCTTACCAACCTTAATCCTCAAATACATTTGACTTTAAACTATACTTTTATTAATGATGGTTAAAATAGGAGAAACATGATCAAGGGGGACAAAAATGGTGAATATTGATAAAATAACCCCTCACAATTTCAATAAAAACTACAAGAAGAGAGAAAAATATAGTAAATCACATACAGAAACTTTGTAATCTTATCTGAGAACCCAAAAAGTACACGTACTAGTTCCCTTTGAACCAAGTGTAATGTAGGGTAGTGTGTTCCTTAATATGAGTCTTTCTTCTTGGAATTAGATAAATAATATACCAGGGTACAGTGATCCATCCTTGAAAAGAGAGAATAATTTTCGTCGAGTTAGTCTCCACATAAGATAATAAGATATTTTTATTGATACAAATTTCTAAACCATCCCATATTATGAAATCCTCCTCCATAAGGGAATCAACTGTACCATAGGAAGAATTGAAATCAATGAGGAAAGATCCACGTAGAGCCTAGACAGTATCACCTCCATTCATATACCCAAAGCATCAATGCCCATACACATTGAGTTTGAGTCCACTAGAGGAAGGAATCCAGTGTATCCAACGACCCTAATAAAACATTCATTTCCTTAGTAAGGAAGAGGTGCCAGCATGAATGATACTCTTGATGGGTGGGGTATTCACAAAATTCTTCAGAAGAGGCATCAATCGATCACTAGGCATCTCATTCTTCCCACCAAGGATAATCTATAAGTAGTAACCCATTTACAGTAGGCTTTGTTCCAAGCATCAAAAAGGCTTGAACCATCCCAACAGTGGGAGAAGAACTCTCACCTTCCTTTATAGAATTTCACCCATAACACCATTGAATCAATGATGGAGGAATTTAGTACTATTAGGTTCAAGATTAGAAAGACCAGTAAAAGTACCAGACACACTACAAACTGATAACGCCCTATCACGTTCTAAAAAAAGGTGATTAATTGATTAATCACAAGGGTTCCCATAACATGAGCACTTTGAGACGAGTTAGAAACCATTTCACTTGATATGGTCATTTTTGGGAATATAATAGTTTATAATCCTCCACACCAGATTTTTATAATTGGGAGGAAGATATTTACACCAAAGGATAGAACCCCATGCATGAATTATGAATTGAATCATCATGCACTGCACTATGATACACTTTATCTAGAAACACGCCAATGGAAGAACCCATGAATACATAGAATTTGGGATCCTAATTCATGAGGATTCTTTTAAAAATGACCCAATACTGGTGGTTTATAATCACATTGATGAAGGAAGGGTAGCTGATAGCTTTTTTGAAAGAAACATCTCTAATCGGACACCCTAGAAAACCAATAGAGACACTAACCCAACTGTGACTCCAAAAACTAATCTTCTAACATCCAATTATCCCATCAGAATTATCCATGATAAAAGAAATATGAACCTAAATAGAATTCCAAAATCCTAAGATCATACCCTATGAGTACCTAAAATCCATCTCATCTTTCATATTTATGAAACTTCTCCACAGAGTTCTCCATTCACCGCTTCACATTCTAACATATCATGAATGAACTCAAATTGATATATGTAAATATTTATATGGGAGATAGAGGATCCTAGATACTCCCTAGGAAAGTCTCTCTTTTGGATACCCTAGATATTTTTAATCGAGTTCTCACATCTTGGGGTTAGGAAGATAATATGTAGGCACTTATTTTAAATTTTTCAATCCATTGTCCACTCCATTCTCAGTACTCCTGTATAACTTTATTAAAGACCCATAAAGATATCCTATTTCCATCGTAAAAAAATTCCATGTTTTTTATAAAGAGTATATGTGAAATTCTATAGTACATACCCCTAGTCCGAAAAGGTTGAATAGTACTATTATAAATTTTCTAATTTATCTAACTACTGAAGGATTCTTAAACCAAAATAAAAGGGTTGGGAGAGAGAGGGTCCCCTTGCCTCAACCCCTTAACCATATTTAGGAAACCATATTTCCTACCCATGAAAGAGATAACCATCCATGTGGAATTGAATCACCTGAAGAGGATATCAGAAACCCAATGAGAGATGCCCATAAATATCATGAATTTTGGAAGGAAGTTCTATTTGATCATGTCATACACTTTATCCATGTTTATTTTGATGGTAAAGTTAGAACTTGTATTCTTTATATTTATTTCCCCAACTATTTCATGAGAAATAACTATAGAACCCTATATGGAACAACATGTAATAAAATCATTATTCTAACCAAAGATCCAACTAGTTAGAAGAAAAAATATCATTTTTCTATTAATACTCTATAAGACTTTATAAGTGAAGTTTCACCTACTAATGGGACAAAACTGATTGAGAGTCGAAGGATACATAACCTTAGGTATGAGAATCAAGTTGGTTGTGTAGTAAATGTGTGGAAGAAATTCTCCATGAAAGAAATCTTGGATTACCTCAATGAGATCCCCATTCATTGGATTCCATGAAGCCATAAAAAAGTGATCTTAAAAATTCACTTTCCTTGTATATCTCTTTGGATTCAAATACTTGACCATGTCCTATGCCTCTCTTTCAATTGGAACACCACCAAGCATATCATTATTGAGATTAGAAAAAAACATTGGATGGAATCAAAAATATCAGAATGACCACTAGGATAATCATTCTATATGAATGGGTTAATATCAATAAGAATATAATTAAAATAGTCAACTTTTCTACCTCCAAAAATGGAAGTATCATTAGTATAAGATCCATCCTCTAGGTTGATATTCAGGATAGTATTACGATTCTTCTCCTTGATTAGATCTTGTAAATATGTGATATTATGATATCCCTCTTTAATACATGTTTCCATTGACTGATCACGTTCCTCCCTTTCCTATTACAATAATAAATCTTCGGCCTATCGTGCACTAGGGATTCAGCAAGGACATCATCTCATCTTTCCTCAAATAAAATCTCAAGGAGAGAAACATCCACCAAGATCAACTCTAGATCAAGCCAATGTGTGGGGTTCCTATTATTCTATTTCTACAAATCTCCTTTCAAGTAGTGAAGTTTGTTTTGTAACTCCACCTATGGGATACCTCGTATGGGATTATCCCTTGAAGACCTTTCCACTGGAAGGAATCTATGTTCGATGGTTCAATTGTTGGAGAAGAAGATATATCATCACCCATTATTCAGAGCTTTCAGGTAGATGAGAAGTGGCGAATGGATGGATAGAGCTCGAAATAGATGATGAACAAAAGAGTTTATAAAGGTAATAAAGAGTGTTAAGGTTAGAAATGCACCTTTCTTGGATACACCACACTCATATATTCCCCATCTGATTATTACACCATTAGAAGTGTTCACCCATGAAACAAAAGTCCATAAGACATGCATGATAGATAAAATTAGAAATTTCAGACCTAACCTACATGTAAAATATGTAACCCCCTCTCTTATACAATATATCCAATATGGAATTGAAATTTACTCCTATAAACCAAGTGGAGGAACCCACATCATTGGAACCAATCTTGTACCATGACCACTTACTTTTGAGATCAGCGTACCTAACATACAAAATAGGGAAAAGAGTAGACAAGGAACCAGACCTGACCTCGATGGTAAGAGACTAATCTAAATCCCCAAACAAATTCATAGAGTTGATGTTGTTCCAAAAAAACCAAACATGAAGATTTTATGAGTCCCCATGCATGCAATTCTGAACTACCTTCCTACTAGTAAGCTCTAAGATTATGGTAGGATCCTGTTTTGGTTATAAAACAACATCAAGGGAAATTTGACTATGATGTAATTCAGAAGAAATAAAATTCATCTCCACCTGAGAGCTTAAGCCCCGGGAGTTCCATATAAGGAATTATATCATTATAGAATATGGAACTGAGCAGAGGATCCTAACACTGAGGAATCACAAACCGGGGACTTAAATCCAGCCAAACATTTCATGTAATAAAAATGAAAAATAAACCACACTAAGTGGAGAAACACTCAAACTGGACAGTATAGAAGGAACACATGATCAAACTACTAGAGGATGTATATCCGATAACACCTCAAACCCAATAGAGAGATGGAGGGGATAACCTTGAGAAGAATCTGGATCCAGAGGCTCAGAGCCTGAGCAAGGAGACAATGACAAAACCACCACCTTGACACATCTCTAGTAAGGACTAAAAAGGGGAGAGGTATCCATCTATAGATAATCCATAGGCACTAAGATCATAGAAACCTTCCATGTATTGAACATGAAAAAATCCATAAAATATGATCCTTTCACCAGGGAGGACAGTAGGAGGACCAAAGGAGGGACCGAAGGTAGTGAAGGGAGAACAAACTTAGGAGAAAGATGAGGCAAAGAAGGTCTTATATAAAAAGTAGGTATGGGAAAATAAACCATACCTATTTCAACCAACAATCCCTCCTCAAAAACCAATGACACTATAGAAGGAACATATGGTACCCCTAGAGATAAACCCTTGAACCCAAACTAAGACCTCTTTCAAACTGAGAGGGTGTTTCCTTGGAGGCGGTATGCTGAGAATAATTGATTCAAAGAGTAATAGAGAATATGTTTCCACTAGGAGAATGAGATGCTAGAATTGATAAAAATCTAATTAGAAAGGGGATCGGATAAATCTATCTCTACACGGATTTTTGCTACTGAGTAATCCAACAGACTGAGAGATCCTTCATCAGCACATAGGATGGAGTTAATAAAATCGTTGATACCTCATAATAATGAATGATTATTCAATGTAAGAGGAAGAACTGGGAGATAAATCTAGACCTACACCTATGGAGAGTCCCTGCCATATTTCACATCCAATGAACACTTATAGAGGGAGAATCTATGATTGTTAAAACTCAAGGGGAATGGTACCAAGCATGCACAAAATCCGTAATGATAAAATGTTTTATCAATGGAATCCCCTTATAATAAGTATTCATTAAAGTATAATCACATTAATAAACAATATTAAATATCATACTATGTGACTATTAAACATATTTTATCCACTTATCTGTTTTGAATTTCAAAAATCTGACACACACGGTTGCGATCAGTAATATGTTTGGAGTTCGACGTGACAATCTTAATTATTTTTTGGTTAATAGTAACATACCATTATAAATAGTAACCTACCCTTTTGAATATTAATATGAATCTTATGAATAGTAAACCCTCCAAAAAAATATTGACCTCACCCATGAATGTATAAATAAAATTTAGGCATCTTATAAGTGATAATATGACCATAGTAAAAGTATTGGTATTTTTGTAAGTCATAAATAATTAATTATAATTAATTAATTAATTTAAAATAAAATATATTTTCCAAAAAAATCATAAATTAACAATTCTATGTCTTTTGGTTTTAAGATAATTTTATACGACCATATAAATGTTTTGAAACCATTATGAAATCAGTTTTAATTTTAAAATCTGTATTTTTCAAGAAAATTATGATTTTAACTAAAAATTAAAATAATCATATTTAAAAAATTATTTTTAAAAAATGGGGTTCATATTTGGATTCTACACATTGAAAAATTGTTTGGGTGATGTTTTGGGATTTTTCTGAAATACATGAATGTTTATGATTAGTGAAATACTATAATTTACAAAATAAGCTAAATCCACTAATTATAGAGTCTTGTATGATATTATGATGATATAAGACCAATTGGTACTAAATCACATAAAATTATTACTATTATTGGTCATGAAATTATCACAATTACTTGACTTTTGGATAAATAATAAATTAATGAATATAATATTGAGAAAACCCCTCTCCCATCCACTATAAATATCACCCCTCGCAGCCTCATTTTTTCACACATATCAACTTTCAAGAGTTGTCTAAAATCTACCCAAACATCATCCCTATACCCTCCCTAACTTCCAATAGATACTGGTCTCATCAAATACCAATCCAAGGTGCCTTAAGGAGGATTCAAGAGATAATTACCCTCTCTCTCTCTTCCTTTAATGTCCTTTAAATTTCATGTTCTTTTCTTAATATATATCCACCTATCCTCATCCAAATGGTATGGTAACTCTATTATATTAAATATAGTGAAATTTTATGATACTAATGGGTTAATATATCATCTAATATCCTTCTCCCCTTCTATTAATTTTAGAATGGAAAATGTTGTTCGTGAGGTGTTAATTTATCACCTTTAAGAACGACGTGTTTTCATTTTTCTTTACCATCTTCAAATCTGGTCATGAAACCATTTTTATGGTTGAAGAAGATTATGTTATATGTATTATATCTTATTTAATTTTTTATAAAAAAATTATGTACATATTACTAAATGATTAAACAAAAAAAATTCATTGTGGTCGAAAAACCGCCCGAATTAACCCAAACGATCATCATTAAATTATTATCTAATGATTCATTATCATAGTATATAAAAAAATTATTTATAATCTCATTTCATGTTCTATAACATACTAAATAAAATATAATTACAATTCTGTATGTTTCTCCACATTTTAAATGAACTCCCATTCATGAATACAAGGTAACCATTCAGGATAATTATAAAAATGAACATTCCCAAACAATGAATTTAAACACTATAACTCATCCAAAAACCCATAAATGAACATAATAAAACCTTAATGAATATTATAAATTTATGAAAGGTTTCTTTAATTGTAAATTAATTAATATATTGTGGTTATAAAGGACATTAAAGTGAAGAAAGCATTCAGATACAAGGTAAGGGGAAATTCTCAAACCCAACTTTCTTTCTTCAGGATCTCCCTCTTTCAATCCATTTTTGTATGGTTACACCTTAAAAATAATTTGTTAATAATTATCATAAATTTTCCAAGATATATATTTTTTCCACTGGATTTATTTTTATACAAACTTTTTTCCAAAAGAACTCTTCTTTCAAAAATAACCTTTTACTGCTCACTCAAGGTTAATGGTTCTTGTATCAAGTACATTGTTCCCTCTTTCTTTTGGGAACCCAAAGTTTATGGATGTGTTCCTATGAGATAAAACACATTACTTTCCATGGGTTATTTATTTTCATATATGTTTTATGTGGCATGTATGGTAATGAAAATTTTATGTTTTGACGGGTGTGCCCGGAATTATATAGCGCAATATGAATGTTTGAATGTTACGGGTGTGCCCAAAATTATACAGTGCTCCAATGCATTGGGTAAAGTAAATAATATCATGAGTTAAAGGAAAATGATGTGTGAATATGATTCTAGAATTGTTCACAACTATGTGTGGTACTTGGCCACTAATACATGATGTTTCATTTCAATACATTGCCATAATTCAAGTCTTTTATTAATGCTTCCTCTCATGTTCATGATCCATTGCCTATGTTATGATTATGCTCACCCATTGTTATATTATTCATATCTATCCTATTACTGGTATTTTAGCTCATCCATTTTTTATCTATATCCTCAAGTTATTATGTGTAGTAAATAGTTTTCAAGGGACAATAAAAATATGGAGAAGAATGGATTAAATAAATGTTTATGTTTTATTGTTTGTTGTGTATGGTCCTAGTTTTCCCAAGACACTAAACCTTTGGATAATAATTGTGTAATACTATTATGTTGTTTATCTTTTTATTTATTTAATAGTAATGTGAGAAAAGGTATGGTCGTTATAAAATCGACCCAGGAACCAAGCACCATAAAGATTTCCTTCTGCTGGAGGACATACACCTGAGCCAGAGATGATAATCCTTAGGAGATAATGAATGCTTGAAATTTCAGAAGAGAGGGGTGATCTAACACAAATTGAGCAACCAGCATCCATCGATGGAAATAAACCACTGCATCAAAGGCATTAGTAGGAAAGGAAATCACTGGAGAGCATTCTAGATAACTCCACTGTAGAACCAACATCAAGATATCAGGAATCTCTGGAATGGGTGATTCTTAGGGCATGAATAGTAGGACATATTTCATCGAGGGGATAGAAAATAAACACTTTGAGGGCCGAAGGCCAACTGTAATTTGTGAGAGAACATATGAATAATGGGAATCCATTGGGGTAAGTGATATTTAAAATGGTAGATGAGAAGGATCCTCCCAAGATGATTAGACATAAAACAGTGAAGGAGAACATTCTTTCTTAGTTAGAGCTGGTAGACATTTTCCAATGAGTGAGATAATTTGAATACATAGGGGCGCATGTGGAACATTCTAAGGAAGATATGGGAGATCCATTTCTATTATATTTGAACTCACTCTTCTCACACCTTAGATAAATTTTAACCTTAATTGAAAATTCCTCATGACTTTATGTGTATTTTAACTTTTCAAATTAAATAATGGTGTTTATTTACAAGACTATGGATGAAGAGCATGTTCTAATTATATGATCATAACTCCACTTGAATTATATCATGATATTTGAGTGAAAATATTCAAAAGTGTGGTAAATAATGATTTTTCATGTTTAATAACAATAAGTTGAGGAACCTAAATTAATGATAAGATATGTACCGTCATTTTTAAATGAGAAATAGTAAAATACTTGAGTTGATTTTTTCTTTTAATATTATGAAATTAAATTAATATTTTATGTGGATTTTTGAAATTTTGATTTAACGTGATAATCATTTAATCTAATTACATTGAGGTTTGAATAATGGTAACATTGGTAACCTCTAAATTATCTTTTGAGATTTTATGCTTTGGGAAAAGAATAGTTTAAGTGTGGGGTTATTCGACACAATAATATTTTATGCATATTTTTAAACATTTTTATAAGGATTTTGAGTGGTCTTTAATGAATAATCCTGTATAATTAAATTTTTAATTAAAAAGTGGTAATTCAAAAAAAATTAAAGTTGAATCAAATGGTTAAAATGGTGATGATTTTTAAATTTAGAAATATTTTTTGACTTAATAAAGTGATATTTGAATATTTTTTAATTGATTTATATATTGTTTCATGTTTTTTAGGAAACGATAAAATAATTCCAAATTTGGGCATCCCAAAATGGACCAGCTGGCCAAGGTAGCCACTTGGGAAGCTAGCATGATCCTAGACTGGAGGTGACTACATAGGGGTATCAAGCATGTGTAGCACATAAACGTGGGTAGTCCATCCCATGGGAGAAGATTGGCATTGGAGGTTAGCTTGGGCTGCATGTGGTGTGGTCTGCATGTCATGTGTGTGTGTTTTTTCTAGCAGCCCACCCCTTTGGAAACTTGTGAGCTGATTACAAGGAAATATTTCATATAAACCATCACCCCCTTTAGAGTGAGTTTTTATGTGGGACGGAAAAATCATTTGTTTCTGTTAATTTTTTATTGAAACATCATAGTCTTTACTTACTTGCATTGTGACATCACTCAGACACCCCAGTCTTCCATGCACCACCACTCTATGCTTCTAGCCACCACCTTTGATGACTTTTGCTACCTCTCAATCACTGAAGAATTATATCTTTTCCACAGTTTAAGCTTGATATCAATAATTCGGCCACTATCAAGGACTTTCAACACCATTGACACCTCCAAGACTCCATCTGGCCCCATGTAAGGGTATTTCTAGTTCCCTCTGGCCACTTTGATGGCCAGAGGGGTTGAGGGATCACCAACTCTACTACTTCTAGTTCCAAGCATTTTCCTCCACTACTTACACTAATATGCTCTCTACCTGGACGAAATCCACATGGAACCTCCAAATCAGGACCATGTATGCCATGAAAAGAGGCTTCCCCATACAATTTGTATCCATGATTCATGAAATTTAGACACTTGATTTTATCAGGTGTTTCCATTCTTCTTATGAAGACCAATCATGGGTTTTAATTTTTTAGAAAACTCAATGATCTGAAATATTTTATGTGGAAGAATAAGGGATCCATGTGTGCTAACAAATGGAGGTATCCCACTACCACAAAGGTAGAGTTCAACACCTGTAAGGAGTTCCTGATTGTAATGACCCAAACATTCATTAATAGAAATTTTTCTTGGTATTTTTAAAAGTCTTATTATGTAAAATTGTTATGTAAAACATATTCTCTTCCTTAGTTTTATTTCTTTGAATTCTTACCATTTCTAATATTGTCGTTTAATAGTGATCACATGATTAGTATAAATATAGGGCATTAACAATCCAATTTACTTAGACTAAGGAAGCGATGGCCTCATCCGGTATAATTGCTCCATACGAAGCCCATTTGTCAGAGCTTGGAAAAGAGGTGGTTTCATTGGGCTTCGCTCTTGACCAAGCCCAATCCTAGCTTCAACAGGTTAAGCTCGAACAAAACCATCTACAGGAGAAGTGGAAGTTGATAGAGATCACCACGTGAGCAATGTTATCCGAGCCACCCCAAGAGTCTGTCACCATCGCACACCTTACTCTTCGTTCCTATGAAGGTGTTATAAGGGGTTATGTAAAAAAACCCTAGTACTATGGTTATGTACATTATTTTTGTATATAATAATGAATATACTTTCATTTTATTATTGTTACCTTGTAAATAGTTTTTAAAGTACAAATAGTATTTTTAGTTAATGTTCAACTACAAAATCTATTTTGATGAATTAATGGATTTTTTAATTAAATAATATTTTAATAAAATATTATTATTATTATTAAATTAATTTTTATTAAATATAAATTATCGTATAATTTAATGAATGCAATTGTAATTTTTATTAAGGTTTGAAAGCCATTTTTTGTCAAAACAAATGAAATTTTGATAAATGTCGGTTTTAATTTTGAAAGTGAAAATTAACATATTTATAAAATTATTTAGATAAAATGAATATTATTTCTAGAATTAGGATGTCAAAATTATCCAACGGTGAATTTTTCCTAATTTTCTGAGACAGTAAAATTTTTGGGTAAAAATTAAATACTGTTATATATATAATGTGTTTTAAGACATCATAGTGACACAATAGTGATGTAATAAAATAATATAAACTTTATTTTAGTCTAATATATGTTTTACCATTAAAATAATTTGATTTTGGGTTTGTTTGATTTATTTTACAAAGCCTTAATGGACCCTTCATTACTTATTAAACATTTTGTCTTTTTAAATTGTTTTCCTTGGGAGTGTGACTCACCTCCACATAAGCAACCCCACTATTTTATGAATTTAAGACATTGGAATTATAAAAAAAATCCACTTCCCTTTTTCAAAAACCATGGGCAAAAACTATGATCTGGTTTGTGGTTTGGATTAGTTTAATGTGAGGTGTCCCAAACCTAAATAATAAAGAATTCCCTCGCCTTTCCTATATAAACCCACCTAATATCCCACTTCCTCCTCACTCAAATCCTTTGGAGTTCATCCAAACTCTACCCTCCTCTCTCTAGAATCCTCCCCAGGTTCCCCAAGCTCCCAATAAGTCTCTCTCAAGCCTCTCTCAAGCATTTTGAATCACACTTCCATGTAAGGGTTTTTTCTTCCTTTCTCATTTTTGTCCAATATTATTTAAACTGTTATTCCCTTTTAATTTAAATTATAAATGTTGGGGTATGGTTTAGAACCTCCCCCATACTTCTCTATTTATGTTTGAATGATTGGAGACCCCATTCTCTCTCATTAAATGCCGCTCATGTACACCCGTTACTATGCTGAAATTATGAAAGGAATTTCCCTCTCCTCATTTACATTCAAAAAAATTGTATCATGAATATAAATTCCATTAAATTTGTTGGTACATGTATCTATATGACCCCCTTACTTTACATGTCATGTAAATATGATTATACACCCCTTTATCTCTCATCAACCATTTTTATGAGCTCTTATGTCATTCCATTATGCTGCCGAAATTGCACTGCGTTTTTTCAAGCCAAAGTCATTGTGTAGTGAATACCATGTCCATTTCTCTATCAAGGTTTTTCACCTTTATGCACATTTACTTATTGTTTATAGATTTTCATGTATGTTTTCCACATTCATTTATCATGGAATAAATTATTATGTTTAATGATTCAATGTTTCATGATCCATGTGGCACACTTATGCATGAAGTGAAATATTTAAGAAGGGTGCACCCTGATAGCACTCTAGTGCATTGGGTAAAGTATAGTATCATGATACGTCATTTGTAATGGGTGTTTACTCATTCTAGTTAAAGTGAAACTAGGTTCTACTCGTGATTTATGTTCAATGAGGATTTACTCATGCTCCATGTGCAATGAGCCTTGGCTCATGCTAATTCCATGTTAAGTGTTGTTGCCACATTTCCATGTTATGATTATCATGATTTATCATACCTTTATGTTTTTTATTCTATTGTTCTATATTGATATTCCTATTGTCTAACATGTATTGTATTCCTCATGTTATTCCATGATTATTCCCTTAATGGGATTTATAGCTCACCCTTTTCTTATGCATGTCGTCAGGTTATCCCATGCAATGCTAAGTACAAGGGAATGTAGTGGTCATATAAAGGAAGTTTTCAATAAAGATGTAGTATTTCATGTTTTAAGTTATTATGTAATGATCCTAAGCCCCAAATACACTAGACCTCTTGATGTTCTATGTTGTATCAAGTGATGTTTTTGTAATAAATTATGTTTAATTGTGTAATAAAAATCAGGGTTGTCATAGTTGGTATCAGAGGATAGGTTTAGTTATTTTGGGATTAGGATTAGAAAACCCTAGTAAATCCTTAGATACAAGACTAATTATAATATAAACATCCCTGTGTTTTTCTATGTATTGAGTAAGTGGTTAATCAAAAAAATACATCCATGTCTGGATACGAGAAGGTAGAGGCGGCTCTAGCAGGGATGTATCCTAGGGGTAAAACCCGAAAACACTGCTTTAAGCTAGACTCGAATGGGAACTGGTGCACGAAAATTGGCCTTACTGCACTCTTGGTTACGACACTCCTGGTGGATATTCTTTGGTAAATTCACAATCTTAGTATGAACCATTATTAAGGGACAAGAAAAATTCCCTATGAATATATGTTAGATTATAGATCATGGATAACATAGACTGAAGCCAATAGATTCATATGTTAAGGAAATAAAAGTTATTTATAAGTCATATATTTTTTCCTTGTATTACCCTTTATGTGTTACCCCTAACTTTCCTTTTATTCCATCCAATGGTCGGTAATAGGAGGACTCGGGCTAACAACCGATGTGAAGATCAATGTGAGGACTGTACTAATGAGATGCCCAGTCCAATGGGAGCGGGAATCGTGAACTATGTCACGCTTCTATCTCAGATAACTCAAGATTTGAATAGAAATAAGGGTCAAGAGGAACTTTAAAACCCCCCTAAGAAAGAACAAGTCTCAATCGAGAGCTTCATGAGACAAAGGCCTTTTACTTTTAATGGATCATCTGATCCCTCAATCGCCGAACAATGGATCAACTCCATTGAAAAGATATTCTCCATCCTTCAATGTTCTGAACAATAGAATGTTCTCCTAGATGGTTATCGTATGGAGGGTAAAGATGATCAATTTTTGACATTGATCAAAAATACAAAGCCTGAGGAGGAGATCGAGGTGTTGGAATGGAAGGATTTCCAGAAGATGTTTTTCGATAAAAAATTTCCATGCACCCTCCAACTTAAGATGGAAAGGGACTTCCTTGCCCTCAAGAAAAAAGACGACGAATTTGTCAGAGCGTATGAGGACAACTTCACAAGGATTTCATGGTATGCTTCTGGCTTTGTCGTTACCCCCGAATGCAAGGTTGACCGATTCTTTGGTGGGATGAAACCTAGCCTGTAGAAAGCACTGGAAATCCATGACTTTGACAGCTATAAAGAAATTGTCTGATGTTCCCTCAAGGTCGAAATGTAGATCGTATAATCTCAAGGGTATCATGGGGATAATAAGCGTAAGGTGGACTTCAATTATGGTGGTCCGATGAATAAATACAACGGTGATAAGAAGATCCATCACCGAACTTTCAAAAGGTACGGAAAGAAGCACCCTATAAATTTCATGAAGGGTACGAGGAAATGCTTTAGGTGTGGAAGCGAAGGGAACCTAGCTATTAACTTCTGACAAGAAAAACTCATGCCAGTGACAGAGGATAGGAACGCTCTATTTGAACCTAAACACATTGTTCATTAATACAACTAAAAAGAACTAGGGAATCTTGAAAATCAATGCACTAGTCTAACAGTTTTCAGAGGAAACCAACAACCTCCAAGGTAGCAAGGGTGAGCTTTTGCCATCACTACTGCCGAAATGTACCCCGACAACAAAGTGGTGACAGGTACGCTAGATATTCTTTCAATAATAGCAAACATGATTTTTGATTCAGGTTCTACGCATTCTTTTATATCTCAAATGTTTAGTAGAATAATCACATCACCACCACAAATCGTGGAAGGGAAGATGTCGGTGAGTATGGAAAATGGGAAATCATTGAATCCCATGACTATAACTTCTACCCTATCATAATATGTGGATTTAACTTCCCAGAGAACCTCGTAATACTCCCTGTGGTAGAATTTGATGGAATTATTGGCATGGATTGGCTTTCCTTATATAGAGCCAATATAAATTTCCGTGAGAGGGAAATCACTCTCCATGTGGAGAATCGTCCCCTGATTCTTTACAAGTGAAAGGAGGAAGATGAATCTTCTTTAGTTCCATCATATCAAGTGTGGATATTACTTCCCTATGAGCACGCGTATCTTGCTCAGATGATTGAGTCTAAGGAGGCAACCATCCTAGAATAAATCCATATTGTGAGAGAATTCGTTGAATTGTTTACCGAGGAATTGTCTGGTCTTCCTCCTAGAAGAGATGTTGAATTCTCAATAGAACTTATACCTAGGGAATTTCCAATATCCAAGACTCTGTATAGAATGGCTGTTGTGAAGCTTGAGGAGCTGAAGAAACAACTACAGGAGAATCTGGATAAAGGGTTTATACGCCCAATTGCTTCACCATGGGGTGCACCAATCCTCTTTGTCAAGAAGAAGGATGGGTCAATGCGCTTTTACATCGATTATCATGAGCTTAACAAAATCATGATAAAGAACAAGTATCCTCTCCCATGAATTGATGACTTGTTCGATTAGCTGTGTGGATCACAATACTTATCCAAGGTGGATTTTTGTTTGGGATATTATCAAGTGAGGGTGAAGAAGGAATATATCCCCAAGACTGTTTTTCATACAAGATACGGGCACTATGAATTCATAGTAATGCCTTTCGGACTCACTAACGCTCTATAAATCTTCATGGAATTGATGAATAGAGTCTTTAGAGATTACCTCGACAAATTTTTGGTAGTCTTTATAAATGATATTCTGATATACTCTAAAAACAAGGAGGATCATGAGGAGAATCTAAGAACTATACTAGAGACCTTGCGGAAGGAGAAGCTCTATGAAAAGTACAACAACTGTGAGTTCTGGTTGAAGGATTTCTCATTCTTGGGATATATCATCACAAGCAATGGGATATCTATGGATCCCTCCAAAACAGATGCAATTTAGGGATGGCTGAGGCCAATATCGGTAACAGATATCTGTAGCTTCTTGGGGTTAGATGGATATTATCGAAGATTTGTGAGAAATTTATCATGATTGTTCAACCCTCTTAACAAGATAACTCGGAAGTGAGTAAAGTTTTCTTGGAGTGATGAATCCAAAGAAATCTACAAGGAGTTGAAAAAGAGGCTTATCACTATGCACGTGCTCACTTTACTCACAAGTGGATAACTTTTTGTGGTCTTCAGTGATTCTTCGAAGAAGGGCATGGGATGTGCGTTGATACAAAATGACAAAGTCATTGCCTATGCTTCAAGGAAATTAAAAGTTCATGAACAGAACTATCCAACACATGACCTCAAGTTGGATGCAGTGATCTTCGCTTTGAGAATTTGGTGGCATTATCTTTTTGGGGAAAAGTGTGAAATATATATATACCACAAAAGCTTCAAGTATATATTTATACAGAAAGAGATAAACATGAAACAACGAAGATGGTTAGAGCTGATCAAAGATTATGAAATCTCATTCCATTACCACCCTGGGAAAGTGAACAAGGTGGCAGATTCCCTAAGTAGAAATGACTCAGGGATTCTATCATTGATGAGAATTGAAAAGGATCCAATCTTCTTAGATTTGATGAAGATGGACATCGGAATCATAAAAAAGGGAACATCATCAATCCTTTCACAAATGATTTATCAACAGTCACTTTTTGAAAGGTTAAAGGATGCTCAAAAGGATGATGTGGGAATTTAGGAAAAAGTGGAAGATATCAGAAAATGGAAATCCTAGGAGTTTAATGTTAATGAAGAAGGAATTGTGAGATTTGGGAAAATACTTTGTGTTTCATAAAGTCCGGAGCTGAAGAAGAAACTTTTGGATGATGCACATAGTTCAAATTTCTCTATTCACCCAAGAAACACAAAGATGTATCAAGATCTCTGAGAGTATTTTTGGTGGGATAGAATGAAGAAGGAGATTGTTGAATATACTTCAAAGTGCATGGTGTATCAGCAAGTGAAGCAGGAGAGGCAGAAATCTAAGGGGATGATGCAACCATTGCCCATACCAGAATGGAAATAATAGAACATCACCGTGAACTTTGTCACTAGACTTCTGAAGACATCCAAAGGAAAGAATTCAATCTGGGTTGTTGTGGATCGTCTTACAAAGGCTGCACACTTCATTGCTATTCGGGAGGATTTCTCATTGGATCAAATGGTACGGATATATATCAGGGAATTGGTAAGGATTCATGAAGTACCACTATCTATTGTGTCCGATCAAGATCCAAGATTCACCTCTAAGTTTTGGAAGAGTCTTTAACATGCTCTGAATACTGAACTAAACTTCAGAATGGCCTATCACCCTCAAATTGATGTCCAATCCGAGCAGACTATACAAACACTTGAAAACATGTTTAGAGCATGCTTAATAGACTATAAAGGAGGATGGGGTCAATATATTCCTCTGTTTGAGTTCTCTTATGATAAGAGTTTCCACTCGAGCATTCAAATGGCAAAATATTAAGCTCTTTATGGGAAATGGTTTGGAACACTGGCATGTTGGGATGAGGTCGGTGATCATAAGCTGCTTGGACCAAAAATGGTAGAAGAAATGGTGGAGAAGGTGAAAATAATTCAGTAGCATATCAAGGTAGCCCAGAGTCGACAGAAGAGTTATGTAGATAACTGTCAATGATACATTGAGTTTAAATTTGGAGACATGGTATTTCTATGCATATCTCCATGGAATAAGGTCATGAGGTTTGGAAAGAAATGGAGGTTAAGTACAAGGTACATCGGCCCCTTCTATATTCTTGATCATGTCGGGGATGTGGCCTATCAACTAGCACTTCCACCTACCATGGACAAATTACATTATGTCTTTCATGTATCCCTCTTAAGAAAGTATATACTAGACCCTTCACATGTACTCTCTTCAGAGGTGGTATAGTTAGAGGATGATCTTTATTATAAGGAGCAACCAGTGAAGATCTTAGATCGTAGAGAAAAAGTTCTACAAAATAAGACAATGTCCCTTATCAAGGTGTTGTGGTAAAACCACAAGTTTTAAGAAGAGACTTGGGAATCGGAGGAAATAATGAATTAGAGTTACCCACATCTGTTTTAGTATGGGAAAAGGAATTTTTAAGGTTGAAATTTCTTAAGGGGGGAAGATTGTAACGACCCAAACTTTCATTAATGGAAATTCCTCTTGGTCTTTTTAAATGTCTTATTATGTAAAAGGGTTATGTAGAACATATTATCTTCCTTGGTTTTATGTTTTTGAATTGTGACTATTTCTAATATAGTCATTGAATAGTGATCACATGATTAGTATAAATATAGGTTTTTAACCATCCAATTTACTAAGACAAAGGAAGTGATGGCCTCATCCAGTAGAATTTCTCCATACGAAGCCCATTTGTCGAAGATCAGAAAATATTTGGCATCATTGGTATTCTCTCTTGACCAATCCCACACCATGCTTCAATAGTTTAAGCTCAAACGGAACCTTCTACAAGAGAAGTGGAAGTTGATAGAGATCACCATGCGACCAATGTTATCCAAGCCACCCAAAGAGTATGTCACCATCGCACACCTTACTCTTCAATACTATGAGGGTGTTATAAGGGTTTATGTAACAAGAACCTTGTACTATGTTTAGGTACATTATTTTTGTATATAATAAGGAATATACTTTAATTTTATTATTGTTACCTTGTAAATAGTTTTTAAAGCAAAAATTGTATTTTTAGTTAATGTTCAACTAAGAAATCTATTTTGATAAATTAATGGATTTTTGAATTAAATATTATTTTAATAAAATATTATTATTATTATTAAATTAATTTTTATTAAATATAAATGATCGTATAATTTTATAAATGCAATTGTAATTTTTATTAAGGTTTGAAAGCCATTTTTTTCAAAATCAATGAATTTTTTATAAATGTAGGTTTTTATTTTAAAAGTGAAAATTAAAATATTTAGAAAATTATTTAGATAAAATGAATATTATTTATAGAATCAGGATGTCGAAATTATCCAATAGTGAATTTTTCATAATTTTCTAGAGACAGTCAAATTGGTGGGTAAAAATTAAATACAGTTAAATATATAATGTGTTTTATGACATCAAAATGACCCAATAGTGATGTAATAAAATACTATAAACTTTATTTTCGGCAAATATATGTTTTACCATTAAAATAATATAATTTTGGGTTTTTTTGATTTATTTTACGAAGCCTTAGTGGACCCTTCCAGACTTATTAAGAATATTGTCTTTTTAAATTTTTTTCCTTGGGAGTGTGACTCACCTCCACATAAGCAACCCCACAATTTTAAGAAGTTTGTAATTTGGCCTTATAAAATATTTTTTTCCACTTCCATTTTCCAAAAACCATGGGAAAAAACTATGTTCTGGTTTGTGGTTTGGATTATTTTAATGTGAGGTGTCCCAAACCTAAATAATAAAGAATTCCATCACCTTTCCAATATAAACCCACCCAAGCTCCCACTTCCTCCTCACTCAAAGCCTTTGGAGTTCGTCCAACCTCTGCCCTCCTCTCTCTAGAATCCTCCCCAGGTTCCCCAAGCTCCCAAGAAGCCTCTCTCAAGCCTCTCTCAATCCTTTGGAAGCACACTTCCAAGTAAGGATTTTTTTTCTTCCTTTCTCATTTTTGTCCAATATTATTTAAATTTGTATTCCCATTTAATTTCAATTATAAATGTTAGGGTATGGTTTCACACCTCCCCCATACTGTCCTATTTATGTTTGAATGATTTGATACTCATTTCTCTCTCATTAAATTCCACCCATGTACACCCGTTACTATGCCGAAATTCTGAAAGGAATTTCTCTCTCTTCATTTACATTAAAGAAATTATATTGTATCATAAATCTAAATTCCATTACATTTGTTGGGACATGTATCTATATGACCCCATTACTTTACATGTCATGTAAATATTATGAGACACCCCTTTCTCTCTCATCAACCATTTTTATGATCTCTTATGTCATGTCATTATGCTGTCGAAATTGCACCGCGTTTTTTGCAAGCCAAAGTCATTGTGTAGTGAATACCATGCCCATTTCTCTATCAATGGTGTTCACTTTTATGCACATTTACTTATTGTTTAAAGAGTTTCATTTTTTTATTCCACATTTTTTTATCGTATAATAAATTATTATGTTGAATGATTCATTGTTTTATGATCCATGTGTCATACTTATGCATGAAGTGAAATGTTTAAGATGGGTGTGCCCTAATAGTGCTCCAATGCATTGGGTAAAGTATAGTATCATGATACATCATGTGCAATGGGTGTTTACTCATTCTAATTCAAGTGCAACTAGTTTTTACTCATGCTTCATGTGCAATGAAGATTTACTCATACTCCATGTGCAATGATCCTTGGCTCATGCTAATTCCATGTTAAGTGTTGTTGCTACATTTCCATGTTATAATTATCATGCTTCATCATTACTTTATGTTTATGCTTCTCTTGTGCTCTATTGATATACCTATTGTATAAAATGTATTTTATTCCTAATTTTATTCCATGATTATTCCCTTACTAGGATTTATAGCTTATTATGCATGTTCTCAGGTTATCCCATGCAATGCTAAGTATGAGGGAATGTAGTGGTCATGTAAAGGAATTTTTCAATAAAGATGTTGTATTTCATGTTTTATGTTGTTATGTAATGATCCTAAGCCCCAAAGACACTAGACCTCTCTATCTTCTATGTTGTATCAAGTGAATTTTATGTGATAAATTATGTTTAATTGTGTAATAAAATATCAGGGTTGTCATACTGATGGAGTCTGTAGCTTAAGATATTGTGTTGTATTTTCTTCTTCATTTTTATTTTTTTTACATGTAACTGGAATTTTATTTTTGTAGAATAAAATCCTTTCATTTTTATTTTAAGTGTTCCACCACCACCATCCATTATTCTTATTCTTCTTCTTATTCTATTCTTTTATTTTCTTATGAATTTAGTATTCTTGTATATATTGATTTTATTTATTTTCATTTAATTTATTTTTCTTCTAATTACATTATCTTTTCTTATTTAATTTAATTATTTTTTTCCATTTCTTTTTATCTATAATGTTTTCTTCTTATTTTCATGCTATTATTTTTATTATTTTTTCTTCTTCTCTTCTATATTTCCACCAAGTGATCTATTACCCTCGACAATGAGGGGTTGACCTGAGGCTTTTCTTGTAGGAGGTTAATGCCTTATTGAATTATTTCTTAAAGTTTCATTTATGTTTGTGGTAAATCTTAGTGGAATTCGTGGGACTGAAGATTGTACCCCATGACATGAAACTCATATATTATTTCTATTTATTTTATTTTAATTATTTTCCCTCTATTCAAATGATTAAATCTTCACATGATGGAGTTGACCCAATCAATGGTTGAAATGGAATTTTATAGATCTAGCTTCTAGAAGATGAAACACCCTGGAATAAGGTGTTCCATCAACCTTTATTACATGAGGTGGTGTAATTTTATTACTTAAGGCATTCAAGATTTCACAATTTATAAATAAAAGGATAGTAATTCATCATGATATTTCATGAATGGATTATCAATCTAAAAATATAAAAATAAATAATAATAATGATGAAACATAAAACAAAACTTAGGACCAAGTCCTTTCATTCTAATTTTATTCAATTTATCATTGCATGTTATTATAATTTTAAATTTTCATATTTAATGTCTTTTCAATAATTTATAATGTAATCAAAAACACAAAAAATTATCATTATTTTCATAAAATTAATAAAAAAACAAAAAATAATTAGTTTAGGTGATTTGGAATAATTGAGTGAAAAAAATGAGAATCTTATGGAGTAATATGACTATGGTAATCCTTGGTACTTTACTAGGAAAACATTTAGAAACTTTTTTTCCATGTCCTGTGACTGGAATGTTTGATGTTTCATTTTCCCCACCTCATTACCTCAATTCAATCACAATACTGAGATACAAATTGTCAATTCCTAAGCCTATTTTATCCATGATCAGTGTGAGAAATGTGGGAAAATTATGATATTTATCTTCCATATGAGAGTGTTATACAATGTATAAACACTTAGGGTCTAGACTTGTTTATTAATCACCATGAGTGTCCGGGCTAAGAATGTTTTGGTAGGAGAGTAGGACTCTCTACACAACCAACTTTCTTTCTCATGATGTCCTAGTAAAATAATGGGGTAATTCTAGGGGATTTGAATTATACCTAAACAATGGGGGAATGAATATCATGAACTGAGATTCCCATGATTTGGAACACAAATAGGGTGGTGTGACAATGGAGGATTACTATGGACTAATATCAAAACAAAGAATCGTTTATCATTTATCATGTATAGTGAAAAATAATTTTGGGTCAACCTATGACCATATTATAAACATTATACCAATCTCAAAAATTCATAAAATGTCATTTGGATTGTGTACTCAGGATAATAGGTGAGCTAGTGTGGCATAGGACCCTGTCGTTAGGGGGCTGTTTGGATGTGGAGGATGATGGGGATCAAATTCATGAGAGGTGTGAATCATGGGGTTGAAGTGATGTATTGTTCGAATGGAGTTCAACACTCTCAAAATTATGCCATCATGGATTTGATCACATTGTGTAGTTGTATCGGTGTGAAAAAAATGTTTGAATTATATTCAAAGGGGAGAATCGTCTCGAATATTGAGCAATGGTCAATGAACATGAACGATGTGGTAGGTGACTGACATCAAAGAGGTAAAGAGGATTCTCAAGAAAGGTATTAAGATGTTTAAGGGTTTAATTTCATGAAATGAGGATGATGGACATGAATTTTAACATCATAATGTGGGGAAGGGGTAAAAATAATTTAATGTCATATGGCTAGGATGATGTACAATTATTTTAACATCATATGGTGTGTACAATTTGTTTCATAGTGCATCTTCATGTGATTGGGATATTTTTAGAATAGTTTAGCCTTTTTTTGACTAAGACATGTGAACCGATGTGAACAACACATGCCCATCCATAGTGACGGGGGTGTTTGAGGGTAAAAAATGGGGGTAATCCCTAGAGGGTCTCATGAGTCAATGGGAGCTTTAATGTTTGGATAAAAAATTTTAAAGAGTTGATGCATTTGGTGAACACATATGTATTGTTTTTGGGTTCCATAGTGGGTCCCAACTATCTTTGTACCTCTTTCTTTATTTTTTCTCAAATCACATGAGAGACATAATAGTGGTATTCTTACTATTGTTCAGCATTCCATTATGATTTTTCAACATGATAGATGTTTTTACCTCTTTCCTTTGGTAGTTTAAGGTCACACTAGTCACCACGAAGTTTTAAAAATTATAGGGTTATAATTATCATACCATGGATCCTAGTTTAAGATAATACAACTTGGACCGTAGTGTTGAAAATATTTTAAGTTCATAATGCTTGGAACTGGGGGGGGGTTTGCATCTAGAATGTTTCTTATGACACTACAAGATTAAAAACTAATGGAAATGGTGTTCTTAGGAGGCCCTACACCAAGAAAAATAATCTATAGTGATTCACACATCTAGGTTAGGGTCATGATTCTTAGATCATTGGGTTGTGTGTCTCAAAGGAATTATTGCTTAATAGGGGAGAGATAACATGATTTTAATGGGGAGACTAAGATACCCTTCCATAGAGAACATCTTGGAGACATCATGCACGTAGTTTAAGGCCATGATACTTGGACCTAGTTCCTAGTTTACGGTCGTAGAGTTTAGACCATTGGCTGAACATACCAAAAGGACATGTGTATCATGGAAGAGTGAAAAATCAACATTAATTGAGGTCCAAGGATGCCCTATTACACACAACACACTCTCAGGTGGATTTAACACAATTTAAAGTCATGATTCTTGGATATGGGATCCTGGTTTAAGTTTTTAGAGTTTGGACTAGCCAAAAATAGTTTAATGTCATAATACCTTGGAAACTTTTTTGTTTTCTCAAAGGTATGTGTACTTCATGTAAGAGAGGTGACCCAATGTGAATTGAGGGATATAGATTCTCAATGTCATATGATGCATTTTCGTGATGACATGAACATAGTTTATATTCATCATTCATAGACTTGGGATCCTAGTTTAAGGTCATAGAGTTTGGACTATGAGGTGAGAACCCATGTACTTAAACCTTACTTGAGGAAAAAAACCCTTCCCAACTCCTAATATCACATGATATATGATTATTTTCAGATACAAGGAGTGGTATTGACTCCTCGTTATTTTCATGTGAGAATATGATAGGAGGAAAAGTGAATGGAAAATCCCATTAGGGTAGATCAGGGTGTTCAAGACCTGGATATTAAAAGGGAAATGACTGATGAGAAGGGAACAACTATTGACTATGTTTGAAACATAGGTTCTACATATATGTTAGTTTTGGATGGGGAATAAAAATATGGGATCAACCATTTACTAAATTCAAAACATGGGATCCACTATTTTTTGTGAAAATCCCTTGAGGAAAAATCTAGGGATTATAGGTGGGCCATTCCGGACAGGAACCATTTCCACTAAAGAGCCTATTTATATCAATAGGATTGATTATTATCCAAATTGAAGAAGGTGAAAATGTGGAATTGGAATTGGGGAATGTACTGGAGGGAATATTGAGTTCCCTATGAGCTATTATACCATGAAATCGAATGCAATATATGAGCATACTAATAAGAGAGGATCGAGCCTATCCCAGAGGGGAAAGACACTGAAATGGGTCAATAGTTGGGATGTTACCCAGATGAGATATCAATGAATCCCTAAGTAACCCATGAGAATGGTAATCAAGACACACATAGTTCTGAAAGGTGGTGTGGTAGGAGACCAAAATTGGAGGGGTGATGTCCTCTCTAGTGAGGATATCGAATCATATCATATTAGGAGGAATCCTAGTTTGATACGAGGTAAGGCTACAACATAACATCATGTGTCAAGTATGTTGGTTTTGTTCATCTCATATTTCATATGTGCAACATCCCAATTTTATACAAGGTAAGGATATAGATTAATATTTTTTTGTTGAGGATGTTTGGATTTATATTTTAAAATAATAAAACTCATAATATGGCTACTTCTATTTTCAGGTCATATAGCTTGTACTATAGGGGGTGTTGCTAGTTTAAGTTCACGTATCCTTGACTAAAGGGGTAGATTTTAGTTTATGGTCGTAGAGCTTTGATGGAAGGGGTAGATTCTATTTTAAGTTCACAGAGCATGGACCAAAGGGGTAGTTACTAGTTTAAGGTCATATAGATTAGACTAAAGGGGTATGGATGTCATAAGGATTCATATATTTAAATGAAATAGTGATAAAACAACATAAAAGGAGGTACAAAGATACCCTTTACCACACAAACTCAACAATCCATACCCAAGATGATATCCTGATGATAGAGAAGTAAAATCCTCATAATGATTCGATGGAGGGGGATGGACCCAAAATATGAAATATGGGTATCATTATATATCCCATGGGAATGAGAATCAAGACAAAAATAGTTCTATAAGGTGGTGTGGTAGGAGTCTGATGCCAATAGGGTCTATCCTCTCAAGTGGGGATACTGAATCATCTCATATTATGATATGAGTCATCAAAAATTTATATGGGGTAAGGATATATATTACCCTATTATGATGAGGATGTTGGAAGGGATTACACATTGAGTTAACCATTCTTTTCTTTCCCATGTCAAATCATGAGGCAATCTCAACCAACTAATAGGTTAAGGAATATTATTGGCGCATGTAGGACCATAAGGGTATTTTGGGTGATATAACCATGGGTAATATGTGATTTTTTGGTGAGTTTTCAATGGGGTTAAAGGATAGGAGGTCTAGGCATCACTATGTATCACATGGAAATGGGAGTTAAGTCACACATTGTTCTGAGAAGTGGTGGTGGCATTGGCTTGATGAAACACTAGGGGTGAAGAAAACCATGTGAATGAGGGTCCAAGGAGAACAAATGCACAAATGTTATCATCATAATTCTTGGAGAAAGACTCCTAGTTAGAGTTAATAGATCTTGGACCATTATTAGGTACTTTCAGGATTTTTGTGTTGTGTCAAAAGGTAAAAACCCAACATGAATAGAACAAAAGAGGATCTACACCACACAAGGAAATTCTAATGCTATTTGCACATATTTTAGGGTTTTAAGGTTTGGAATAGGGGAAATTTGAAAATAGTTTACATTCATGTTTCTTAGAAAAAGGGAGTTTTTGTTTTAAAGGAATATTTGTGGCATTAAAGAGGTAGTTCCCAATATGAAAAGAAGGGAATACAGGCCCACGTACCACAGAAGTACAATGAATCAAAATTCACATCATTTAAGGTTGTATTGCTTAGACCATAATTGGAGGATAAATGGATAAACATTGTTTAATGTGATCCCCCCCCAAGGGAAGGGTTTATAATGAATTGGTGGATGAGCCAAAAGAGAGGGGGTCTAGGTGCCACTATTTATCCTATGGAAATGGGAATCAAGCCACATGTAGTTCTGGAACATGATGTAGTAAGATACCAACATTGTAAGTGGGGAAACTATCTCTGTTGAGGGAATTAATGAATCCCATAGTTTTTGTGGGGTATCTCATGCTTATGAAATGGGGTAAGGCTACAATTTATTGTTGTTTTTATAGGATAATTATTTTTATCATCTCTCACTTGATATTCAAGGCATCATGTGTCCACTACATAGGTTAAGACCATAGTTTAACATCTTTCATTTCCTAAATTGGTCTTTGTAGTTTAAATTAATACAACTCGAACTATAGTTTCTACTAGTTTCATGTGATAGATCTCGGACCATAATGGCTGAAAATATTTTAAGGATATAAGGATTGGACCATGAATCCTAGTTTAAGGTCATGAATTTCGGACCATAAGGCTTCATGTAAATTATTTCTTGTGAAAATTGGTATTGGTCGATGGATTTATACACCCTCCATCCATGGTTGTCAAATAATATGATCCATTGGAATAGACTATATGGATAATGTAAGTGCCTTCCCACTTGGGATCCAACTTTGGTGGATTTTATGGGTATCATCAGTGTTATGAGATCCATTACCATGTCACCATGGAGAATGGATCAGAGGTAGAACTTCTTTTTGAACAATATCATTATCATTTTTTTGTTCTTCTCAAGGTTATACAAGGCTTGAAGCCTATTTTCCTCTAGGGATTACAAAATAGCTATATGGACTTGTTCAATTATTTTTGGTGTCTTTTGGTCATAAATAAACTTTTAGATTGATGTTAACTAAACCTAAATTTGTAAAGTTTCCTTTGTTCCATACACCAGGGGGTATGGGGTCACCCAAGTGGAATTTTGATTTTTCATCTGTTAGGACCATAGGAAGTTAGGGATATTTTTTGGATAAATATTTTTTTGTCCAATTATTTTTAAAAATATGTTAGATATGGAATTTTTTAATGTCTCAATCAACCAATTTTCCTGTGCATGGTAGGGAGAAGTATATTTGGATCAGATGTTGAAGTTACTATACAATTTCTTTAACTCGGTATCCTAGAAGTTTGTGTCATTGTCTATGAGAATGTTATGAGGAAATACAAACAGATGGATCATGTGATAGCTTAAAAACATAATCACAAACTATGTTTTCACTTCATTGAGAGTAAATACTTCTACATATTTAGAAAAGAATTCAGTTTCATTAAAAATAAACTTCCACTGTTGATTCGTCATTGTACGGTAGGTTACCTCAATGTCGAGTCCCCGTACTAGAAATGGATAAGAATTCTTGGTTGTGTGGAGAATCTCTGTCAGTTTATGCACAAATTTGGCATAGATCTGACACCCATGACACCTATTGGGGAATTCAATGTAGTCATGAACCATGGTAGGATATAAGTACCACAATCTCTAAATTTGGTGGGAGATCTTTAATCCTACTTGATGGGCACCAGATGATCCGACGTGGACCTCTATAATGACCTAAGGTGTCTTATCTCCTTTGATAAAATGGAAGAGATACACAAGGTTAGGACAATTTTGGTGGGTACAAAGAACTACATGTTGGTGGATTCTCTCATGCGTGGATCTATCTAGTATTAGAATACTACACTGGAGATACCCAAAAAGGGAGTCCTCCAATAGGGAATCTCTATGGATATAGGGATGCCTAAGGACCTTATAAATGAAGTATTGGTAGCTAGTTAATTTACATATTAGTCGTCATTATTTTAAGTAGAATGATCTAAGACCCTCTAGGGTGCTACATGAATGACCAGAACATCCTATTCAGGTACATCAAGTGACACATCCATCCCTACAAATTAATCAACTCGACCATTCTACAACCAAGAAACATGAGTCACCTTCCGCTGGTAGGGTAACTAGGGTATCATCTAATAGGTACGTTCTAGCAGGGGCAATAGATCTTTCTTTATAAGAGTGAAGTCACCCCTGATCTGCTTCATGGCTAACTTAGAGTATCCCTTCTTGTGTAAACTAGGGACATCAATCTCAATATCCAAATCAAGAGCTATAATTAGAGCCTAATACTCTACCTCATTGTTGGTGAATCCTTTTGAAAATATGAAATAGTACAACAATACAGCCTATAAGAGGGTGATGAAGATGTTCCCCATTCCTACCTAGTTAAGCTTGGGGTTGTTGAGTCTTATAATGGTTGGGATCAGGGAAGTACCATCAAAATGAATATTACAACATGGAATATTCAAATCCACTAAGATAATAGCTTCATCTAGGATGTAAACTTCCATGGGTAGTTCATTAGGGGTTGGATGTGTGTCCAGGAAGAATGATAATGCCTGAACTTTGACATCCTTATGTGGTAAAAACTTTATATCAAACTGTTGAAGCATCAAAACCTGGCATTCCAATCATCCAATCATCTTGGGGAAATTGAGAATATACTTTAGTGGGTATACTCATGAAACAATTTTTATCTAATGATGTTTCATGTAATGTAAAAAATTCTTCACTATAGAAACTAGTGTGAGGAAACTATTCTCGATGGGGGATTATCTGGTCTCTATGTCAAGGAGAATGTGACTGAGATAGTATAGGTTTTTTCCTTCCTACATTGGTTTATGGTTTAGAAGGGCCCAGAGGGACCATTCCAAAGCAGTCACATACAGGACCAAAGGTATTTCTAATACAAGTGAAATCATAATTCGATGTTGTAGAAGGTGCTGATTAATATTCTCAAAGACAATATATCACTCCTTATTCCACTAATAAACGGTGCCTGTCATCATGATCTTTGAGAAGGGATTACACTAACCAAATAGATTTGAAATAAATCAAAACATGTAGGCTAAGTAGGATCGGAGGTCTTCAAAATCCTAGAGGTTTCTTGAGGGGAGTATTTGGTTGATATACTTGATCTTATATAGGTCAATCTCAATGCCTTTTATCATATGAAAACGATGATAAATTTTCCATAGGTGACACTTAATTCTCACTTAAGGGGGTTCATCTTCAAGATTTAATAGAAGAGGAAGTTGAACACTCTATCAATATCCTTGAGATGTTTCTAAAGTTAGTGGTATTTGATCACCAGATCATCCACATAGAACTCCACCAATTTCCTAAGAATTATCTTGAATATGTGGTTCATGGACCACTAATAAGAGGATACATCAATCTTCAAGACTAAAGGAATCACCTGATAGTAGAAAGTTCCTTAGGATTCCCTAAAGGTGTTGGAATCCTCATCCTCAGGGTACATCCATATTTTATTGTACACTGAGTATTCATCTATAAAGGAGAGGTCTTGGAACCCATTTGATGAATCAATCGACAGCTCTCTCATTGGATGGGAAAATCATTCTTTGGATAATACAAGCTGAAGTGTTGAATTTTTATGTATACTATGATCTTATAATTCTTCTTTGTAACTAGAAACATGTTTTCTATACACCTAGGGTACTACAGTTCCATAAAAATATTGGCGTTGGTCTTATTACCATGAGAGGGGTTCATTTTTATTGGAGTATTTTTTAACTTAAAATGAACTAATGAGTGGTAAAGGTGATGAATTGAAACCTAAGGGTACATCTCTATAATATAATCATAGTTATGAGAAAATAAATCACGTTTATATTTTAGTAAGGCCGCATACTACAGTTTCTCCACTAAAGACGTGGCTGTACTAATCAGGGTCATCCTTGGATCATCCTTGGTATTAAGGTTCAATTATTTTAACACAACAATAGTGGTAGAGATACCCTCTTTAAATTTTTGAAGGGAATATTCCAAGTCAACTTTATCATCTTAGATAGGAGGATTATAGGGAGGAGGTGAACCTTCTAGGATAGTTGACCTAGAGGGAGCCCTAGTTTCTTCTCTAGTGAGTATGGAATCCTTGACAAGGGGTTCTCACTCTATAGATACTATAGAGACAGAATCTGTTGATCCAATTCCAATCGGATTCTAAATGTGAGTTTCAATATTGATATCAAATCAATAGCAACAAGTTTACCTTTATTGAGTCAGCCTTGATTTGTGGAACATGCAGGAATTCCCAGGATTGGTGGCCATGGGTTGAACCTATTGGTACTTTACAGAAGTAGGGTCTTCTGGTATCATCCGAGCTTGTCCATTTTAATAGTACAAGGTCATTTATGATCACTCCATTTTTATGTATATTAAGGTAAAAACCTTAGTTGTGGTGTCGTGGGATCTAACTGATGACTTGGGAGAACTATGTTGTCATTTAATTCTACCCATGGTCCGAATATAGTGGTTTTTAGATTGTTAGGGGCATTGATACACTCAACCCCATCAGTCTGAACCTACTTAATCTCCCTTTTTTAGTAGCCCTCATCTATATAGAAAGCCTCACAAGAGTCAAATGGGGACACATCACCTTGGATTACCCCTACTCGACCATTAAGTTAGTATTTGCGGAACTAGTGACATGATTAGGGGAATGCTACATGAAAATGAATCCAGGGTCTTCCCATAAGTGTGTTTTAGGTAGTATCCTATGAGACTAGCATAAATTGAGTTCTAGATATTAGGCCACTGAATTGATTCTTCACCTGAATTATTCCATGAGGCTTCTACTTTCTCTTATCATGCCCAAGAATTTTTAGGTTGTGGGGAGAAAGATCTACTTCTATATGTCCCATCTTATGGAGCAATCAAGTTGGGATGAGATTGATCCTCGAACCATTATCCAATAAGTAGTGATAGAATTTCATACCCTTTAACTAAAAAGTGATATAAAATGGTTGTTTCTTCCCCTAAATGATGAGACTCTCATCTTATCAAAAAAAATAGATAATGTCTTGACATTTATCTTGTTCTTACTACTCTACATAGTTGGCCTAAGTAGTAGCTACCTCAATCTCAAATTAAAGATTGATTTTCAAAGGTTTGGAAAGGGTGTCATGGATTTCCTTTTATAGGTGTGATTTATCAACAATAAAAACCCTCATGGGTATATCAATAAGGTGCTTTAGCAAATCATAAATTCATTCTAGGGGAATTTTTTTCCTATGTAGGGATGATACTTAATAGGAGTGTAGGATATGTAATTGGATGAACTATTAGAGATAGGCTAGTATAGTGGTACTCTGCTACTAGCCAGCTGGCCTACTTAGAGAAACTAATGGCAGGGTTCTTGTCAGATGATTCTAGGCTCTAGATGGATGAGGCTGATCACAACACTATCATGACTGAGTTTTATGGTCAACTAATACAGTCGGATGTGGGGGCATATCTGATGGATCTGATCAGGAGGGTTTTTCTTTTGATCCCTACACAAGGATTCCTTACATGTATCAATATCAATAACATCCTAGTTTAGAGAGCTAACATGATAATTATTTCTTTCATATGTCCTCTACCTCTCCTTTGATGATGTTGACTACAGGCACCTGATGGGTCCTCATGGAATTCCTAATTTTTAGACATTGGTAAGTGGTCTGCTTGCACATTGGAATTCACAGAGGTTTAATCCTGCTTATCATCAGTAGTGTAGTCCATTCCTATGTGTACCTTGGGAGTAACTCCGGATTAGGGGTCATAAAGTCACTGAGGTTTTGTGCCAGATTTAGTAGTGATGGGGGACTCTGATTTACCTTAAATCTCTAGAATCTATTCTTTTGAGACTTCGAATATTGTGACATAGATGCTGAGGTATTGATCAAAAGATATGCGAAAACCATATGAGATTTGGGCTTGCTTAATTAGGTAAATATGATACAATTGGTGTGAAAAAACTACCTTGTAACCCAATCATTTGTTTTACTTATGTTTCTCATAGTTGGGAACCAATTTCCATCTTCTGGAGGCTTCACGGCCACTATCGGGGTTAGTGAAGACGCATGTCACCTATACTAGAACATATCCTAACATGACTAAGAAATTATATACTTGGTCCTGGAGCTAATATTTTAATACAAATCATTCTTTGATGGTCTTTCCAAGGATCCTATGATATGGTTAGTGATCGGTGTAGTCAGCGATTCTAACCTCATAGGTTCCCTTTCACTATGGAACTTCATATTTACCTTATCTAGGGTGCCTATGAAATATCCTAGGACCTATGAATCCTTTAAGTAATAACTCACATTTCTTCATTCTTTGAAAGGTTCCCTATGGGCTCGGACTTGATGGGTGGATCCACATTCTCTCATCGAGGTGTTTACACATAGTTATGTTGTTCATGAAGGTTTTGTGTACGGTGAGATTATCCAATAGGTGTATCAGCTCAGGAACCTTTTCTTATATAATATTAGTTGTCTCTACCTTTATTAGACTTCTTGTAGGATATGAAAGGGGAAATAGGAACGATGGTTGTCTAGTATGATGCAATGATTCTTTTAGACACTCCTTTTTAGATAACTCATGAAAACCATCGAGGTAGTTTAGGGAGATAATGGTAGGGACCATCTCATTCATGATGTTCTCCAAAAATATCAAATAAAAAATTTTGTGGGAAAATGACATGTCAAGTGAATATACAAGTCCCTTAAATTGGATGAAAAAGTCAAAAACTCACTCATTGGGCCTCTATTTTTATTTTAAGAGGTCAATTATGACTGTATTGTATAGGCAGATCTAAACTATTTAAGAAAATGTCTAAGGAGATCCTCCTAACTAGAAACATACCCTATGGGAATATAATTATACCAAATGAACACAGGTCCTTCAAGAGTCTATACGAAGCACCAAATATTGGAACCTTCCTAAATTTTTGAAGTCCTCAATATTGGACCGAGCCTTTGGGAGAATTGGGTTAGATGCTATTGCAGGTCAATCATGGGATTACCAAACTCTGAGGGAACTTGAGCATGGTCTACCATTTTTGGGTACAAAATTACCTTGGGTAGGAATGCCACCTTCCATGTTTCTCAGGCCAAAATATAGGCATCAAGAATAGTTATCAAATCATCTTGGTGGGGTTTTGTGGAAAAAAATGTGTTGAAATGATGATCAACTTGAGGAGAATCATGGCCTTGATTCTGGGGTAGATAATTACACTACATAGTAGGGGTAGGTGACTCATATCTTGGTCATTTTCTGTATGCCCCAAATTCTTCCCTAACTATGTGTATGAGGTCACGAAGTTAAAATTTGGTCATCTGACTGAGGAGGATCGAGTTCCCCAATTGAGGATATTTGAGGAACATTATGATGCTATTAGGGTATGGGTTCTTATTAGTAATTAGCTCATTGGTGATCCTTTTATACTCCTCGAGCTCCTGAAACAACGCAACTACCCTAGGTCCCAATTCTGCTTTGGGTGAAAACTCGAAAGGGTTGGATGGTTCTTCATGTCCAATTCCTTTGACAATTTACTAAAAAATAAGTAATAAAATTTCATTTTGGGGAATATATAGGCCTATTTCCTTTCTCTGCAGACAAGTGTGAACACCTACCATGTGGTATGCTTAGTACTCTAACTCCACTTGAGGTGGGTTTTCCCAATCATTCACAGCATTGGTGGCCCTATCCCTCTGATCCTTCGGTTGGTTAGTGGTGACCACCTTCACTATTATTGTAGTTATATGGGAACCATAACTATTTATAGATAGGATGTAATTATAGTCTTTTGATTGCCATAAGATAGGTATGAAATGTAGATTAGTATATTTTCCCCATCTTCGGATCTGTATGTGTAGAGATGACACTTCTATGACCCGATAGAGAACACTAAGGCTCTTAAAAAGGGTTTGGTGGAGAGTTTTGTGGTGTATATATTACTATGGTTGTTTATCTATAGGGATTTCCATGATATCAGCCCTCTTTCACTATTGGTGAATGACATCGAGGTGCTCATGGCTTCCTGGGTAAGCCAAATGATGGTCTTGAAGGTGGTGGAATGTCACCTTGAAAATCTGGTGAAATCAAACAACATGGTTCTCTATGAAGGAATCTGGGATGACTAAATCAGGAGCTCTATGTGGCTAGAACACCACTGGTATCTATTTGATGGAAATAAGCTCTCACAAGCCCTCTTTTTTATGGGAAGGGTACTACTTCTGGTCAGACCAAGTATCGATTGGTGAAATCCATGGTAAGGGTAGAGACACCGACACAAACCTTATTTACATATGTTATACTATAAGAGGTGGAATTTCATGGGTCAAATATATGCTACACATTGGGATATATTTTAGAGGAGGATCCATCATTATGATCTTGTCTATTTGGGATGGATTGTTTACCACTACCTCATGTGAAAGGGTGGTAGTGACTATTTATTGCTCAACGGAGTGCTCACTATCATCTGAGGGGATCAACCCAAACCCTTAAATATATCAAACATCTTGTGTGAAGGTAGAGATGATGGAAATTTGTGGTGATTGAGACAGTTTCACTTTGAGTCCCTAAAAGGAAGCTAGAACATCCTCCACTTGCAAGTATCTATATAGGGATCTAAGAATCTTGTGGACCTTGGATTTTTTTTATTGAATGTATCATTTGATGGGATTATGCCTTGGGATCTGGTAGCTGGGGTGAAGGTTCCATTATTGATTCATCTTTCATGGAGTTTGAGAGGTTGATGATGATAATAAACTTCCTAATTTTCCACCTCTGATCAAACAAGATGCCTCTAAGAGAGGATTTATGAGAGTCACTTGGGTTTTCTTTATATGGGTTGTGTCCTACCCCATGGGTATATCCCCCATTATAGGTTTTCTTCCTTCTTCCATGTTATGGTTCTTCATATTAGGGAATGTATTCGTCACAAGGAGGACTTCCATATTTATTTTTGGTGGTGTAGGGAGGACCTCCACATTGATTATTGGTGGCATGGGGATGACCTATATGTTGGTTGATGGTGGAATGGGGAGGATCTATGTATTGGTTGATAATGGTACTTGGAAGACCTACTCATTGTTTTTCCTTATTATGGTATGGATCGTAATGGTTGCTGGTGGTACTAATGATAGAGATAGTAAACCCAGTATTCTTGTGAGGTGGATGGGGTATTAACTATAATTGGAAAATGATTGATCCTTGTTCACCTATTATAGGGATAAGGTGGGATATTTTAGTGGTGGAATGGGCTACATGAGATGTAGAAGATTTCCCTTATCAAGAAATGTTTGGTGTCTTCCCTTGGCATTTCCACTGGGTGTTCTGTACTAGAACCAGTGGAGTGAGGATAAAGTCTACCCACTCTTCAACCAATGGAATAGGATTTTGTTGGCATGAAAAGGGAATGGGGAGATTCTTCTTATAAAACTACTAAGTGGTTTTCACTGTATTTGGTCTCAAACATCCCATACCTCCTCGAGCATAGGTGAGTGAGTAGTCATAGTGATTCAGGGAGAGGCTCTCGAGGCAATTTTCAATTGGAACGGTGGGTATTGGTACCCTGAACATCCCTTAGGGTGGCAGTGTTAGTGAGGTTCCAAATCCTAGTGAACTTGGAGAGCCATATTCCTCTTTAGAATGAACCATTCCTTCTCGAATCAATGAATGAGGGAATCTATCACCAATCTATGAATAATCATAGAGGGTGTGATGGGGAATGGGAGACCATTAGATAAAGTATCAATGGAATTAGTGATATGGGTATAATAATGATTGATTTTTTCACCAACATTTCCCCTTCCCCTGCTCATTTTGTCACTAGGTCACTAATTTCCTATATTTTGATTCATGTAAATCATATAGGTTCATCCATCATTACATATACAATGAATGTGATTATCAATGCCCCAATGTCTCCCATTATTCATGAAATAGAATATGCGTCCATGCTGATGAATTCACAGACTAAGGATTCCCAACATTATCTATCCTAAGTCATAGGCAAGTTTCATGTGGATCCTGCCACTTGTTTGGTGGTACCCAACACCAAATATCTGGTTCTGGTGACATGAAAATATTTTAGTGCCTCAAAATATACTACTTCCCATAGTTGAGGAGAATATTTTCACATCAGTTCATTATTTATATTTATGAAGTATTCATCAGGGCTTGTTCCATCCTTATACTTGGTGTTGATTCACTGCTTTTATTACCCTACATTACAACTTTCCAAAAGTTGGTGACTTTTATCACTTTAATCGGAGATGTTAGATCCTTGATCGAAATGGGATGATGGGATGTCAGTTCCACCTTCCATGGATTCATCCTTGGATATCATAGCCTTGTCTGGGTCCCCCTAAAATATTTAAGTCATATTTATGAAACTCATTCCCAATTCCATCTTAATATAATTCTAATTAATTTTGTTTCTTAAGTCTTGATAGGGAAGAAACCTTTGGCTAGAGGAGGTAGTAACATTGGAAGTGTTTGGAATGTATGGACATTGGGTAGTTTGGGAACCTATAAATTATTCCTTTTTTGGAGGGAATCTCATGTGCGAGGAATATTAGGAATGGAAATCACGGAATCCCATTTCAATCATGAGTTAATTAACACAAGGGGAATAGTTTTTCTAAGGGTTTTTCCCTCAAGCATCCCAATTTCATTTCATGAGGTATGGATTATGGATCTGGTCACAAGTTTAACATCCTTTAGAGACAGTCATTGGTTTAACATCTTTTGGGGAAAAATAATGGATTTTGGCCTTAGGTGAGAAGATTTAACACTTGGAAAATGGGGCATTTCCTCCCAAGGGGAATTATTTGACACATGGATGATGGAGTGTGTCCCCCCAAGAGGGATTATTTCACACTTGGATGCTTGAGTGTTTCCCCCCAAGGGGGTTATTTCACACTAGTATTTGATGGAGTGTGTCCCCCAAAGGGGGGTGATTTCACATTGGGATTTGATAGAGTGTGACCCCCCCCCCCAAGGGGGATGATTATACATTAGGAATTGATGGAGTGTTTCGCCAAGGGGAAAATACTTCACACTTGGATGTTGTCATGATTTAACCTCAAGAAAGTGTCTTATGTAACCTATTTAAGATACATGGATCAAAACCCATGTAGTTAGAAGTCACAGTTTAAGGACATTTTATGGGACCGATCCATGCAGTTTAATGTCATACGATAAGAACTCTTATGATGTGTAAGGAGCATCAAAAAGGTATGGTGTGGGTCTTACAGATGAAATATTCATAGGGAAGGAGTTTCAAACCATGGAAGGGGAGGATAGTGTGGAGGTTTTTCATGGAATCTTCTCAGTATGGGTATTCCATTCTGTTCTAGTTAAGGGTATTTCATCCCATGATGATAATACAAGGCAAATATAGTGTTAATTGCACCGAGTAAGGCTACAGTCTTACATAAGGAATTGAGGAACATTCCATGCAGTTTAACTTCATACAATTAGGATGTGGATCTAGATAGTGTTATGTCAGGCTACTTGGATGTGTATTGGGGTTACACTATTAGGGGGGCCATATCAAGGTGAGAGGAAAATTAGTTATAAATACTCTCTACCAAGACAAGTAATATGTTTCCATAGATAATTCCACATTTATGGATTACATTTCCACTACTCATGTGGCTTTGGTTTGAGCATGGCATAGGCATAGCCATGGAGGAGTGAAAATTAGGAGGCTCGACATTAGGTTACCAATTCTTTGGATAAAAAGGAATTAGGGTACCTCTTAAAATGATCAAAATATTGGGTAATGGATGTAAATGGAGCCTCGGGGGTGTTAGGATAGGGACCAAAAAGTTATTGTGTGAAACTTTATTGTATTACAAACAAATAGATTTGTCCAGGCCATGGGATCTAAGAAAAGTAGAATGCATGGATTCAGGGGGATGTGGGTCCGTACAAGATTTTTGGTTACAAACATATCAAGGTTTTATAAAGGAATATTCTATTGTGTGAACCTAATAATCCTTGAGAGGTTTTTCATGAGGATCACTCAACCACATGACAAGACAAATTGGGTCCCATATAATGGTGTTTGAAAAAGTTCAATACATTTTTTGGACTATGATTTTATGGTGTTGCATGATGTCACGTAAGATTTTTTTTTGAGAAAAAGTTTTCTTTATTATTCCATATAAATATTCTCAAGGTGTTAGGTGAGGTTATATTTATTGATAAAATCCACATTTAGTGTCATGAAACTCCACATTATCATAAAATAGGGTTGTTCACTTCCCGGTCCTTTTCTGATGAGGATTGATTGTGCAAAGCCATTAGTTTTTCATTTAATTTCTCATTCAAATGGATGGTTTGATAACATATTTTCATGAAAATGTATCATTTTTTGGGTGAAGGCCTTGGGTGCTGGTTTAGAATTACCATGAAACATATGGGATTATATGTTTCCTTTTGAATGTTATTGTTTAATCATGATGAACTTTGGTAATTTTATGATTCCTCAGTGAATAAACATGGAAATTTTCATTGATAACACATTAGTTCTCAACCATGGATATATGATTATGAATTCCTAATTTTTATGATGTACCCACATTTTCAAGTTATAATTCATGTTCTTTTTATTATGATACACCTCATGATCTCTTGATCATGTTATGTTTTAATACCTCATGTTCTTATCGATATGCCCCATGATAACATGCTAAATGTCTCCCTTAATTATTCCCTTTCTAGGATCATGCTCAACCCTTACCTTTGATTTATGTCCCCAGGATATGAGATGAAATAAAAGTAACTTAGGGTGAACCCATGAAGAATCCTTTCACAAGGATTAGAATATTTTTTATGTTTTCTTGTATTATGTTCCTAATTTACAAGAAACTAAACATTAAAATATCTTATGTTTAGTTCCATGTAATGAAAAGTTTATGTGAAAAAAAAGAGGTATTACACAGTTGGTATCAGTGGACTATTTATTTATTTGTTGAAATTATTAATTTAAAAAATTAGCTAGATCCTTAGGGATATTTCTAAATATAGAAAAATATCCTGGTATTTTTGTGATGTATTAAGTGAGTGGTTTCTAAGAAATTAAATCCATTTCAGGATATTACAAGTGGATGTGTCTCTAGCATAGAAATACCTAGGGGTAAACACCTTGAAAACATCATATTGGGATAGACTCTATTAGGAACTAGTCCACGACAATAGGACTTCTTTGACACCTGGTTTGACACTCTCAAGGGAAGTATTTAGTCAATCACAAGATTTTTATAAACCATATTAATGATATATAGAAAATATAATTGTTATTAAAAAATAACATATTTAAGTATAATGTTTTAAGAAATAAAATACTTTAGAATTATAATATTCTTAAAAGTAATATTTTTCTCACTAAAGTATTCTTTTGTTTGAAAAATGGTAAGAAATAAGGGGAACCACATAAATTATGAGTGCAATGTAGGATGCACTGAAAATCATATAATGGAATCTAGAATAGAAAACTTTATACGGATGATTTGTAATGCCCCAACCCTAATTACCCAGATTCAGTGCATTATTTTAATACATTGGAATGATTATAAGTAATCAAGTCCTGAAGAACCAATCAGTTTAGTAGTCTTGGAAAATAGATTACATACATGAACGTTACATTACACTTTCTAACATAAAACAAAGAATAAATAATCCTTTGAGAATGCTATTATTCTCCTAGAATAACCCTACATATCATCATAATACGCTTCTTGGAATCTTGGAAAAATAAAACATTATAAAGGGGTGAGATCAGATGCTCAGTAAGGGTAAAGAATTCAGCAGAAGCTATAAAATTTTAAGGCAAGATGTATAATAAAAACAGAAGCCTTTTAAAAATAAAACTTCAATATAATATAGTAAAAATAAGTCAAACATTATCATATAAACATGAACATGGATATTCTAATAGTCGAATAATAACATGTAATAACAAATTTCACAATGAGGGAATGCATAATTTTGGACATAATAACTACTATGTCAAGGACTTGTGCCAAGACCATTCACAAATATTTTGTCAAGGCCTTATTCCAAGACACTAGTTTGTCTCATGAGACATACCGATTCGTCAATGGGATATAGAGATCCATGACTTTCACTTACTAAGTCCAATACATTCCTCATATAAAAAGGATGAAACATGACATAAACATTTGTATTAAAACTAGCATACAAAATTTTAATACTTTAACTGTAATCCATGAATGGTATAAAAATAACACATTCATAGTCAAAAAAATCATAACTCATTCAATACAGTATGAATGATTTTATTATAATAAATCAACCTCAATCAAGAATAATATCTAGTAAAGGATGTTGACATAGTTGAAAATGATCAGTAAAAATCTATGAGAGAAATATCCTTTTTCATGAAATCATTTAATATTCACATAGTTTATAAAGGAATAAATTTAGAATATATTTTTTAATCAATGTTTCCCATACCACTTTGAATCTTTTTAAAATAATTAATATTAAAAAACATTCATGTCTATATAAATAAATACTTAAGACCATTTTGAAAAACATGGACATTAATGAAAAATATTTAGAAGAATAAATATTTAAAACATTTAAAATGATGTTTTTGTAAAATATTACCTTAAAATAATCCTTTTGAAAACTCTTTTATAAAACATGGGCATGGATGATAAATATTTCTCAGTAAATAATTACACATAAACAACCTTGAATAATAGTGAGATTGTGAAATTAACCCTTACCTTAGGTCTGATAATCTTCGTACGTGTCTGAAAATATTGTATAATGTTTTTAAACATATTATTAACTTATATCAAAATCATAATAATATTTATGATGTCATATATGATTTTTTTGTGAATTTATATTACCCATTTTTTAAGTCCAATTCAAAAAAAATTATTCAAAGAAAGAGGACAACAAGGAAACCCTAGGGCTAAGGGGGTCTAAAATAGTAGAGACCAATGGAATCCCCTCTAATAAAAATTTCACCTTCTGGTTTCAAATAGATAATAGAGATGAGGAAAATTTTGATGGATCTTTGGTCAGCTAAAGAATCCATGTAATCTGCAACCTTATTCCCCTTGTTCCATGTGTGATTCACTTGGATGTTGTGCCGAAGGAGAGCTTGACATTTCCTAACCGCATAGAAGATTGACCAAGGTATAGAGCCTTTACCGAGCAAGGAATCATGAAGAATCAAGGAGTCAATCTCTACTTGGGATATAGCTAGATTCTTATGGATATAGATAGAGAGCCTAGTGAGAACATCTTTGGCCTCATCCAAGAGGGGGTACCATAACCATAGGATGAAGTGAAGGTCATCACCACATTTCCCTCGGTGCCTCGAACAACACCACCTAACTTCATCACACCCATAGAGCAGGACCCATCCATGTTCAATTTGTATACAATGACTGGAGGATGCCAACTAACCCATTTACCCTACAATTTGATTGGGGGAGGGTGTTCCAAGGATGCGTTGCCCCGTAGGAAACTGAAAGCAAGATCCTCCTACCACTCTTTAATGAGCATAACGATATCTATCAACAAAAATATAGTCTTTTCAATAATGGACCTTGTCGTGGGAGTAGTGACTTCAAACCTTACCTGATTTATAGCTTGTCACAGGCACCAACACCCAGCATTGAGTATCACAACTCTGGCCAGCCGATCCTTCTCTCTTCTCAATGAGCCATGGAATCACCTCTCCCAGAACGGTAAGTCATGCTTCCCATGAAATAAGAAAAATAAAATTCCTCCACATAAGGACCAAACTAAATGAGCCCATTCTCCTTTTAAAAACAAGTGATCGGAGCTCTCCTCATGCCTGCTGCTACAGGAGTGACACCCAGAGGCCATGTTAATCCCCAGTGTCCTGATGTTCTCATCTGTAGCAAGGGCTCGGTTCCTGATATACCAAATGAGGAAATTAAACTTCAAAGGGTTCTTGTGGCACTATACTTTTTCATTCCACTGGTTGTTATGGTTCTGGGAAGAGGTCAGACTGCGGAAATCTATTTTGGAAAAGGCACTAGAAGATGAAGGTGTAAACACACATCGATCTAGTTCTGAAATGATCTAGATTGACTATAGAAGGGTCTACTGGTCCTTATCCAAAACAGCCTCGGTGAATCTAGGATGATGTCATCCCTCCTTCACCGTGATCAAGATAATCCAGACCACCTGGGAAGGGAAGGATAGATCCCTCCCAGTTTTTGTGCTAAAAGATAATATCCCCAGAACAAAAAATCCACCTTAAGCTCTATTGAAGAGACTGGACTAGAGTATAGAGTTTCGACCAGAGGGGTGAAGCATACCCACAACCATCCACTGTGCTGCTTCCAAAAATATGTGACATTGTTCGAACCCATAGAGTGTGCTCCTCAAGAATTTCCAATGCAATCTTAGCATTTATGCCATGGAGAGTACCCTGAAGACTCCTAACGCTAATCCCACCATCATGAATGGGTCTCACTAGCTTTCCCCACGAGTCATGGTGCCTCTTCCCTTTGGTATTTCCATCCCTAAAGAAGATACACAAGACCTTGTCAATGGTGTTGATCACCCCTTTCGGAACATTTGTGGACTCCAGAGCATTAATGGGGATCACGGACAGAACATTGTTCACCAAGGCTATACGGCCCCCAAATGAGAGAAACTAATTTTTTCAGTTAAGAACATGACTCATAATCCTACTGGTAATGTGATAAAAATCACATATGTGAATCCTAACTAAAGATATTGGCATTCCTGGGTACTCCATCAGGAAGGAACCTCGTTGCATGTTCAGGCGGTTTCACGGAGAGGAGACCCTCCTGGAAGAGCTCGTGTGGGAGATGAAGATGTTGCTCTTTGAGTTGCTGATGACACGACCGCTCCGAAAACAATATTCCTCTAGAACTTTCTTGATAATCCAAATAGAGCTACACCCACCATTAATGAAGATCATTGTGTCGTATGTGAACATCAGGTGGGAGATTGAATCGATGTTCAGATTTCTCCTATAAGGGAGGATTCCTCCTTGACAAATACCATGGTTGATGAGTCGGATGAGAGTATCATGGGCTAGGATGACTAAGCTTGGAGAAAGTGGGTCTCCCTACTGAAGGCCTCTAGTATCCTTGAAGAAATCGTGTGTCTTACCCATAATAGAGACCACCATCCATGAAGAACTTATGCATCTAAATATGATGTCTACTGCCCAGGATGAAAACCCCATCACTGAGAGGACTCTGTTCATGAAACTCCACTCAAGCCTGTTGAAAGCTTTGTTCATGTCCAATTTAATCACCATGTTTTATCCATGAGTCTTGAAGTTGATGTCCCGTACCATCTCATAGGTTAGAGATATTTCCCCGGGATAGACCAACCCTTCACGAAGTTATGCTTCTCAGGAGAGATCCAGCCAGGAAGATGCTTGGATAGCCTTTGATTGATCACACACGCTAGAATCTTGTAAGGGAAGTTATAGAGACTCACTGGTCGATGGTGGGAAAGTGATGAGGGGTTCTTAACCTTGGTTATAAGAATCAAATACGTGGCAATAAAAACCTAAGGAAGGATCCCTCCTATAAAAAATTATGCACAACTCCAATGATATCTTCCTTAACCACAGCCCACACCCCCTGTAGAACGAACTAGGAAAGCCATCGGGGTGAGGTGCACTATCTGGGTTGAGATTTTTCATGGCCATATATATTTCTTCCTCATTGGTAATCTCCTCCAGGCCCACATTTTCTAGGATGGACACTGCGGAGGGTATCACCTCCCACAGGTCAGCGTTGCCACTTGGATACTCGTTGGCCCTTCTCAGGTTTGTTCCTGGAAGGAGGTCCTGAAAAAATGAGAGTGTCATACTCCCAATTATATCTTTGTCAGTCACATAGGATCCTTCCTCTAATAGTAAGTAGGGATTAATCCATCTCTTTTGTTCCTTGATACAGGCATGGAAAAAAGCAGTATTTTTCCCTCATTCAGCCACCTTACCCTAGAACGATCTCGGGCCAACCACTCCTACTTGAGAAGATCCTTCACCCACATCATCTTTTTGGTCACTAATGCCTCATAAACCGAGTCACTCCACTCCTCCTCCAGGCTCAATTCCAATTCTTCGACACTCTTTTTAAGGGCTTCCAAATTCTTGACAAAGGGAGGTATGTTCCTAGCCCAATCTGAGAGACCCTTCTTCAACCTTCGCAGTTTGTTGTAAAGGGAAACCCAAGAGTTCCCAATAGAGGGGGTGTCCCACAAATCCCTCACAATCCACTGATAGTCATGCATACGGGGCCAATGTTGATAGAAACTGAATGATTCCATGGATTCTTGCTTAGGGGACAAATAAACCATAATTGGAGAATGATTAGAGATGCCAGAGGTGAGATAATTAACCTTGACATTGGGGAACAAAATAAGAGCATTGTTGTTAGCTAGGCATCAGTCAAGTCTGCACCAACTCCGCCTACATCCACCCAGGTTATTGCACCATGTAAAATGATCACCATAGTATCCCATGTCATATAACCCCTTACCCTTAATGAAGTTTGAAAAGTCCAAGCTTTCTCACCGCGGGAAATATCCTCTCCCCTTCTTCTCTTCAGGATCAAGAATTATGTTGAAGTCCCCCGCCACTACCCATAGGAGGTCCTCCAGATCAAAAGATCCAATCCCATACCACAACCAAGTTCTATCCTGAGGGACATAGCTGCCATACACAAAGGAGGTAAAGAAACACTCATCTCCCATGGTGACTTTTATTGTGATGAATTGGCCTCCCACCTCGATAAGATCCAGGGAAACCTCCTTTTTCCAGAACATCCAGATAGGTTTATTAATTGGGGATTAATGAATGGAGACATGCATATGAATGTAAAGACAGAAGGTCTTGATCTTTTGTGGCTTTTGTTTGTGCTCCATTACTATAAAAATGATAAAAAAATTCTTAGCTTCTGAAACAATGTGATCAGACTTCACCCAGGCGCCCAGGCCGCAGGAATTCCATATTAACATTGATAACATTAAACCAGTGGGAGCCTAGATTTGGCCCCAGGCTCATTGATCATCAATCTTAGAGAGGAGGATCCTTCCCTGAGAAGTCTCTTTTTGGCATGAGTACACACCCCTGGGCTAGAAGTATAGAGATCTAAAGACTAGGGCGAAGCATAAAAAGGTAGATCTACTAACTTCCCCTTCGACGCCCTATGAGGGGATTGGAAGGTTGGTTTCCTTAGCTTCAAAACCTTAGCTACATTTCTCATTGTATGTTATTCTTTGTCCATGTGGGATCCAGCCTTCACTTCAACCTCACTAAGAGAAGGAGACTAGGGTAGGATCCCAAATACCAACATCTATCATGGTACAACCAGGTGATATTCAAATAGGGGAGGCCGCAATGACCGAGGGAATGAGGGGGGAAGCATATGGGACACTAGCCAGTCCCATAATCTCTCGATTATGAGCTTGGTAGAAGGATAAGGTATCACATCCATGAGACCATCCACCGGAGCCGGGAAACCAGGAAAGCACATCAATTCCCTACAGGGGGAGATTACTCTACCTGGGGGAAGAGGAAGCAGAGGATCTTTGATCAAATATGGTGAGGGGAACTAGTAAACCTTAGGAAAGAACCCCTCCCCTCAGAGAGCGCTAAGAGACAAAGGCCCCAGCTAGAGAGGGGGAGGGACGACACGGAGAATAACCCAGAGAGCATTCTACATGTCACTTTTCTTGATAGATAGGCATGAGACCCTATAATGACCGTGGATACAACAAGAGGAGAATAATTTGGGGATCACAGGGAACAAAAGATAATGTTCCCAAGACACCACATCTGACACATTTAACATTATCTTCTTGGGTAGTGGCTGCGATAAATCCAACTCGACGCACATCCTAGGAACCAGGATATCTTTGCAGGAGAGGGTGTGGTCGTCCATGTATAAGAAGCCTCCAAGGGAGTCTCCCATAACCCTAATGAAAGCTTCATTTTGGAAAGAAAGGGGAAGGCCAGGGATTCCAATCCAAATCACTACTTGTGGAATCCCCTTCCCCTTGTGGGCCTCCAACACCTAGGGACCTAAGCTGAAACGCCAGCGTCGGAATGATCTTAGAGATTTTCACCACGCAAAGATGAAGTCTTCCTCAGACTCCAACACCATACAGAAGGAATTTCGATGGAGTACTAAGATCCACGCCTGGCCCAACATTCCCAAAGAATCTATGAACCACTAGAAGACCTGCACTGACGGCTTCTTCGCCCCAAAACTGGCCACAAGGGTCTATTGCAGATGAGCGGTCGCCTCCGCAAAAGCCTCTGGGGGAACCTCCAGTGAAACGCTGGTACCAACCTTCGATACAAGAATAGAAACAGGCTGCACAGTCAGGGATCACACCTTCAAGGATCTGTGAGACGACCCACATAGGGAATCACAGAAAGAATGCAGAGGCTGGCTGGTCTAATGATGGTATCTGGAAGACCCCAGAGGCCACTCGGGCACTACGGTCGTAGGAACACCAGGATGGAAAGTTTTCGGAGCCAAAATCACCGCCTTCAAGCTGCCACCATAGGAGCAACGGTCGAAAGAATTTGAAAAAAAAAACAGGCTCATGAGGTGCATTCCTGCGGGGAAAAGAGCCAGCCATGACTACTAGGGTTTTACATGTTTATTAACAATTCCAAGTTAATGAAACATTTTAGGTAATAATCAATTTGTTTATCATATGTGATTTGAATTGTTATTCTTGATCATATTACTTAGATCATGATTTACTTACTTCCAAAATGTATAATATGATTTATATATCATATATAAATATAAATAGATATATGAAATGGAATATACCATTCATGAAGACAGTAGGCCTTACATACGCATGAACGTTGTTTCTGTTTTCATATCGTATGGAAGTAAGTGAATGAACTATATGTGTATATATATATCATCCCAATAGCATTATTATTTCATTTATTTCATAATTATTAATAATATTTATTCATAAAATCATTCTTGGATGGTGAACATCATAGATGAGTCTCATCGTGTCGTGGAGAGGGTAAGTCGTACGTATGCATGAGCAACAATATCATTTCCTTAATGGTTAAATGGTATGGAATTGGTTGGAATAAGAATTTTAAAGAAACAATATCATATATTATTTATTATTTAAATCCATTATATTCATCATTATACCCATAGAAACAAAGTGTACATGAAAAACAATTTACACCGCGGCGTGGAGATGGTAAGTCATACGTACGCACTAATGGTGGTATTTTTTTTATAGGATGGGTAAAAATAGGAATATGGTTATCTTGTAATCTTAACAATATATTAGAATATATTATATTCTGGATTTATTATTTTATTATGGTAACAACTTAGTAAAAGGAATTAGAATAAGAAATGAACTTTAAAATAAGGGATAAAACGATTACCTCTTTTTCTGGTATCTCCTTTCGATTTTTACAAAAAGACTCATTAAGTTAGACTTATGACCAAAGTGTTGCCTCTAGGATGAAGTTAGGGATGTTGGGAGGATATTTGGGTAGTATATGGACGAGCCAAAGGGATTTTTAGGTGTGAATTAAAGAGAAAGGTAGGTTCCCTTTTATAAGAGAGGTGAGGGGCACTTTAGGAAAAGCCTGAAATATTAATTTATTATAAAACTTTATTCGGTTTAGAATAGATCCAAATTGATTTATTTTGATCCTAAGACGATGATGGGTATAAATCCTCTCAACCAATCTGTTTTATACATGTTTAGGTTATAAAAGTATCCTTATCTTTTGGGATTAACCCTTAGGAAAACAGTTTAACTCTTACCATGTCTTCTTGTATTTTTATACAATAGGATTAATTTAGTTACTATAAAATTCCAAGGGAACCTCAAGTGGATAATTAATGACATTTTTAACATTATATAAGTATTTTTTCTAAATATTATATTTTTAGTATTTTTATATCATTTAATAAAAAAGTGTTTTTTTAACTCATTTATGTCAATTTTGACACTATTTAGTAATTGATTTTTGTTAAAGTCATAAAAACTTGATTACTTTGAAGAAAAGATGTTAAATAATAACTCGTATATTAATTTCATCAAGAAAATTTTTTTATGGAATAAAAACATAAAAATTTTATTTATTTTAATATTTATAATATCAGTTATTTGATTCTTTCATTAATAAGAAAAATGCTACATCACTATTGTGTCATAAATAATTTTAATTATTTAGTGTCTAAAAATTACAAATAAAATACCATCATGTAGGAAATATTTTTATATTTCTAATTAATATTTATAGAATAATTTATCTTATGTATAACCCTATATTAAAAATTTTTTAGTAATTAAAATTCAAATTTAACACTTTTAACTCTTCTCTAAATAAAATTTAATAAATTTCCTAATCTGACACAAGTGTATCCAAAAAATGATATTTTTGTCCTAAGGTTTATTTTGACCGAAACACACTTATCCAATAGAATTATAACATGTTTTGGGGTAATTTTATAATATTATAATATTATTTTTACCTTTAATTACCCTATTTAATTTTCACCGTGATAAATAAAATTCAAAAGTTAATATTCAACAAAAAATATTTTCATCCTATTGAACCAAATTTTACTTAATGATGACAATTGTGTCTGTTGGATTTTTGGAATTCAATTCATAGAAGCGGTAAAATTATGTTTTAATCAAATTTCCAAATGTGCCTAGAAGGTGGGTAAAAGACGTTAAAAAGTTCAATAAAATTTTATATATCTAATATTATTATAAAAATACTCCAATGAATTATATTATACTAATATAGGTATTATGTATCTATTTTGACTTTAAATTAATAATAAAAATTTAAATAAAAATTCGGTTTTAAACAATAACACATTGTTTTTCACTATTCATCGAAAATTGAAAGTTTTCATAAAATTACCAAAAAATCACCCTAAGATAATTTTGATATTCCGAAAAAAAAAGTAAGTCCATTTTGAAAAATAAAATTTATAAATTTTCAAAAGGGGGGTATTATTATTCATAACTACTTTTTAAACGGCTAGTTTGATTGGTCGTGGTGTGCTAGAACATGAAGCTGCAAACATCGCAAGCTATTGTATTATTCAAAGAGAACTGTACCATGGAAGCTTGGGGTGTTACATTATCCCCTCCTTCAATAAATTGCATCCTCACAATTTAAACTCAAGATTGAAAACTGGGGGTTTGACATTTCAAAAAAAATAGTTGAAATCTTACATCATAAAATGGATTAATGTGTCCTCAATTTTAAAACATTGAAAGGTACATATGAAGTTTATCAGAAATAACACTTACTAGGGTTCCATGTAGGAAAACATGGATATGGAAGAGAAAACTAACCATCAAGTTCTGATAGAGATGATAGTAAATATTATTAGGAGAAAGTTAACAACAAGAAAGCTTTAAATCTACGATGATCTAAGGGACCATTTGATTCATCTCAAATGAAAGTACTATGAAATTTTTTTTGGTTTTATGACCCTTTACCTAGTGTTGTAGAATTAATTTAATTCATAGACTAATAACACAAGGAATCATACTTAATTTACATGCAGAATTTCATCATTTAACAAATTCCTACCACAAACTCATCCTTATCTTTAAAAGATAAAACTCAAAAATATTCTATTATCTCAATCGTATAAGGTTATAAATATAAACATATACCATTTAAATGAAGAAAACTATTTTATAATAACTAGGGACTTCCTATAGGTTGCTAGTAGGTGATAAATCCTTGATGTAGTTCGGTTGTGGGTTCGATTCCTGGGTTATCGCCTGACCTGCAGGTTTTCATTCCCAAAATAAAATTAAGAAATGTTTTAACCATAAACAATATTATCCAATGTTCAACTTAATCCATTAAAAACTATAGATTTATCCAAAATACTTCTATCCATACTCTCTCTAAAAGGTCTATAAATTTCCAAAATCAATTGTAACATCAGATTCCCAAAACAACTTAAAGTTTCTCTTATTGTCACTTTCTAAAAATGTTATTACCTTCATCATATTAAAACCTTAATGAAAACAAAAATTAATACAGTACAATACTTATATATATCACATTATTATTATAAGTAGAATATAATTCTTGAATCTAAAAACACAAATACATTAATTATTCCACTTCGACTGTAGTAACAGTATATGCTTGACCTTGATCCATTTGCTTTTTCTGAGCTATATTTCATTGATGCTTTGGAAAATAGTTTGTAAAATGTCTCATATCTTTACAATTATAACATTGCATAGATTCTTTCTTTCCCTTAAAATCACGAGCCTAGTGACCTTTTTCTCCACATTTATAACAAACTCTCATTCCTTTTAGGCAAGTACCAGGGTGTTTCATCCCATAATTATCACATAAGGGAAAATCCTTCTTTCCCTTTTTCCCTTGATTTTTCTCTTACTCCACCATCCTTTTCATCTCTTACTTTACTTTAATGTCATAAGACTTGGAGAATTACTTTTTTGTCTCAATATCACATGAGACTATATCTTCATATGATGAGAAAGATTATGATACCAAATCCCATCGTAGGAAAGGTTTTAACCCATCAAATAATCTATCAATCTTACTTCTTCGATTACATATGTAGTATGTAGCATGCCTTTCTAAACATGTAAAGTTAGACTCATACTTTGCAACATTCGCATCCTCGTTTTTCCTTATTCTCAGAAATTGTCTTTCCTTATCAGCTCATTGTTCACAAGGAAATTATTTCTCTATAAAAAGTTCTTCAAACTCCCTCCATTCCATATTTCCCACTTCTTCATCCTCCTTTTTGTTTTGAATTAATGACCACCATTGATTCGCATCTCCTGAGAGATGATAAACTATCATGACATCCTTTTCCCTTTCTTTACTTTCCAAAGCAATAAATATTTTCTCTAAGGAACTTATCCACTGCTCAACTACAAAAGTATTTGTATCCCCATTGAATGTTGGAGTTTTTTGTCTCATGAATCAATCTAACATTGATCCTCTAAGTTGTGGATTAGGATGCTCCATATGGGTAAGATTATTATTCAAAACCAGATTTAGTTGTCCCAATGTGGTTATAAGTTTTTCAGTACCAGTTGTGTCACCAGCGCCACTATAATTATCTTTCATAGGAGGAAAATCCATACATGAATTACATGTGTTGATATGATTTATATTTCTTCCACTAGGCGCCATTTCTAAATAATAACATACACTAGATTAGATTATGAATCAAAATGCATAATTTCAAAGTAGTAAAATTATTAACAGAAATTGAAAATTTTATTCATATCTAATTTATAATCATAAATATGGTTTCTTTGAGGACATATTTACTCATAAATCCTTAATAATGGGTTTTAAAGAAAATATGAATTATCCTAAGAATATTCCCTAGGAGTGTCAAACTAGGGGCATAGTAATGCTTGTTGTTGTGTACCAGTTTACCCAAAGTCAAGCTCATAACACCTTGTCAGAGTTCTCACTCCTAGGAACATATATTCCAGAACCACTTTCAATTTTAGTATCTATATAGGGATGTAATTCCTAGGAATACCCACATAATCTTTATTTTAAAATTTTGGGATTCTTTTCAATACTTATCCTAAAATTCTATCTTAGGGTTATGATCATTAATCTTACTTTTCTAAATTTATTTCCAAGGTTGTTTCTAAACTTCCTCTGATACCAACTATAAAACCCCCACCCCAATTACCCATATCTGGTGCATTATTTTAATACATTGGCATGATTGCAAGGAATCAAGGCCTGAAGGACCAATCAGTTTAGTAGTCTTGGAAAATATATTACATCCATGAACGTTACATTAAACTTTATAACATAAAACACAACATAAATAGCCCTCTGAGAACACCATTATTCCCCTAGAATAACCCTGTATATCAATCATAATACACTTCTGGGAATCCTTATAAAATAAAACATAATAAAGGGGTGATCTCATATGCTCAGTAAGGGTATATAATTCAGCATAAGCTATAAACTTTTAAGGAAACATGTATAATAAAAAATATCATTCTAAACATAAAACATGAACATAATATGGTAAAAATAATTCAAACATTACCATATAAACATGCACATGGATATTCTACTAGTCAAAAAATCAGATTTAATAACTAATTTCACAACGTGGGGATGCATAATGGTGTACATAATAACTACTACGTCAAGGCCTTCTACAAATAACATTCACAAATATTCTATCAATTCCTTTTTCCAAGACACTAGTTTGTCTCATAAGACCTACCGATGCATCAGGGGCTATAGTGGTCCCTGTCCATCACTTACTAGGTCTAATGCATTTTTCATATGAAAATGGTGAAACATAACATAAACATTTGTATTAAAACTAGCATACTAAATGTCAATACTTTAACTATAAACCATGAATGGTATAAAAATAGAACATCCATAGTAAAACATATCAGAACTCATTCAATACAATATGGAAGATTTTATTATAATAAATCAACCTCAATCAATAATAATATCTATTAATAAGTGTTTTCATAGTTTAAAATGATCAGTAAAACTCTTTGAGAGAAATATAACATTTTCATGAAATCATTTAAACATCAAATAGTTTATAAAGAAAGAAATTTAAAACATATTTTTGAATAAAAGTGTCTCATACCACTTTGAAACTTTTGAAAATAATTAACATTTTAAAATATTCATTTCCATATAAGTAAATCCTTAAGACCATTTTGAAAACATGGACATTAATGAGAATGATTTATAAGAATAAATATATAAAACATTTAAAATCATGTTTTAGTTAAAGATTACCTAAAAAATAATCCTTTTTAAAACCTTTTATGAAACATGTACATGGATGATAAATATGTCCCACTAAATACTTACACATAAAAATCCTCGAATAATAATGAGATTGTGAAATTAACCATTACCTTAGGTATGATACTCTTCATACGTGTATAAAATTCTTGTATTATGTTTTTAAACATATTATTAACTTATATAAGAATAATATTAATATTTATGATATTATATATTATTCTTTTATGACTTTATATTTCTCATTTATTAACAATTCCAAGTTAATGCAATATTTCAGGTAATAATCACTTTGTTTATCGTACGTGTTTTGACTAGTTATTCTTGATCATATTACTTAGATCATGATTTACCTACTTAAAAAATGTATAAAATGATATATATATATATATATATATATATATATCATATGTAAATATAAATAGATATATTAAATGGAATACACTGTTCATGGAGACGGTAGGTCGTTCGTACGCATGAACGTTGTTTCTGTTGTCGTATCATATGGAAGTAAGTGAATGAAATATATGTATATATGTATATATATATATATATCATCCCAATAATATTATTATGTCATATATTTCATAATTATTAATAATATTTATTCTTAAAATCATACTTGGATGGCGAACATGGAAGATGAGTCTCATTGTGTCGTGGAGACGGTAATTCGTACGTACACAAGAGCGACAACATCATTTACTTAATTTTTAAATGGTATGGAATTGGATAAAATATAAATTTTAAAGAAACAATATAATTTCATATTTATTATTTAAATTTATTATATTCATTTTTATACCCATATAAATAAGGTGTACATGAAAAACAATTTATACCGCGACGTGGAGATGGTAAGTCATACGTACGCATGCATGGTGGTATTGTTTTTCATATGATAGGTAAAAAGAGGAATATGGATGTCCCATAATCCTAAAAACATATCATAATATATAATATTCTGGATTTATTATTTTATTATGGTAATGACTTGGTAAGATAAAGTAGAAGAAGAAATTAACTTTGAAATAATGGATAAAATGATTACCTCTTCTTCGAGTGTCTCCTTTTGATTTGCACAAAAGGACTCCTTAATTTGGATTTCTGCCCAAAGTGTTTCCTCAAGGATGAAGTTATGGATGTTGGGATAATATTTGGGAAATTTTCAGCCAATACAAAGGGATTTGGTGGTGTGAATTAAATATAAATGGAGGTTCCCTTTTATAAGAAAGGTGAGGGGAACTTTAGAAAAATCTTGAAATATTAATTTATTATAAAATTATATTCTGTTTCTAATTGATAAAATTTAATTTATTTCTAGGATAATACGATTATGTGTTGAAATAATCTCAACCAATAGGTTTTATACATGTTTATATCATAAATATATTTTTATCTTTTGGGATTAACCCTTAGTTAAACAGATTACCTCTTACCATGTCTTCTTGTATTTCTATACTATAGGATTAATTTAGTTACTATAAAATGACAAGGGAACCTCAAGTGGATCATTAATTACATTTTATACGTTATCTAAGTCAGTTGGATTAATCTTATATTTTTATGATTTTTATATCATTTAATAAAATAGTATTTGTTTTAAAAAATTATTTATGTCAATTTTGACACTATTTAATAATTGATTTTTTTAAAGTCATAAAAAATTATTCATTAGAAAAAAAAGTAATTAAAACATAACTAATATTTCAATTTAAGCCATAAAATTTATTTATGGCATAAAAACTTTCAAATTATATTTATTTTAATATTTATAACATCATTTATTTGATTCTTTCATTAATAAAGAGAATAGTGCATCATTATTGTGTCATAAATAATTTTAATTGTTTAATGTATAAAAATTAAAAAAATTACCATGATGTAGGAAATATTTTTATATTTATAATGAATATTTATATTTTAATTTATCTTATGTATAACCCTATATGAAAACTGGTTTAGTTATTAAAATTCAAATTTAACAATTTTAACTCTTCTTTAAAAAAAATATAATAAATGTTCTAATCTAACCTAAGATGATCAAAATAAAGATCATATTTTCGTCCTAAGTTTTATTTTGGTCTAAAAACACTTATCTAATAGAATTAGAACATGTTTTGGGGTAAGTTTATATTTTTACAATATTATTTTTACCTTTAATTACCCTATTTACTTTTAACTGTGGTAAATAAAATTAAAAAGTTATTATTCACTAGAATTTATTTTCATCTTATTGAACCAAATTTTACTTATTGATTACAACAATTTCTGTAGGATTTTGTAAATCCAATTCATAGAATCGGTAAAATTTCATTTTATGCAAATTTGCAAATGTTCCTAGAAGGTTGGTTAAAGACATTAAAAAGTTCAATAAAATATTATAGGTCTGATATTATTATAAAAAGAATCCAATGAATTACATTATAGTAATATAGGTATTATATATCTATTTTTACATAAAAATAAATTTAAATTAAAAATAATTATTTAAATAAAAATTCAGTTTTAAACAATAACGCAATGCTTTTCACTATTCATCAAAAATTGAAAGTTTTCATAAAAATACCAAAAATTCACCCTAAGATAATTTTGATATTTTGAAACCAAAAATGAAGTCCATTTTGAAAAATAAAATGTATAAAATTTCAAGAAGTGGGTATTTTTATTCATAACTCTTTTTAAACAACTAGTTTGATTGGTCGTAGTGTTCTAGAACTCGAAGCTGCGTACATCGTAAGATATTGTATTATTCAAAGAGAATCGTACCATGGAAGCTTGGGGTGTTACATGATGAATCAACTACTCAAGTTATGAATAATAATGTGAATCAATTTTAAGGACCAGATTCACCTCAGAGGCAATAACTTATCATCGATCCCTTTATGCTTCAATGACCACCCACTTTTAGAGTATATATCGATGTATTGATTATTGAACAAGGGATTGACTCTATTGAAAATATATTTTCTGTACTCTACTATTCATAGATAAAGAAATTCACCCTAAAAGTAGACCGCTTAGAAGGAGTAGTTGATCAATGGTGGATACTAATTCAAAACACAAATCTGATAAGGGTGATTGATGATATGGAGTGGGAAGAGTTTAGAGGCATAATTTTCAATAAATATTTTCCTATTCAATGCAAACAAAAATATAGAAGGAATTACTAGAGCTAAAGCAGAAGGAACATGAATCAGTGGGAAGCTATGAAATAAAATTTAAAATACATTCTCAATAAAACTCTATCTTTTTTATGGATCATAAAGGAAGTGATGATAGATTATTTGGTGTACTGATACCCATTATGTAGATTAATTTTATAAATCAAGACTATAAAATATATGAGGATATAGTTTGGAGTTTTATGACTACTGAACTAGTATTTAGAGAGATGCAATGATCATATAGGTAAAATGAAAAGAAGAGAGAAATAGAGCCAAACTTAGGGAAGAATTTTGATCATGGAAGAGGAGGAAATAAAGTAAAACTTTCCATGTGAAACAAATGTGGGAAACACATTCGGGGAACTGCTTGATTTGAATTTTAAAGTGCTACAGGTTTGGAAGAGCTGGGAATATATCTCATAACTATCATTGTGAGGTTAAATCACAACTTATCAACAGTAATGACAAAGGGAATATGGTGTTGGCCCAACCTGACGTTCAATGCTTCAAGTGTGTATATCTTAGAAAGTTTTCCAATTAATTTCCAAATCAGAACATAATGGAGGGAAACCACCATCAACCATAGTATAGGACAAAAGATAAAGTTTAGGAATTTTCCATCATGATGGATGAAGTATTGGCTCTAAATGATGTGGTGAAAGGTACACACATTTTTATCTCAAAGCTAGAAAGTTATTTTATTGGTTCTAGTTCTATGTATTCCATTAATTAATTCAATTTAGAAAAGAATATAGAATCAATACATGATCTTTTAGAAGTTGAGTAATCATTCAAGACTCTTATAGGGTTTATCCTAGTATTAATAATGTTTAGAAACACTATTATTAACTTTGGTGATCACCATATCATCACAAATATAGTAAACATTACAATGGTAAAATTTTAAACTATACTAGGGGTGGATTGGATCTCAATGTATAATTATAATATCTATGATAGGATTAAGTAAATTTCAGTAGTCTCAAAAGTAAAACCTATAGTTATTTTCAAATGTGATATATCATGGACTAAGATTTGTCTATAATCACCTCCCATCGACTTTTTTAGGGAGATGACTGGTGAATAGGGATAAGGAAATGAAAGTGTAAGGATAGAAAATGTCCCTATAATTCATGAATACATTGATATATTTCCTAAAGAGTTACATAGAGATTCCCCAGAAAGAGATGTAGAGTTCTCCATTTAACTCATACCTAGATCCAAGCTGACATTGATGACCCCGTATATAAGGTAAAATGTGGAGTTAAAAGATATAATGAAACAACTTCAAGATATTTTGGAGAAGGGGATTATCCAACCAAGTGCGTCTCCTTGAAGAAAACCTATTCTCTTTGTAAAAAAAGAATTATGGATCAATGTGACTCAACATTGATTATAGATAAATTAATGGGATTATAGTGAAGAACACGTTCCCTCCCCCCAAGTATTTATTATTTATTTGACAAAATTTTGGCTCTCAATGTTTGTCAAAGATTGACATATGATATGGTTATCATCAATTGAGGGTAAAGAAATAAAATTTTTTAGAGACTTCCTTCAAAATAAGATATTTTTATTATGAGTTTCTTTTATGCCTTTTGACTTGACTATTGGTCATGTTATATTTATGGATTTGATTAATAGAGTCTTTAAGGACTTGATTGAAAAATTTATATTAGTTTTTACTAATGATATTATAATATATTTCAATATTCTCAAGGGGTATGAGGATAATATAATTGTTTTATTGGAAGAGTGTTTCCCTCGGAATCCGGGGATGACTTCCTTGATGGGAGGTTCAAACGTTCTGATCGGTTTCTAACGGGTTTTTTCGTAGAACCGAAAACATCCAATGATTCCACATCCATTAGGACCTACTTTCCAAAGGTAGGTGCTCATTAGTTTGTGGACTGATGAGGATTAGGAATTTGCATTGGTCGAGAGGATGGTAGGTCGGACTCATCACACCTTTTTGAGAGGAATTATTGTCTACTCTGGGACTCTATTTATAGATTTAAGTTATGTTCGTGAATCCTTATTACATTACCAAGTATAAAATGAGATTTCCTTCAGATCTGACAATCAATGATCAAATCTGTAGGTAATTTAGAGAATCTTTTATATGTATTCTAGGTTCTTCATCGATAGAGAATAATCTGTATTTATTAGAGATTCTTGGTCAACGGTACCCTTCGACAAATTTATATAGAAGTCTCTTGGTCATTATGATGACCATGCTGGTTTTAAAGACACTCAGTGGGGAACTTGATGTTTATTGTCATTTAGAAGGACATGGATTATTTTAGAGTTGGGATCGAACCTGTAGACGGGCTACCTACGTATCCTTTGTTTAGAAAAGGAATCAGAACCCACGTAGTTAGAGTAAGGGAGAATTATGTTTATGATTGATAGCTCAAAGAAGGATTTCATAATTACTTTTACCCTCTAAGCTCACGTGAGTCATGCTCGGTGTGAGAAACAAGAGGTATTGGTAAAAATTAGACAATTGGGCCATGAAAGGTGCAATCATAATAAATGATGTGGGACTTATGTATGTATGACTGCCCAGATAAATGAAGGTTAGGATTTACTTTAGGGAAGAAATCCAGGAACAGGGTCCATAAAGGTATATGTTCTTAATGGATATTTTGAATACTCTAACTTGGGGCTTACTCCTAAAAAGGAGGCCTGAATTAGGAGAAGACTTATGATTGGGTTTTACTCCTGAAAAGGAATCCCAGATCAAAGGTCAATTAGGACTAGTTAAGAGAAATTAAGACTGGGGCTTACTCCTGAAAAGGAGGCCCAGGTCAAGGATTAAGGTTTGGGGCTTACTCCTGAGGAGGATGCCCAAATTAGGGGATTGGGGCTTACTCCTAAGGAGGATGCCCAGATTTGGGAACTTTAAGAATTGGGGCTTACTCCTAAGGAAGATTCCCAAGTTAAGAATTATGACTGGGGCTTACTCCTAAGGAGGATGCCCAAACTTGAGACTGGGGCTTACTCCTGAAAAGGAATCCCAGGTTAGGGGATCTAGGGCTTACTCCTAAGAGGATTCCCAAAATTTAGAGGACTTATGACTGGGGATTATTCCTAAAAAGGAGACCCAGGTTAAGGATTCTCTCATCTTAAAGTATGAGGTTAAATGAATTAAATCTCAATTATTAGTGACAAAAATATGTGTAAATCACTAGGTTTTGAGAGATATTCCACAGAATTCCTTTCAGATATGGAAGTCAAATCAAGAAATCATGCCATAAATGGAATTGAAGTGTGTCTTGAAGACTGAATCTTGAATAGGAAATGTGTAATGGCTTAAGAGGGGTGAAATGGGCAAGAAAGGCATCCAAAAAGGCAGGGGTGCGCAAGTCTTGGCAGGCGCGCAGGTACTGCGTGGGCGCGCAAGTCCTGGTCGTGCAGGTATATGCCTGTGCAACATGTTTGGTACTTTCGCGGTGTTCAACCATCAGGTTAATACTTGACATACCTTTGTTTAAGGCCTTTAGAATCCTCTTGAGGTTATTCCAGTAGAGGGGCGCGCAGGTTCTATTGAAGGAGTAAGGCGGCGCGCAAGTGTGGCCATTTCCCTCAAGGGCAGGCCACCTAGGCGCGCAAGTGTTGATGAGTTTCAACACTTAGGCCTTCCTCCCCCTCTTTAGATCTTCTGTTCTAGGTAAGAAATTACCTTAAAAGTGTTCCGGAAGCTTTGAGAAGAGACTAGGGCACCGGGAGCTCAAATATGAGTTTCTGGAAACATTCCTCCCTGAATGAGGGGCCCACAGGGTCTATTTATAGGCAGGGAGAAGACCCCGGGCGGTTATCACTTAGGTCGCGCAAGTCACTTATGTGACCATAATGCGTCGCACAAGTGGACTTGCGCGACTATGAGGAAACTTGTGCGGTTTATGGTAAATCTTCTCCTTGTTCATCCCTTTGTCGATTTTTGATATTTTCTTCAAAGGATGGATCAATTTGTGCTAAGTCGTTTCCCTTTACATTCCTTTGGACTCTGTGACGAAAAAGGAGCGTCAACAAAAGTCCCCCCTCATAGTTGGATTCGAAAGAAATGAGGATTTGACTCTGAGGAAATAGAATACATCCAAAGGAAAGGTGGTGCGCAAGTGTTGAGGGCGCAGAGGGAGGCGCGCAAGTGTGCATCGCACAGGGCCTGGGCACAATGGGTACGGCGCGCAGATAGGCCGCCTAGCCTATAAATATAGGATCCTTGGCTGTGCATAGCATCTCCTTCTGAATTCTCGAGCTCTCGCCGCGCAAGTTATCTTCACCGTGCAAGTCTCTTCTTTTCGTTGTTTCCTTGCCACCGCGCTGCTATCTAGGTATCTGTACTTGTGCGGTTTAGACTTGCGCGGTAAAAAATAGCGCGGTAAAAGAACACTTGTGCGCCAAGGGTAGACTTGCATGCCTTAGTGCTGTTGCCATTTTTTTTGGATTTCTTCACAAAGTTTATGAAAAATCAATCCATTTAAGAATTTAATTTATTCAACTTTTGTGCAGAATCAATGGCTCTTAGACCCGGAATAGTTGATGAACTGGCTAGCAAGCGGATAGATGATATGATGAACATCATTGGCCATGATTATTATACTTTCAAAGATATCACTCTTCCAGATTTGGCTAAGCATATGAAGAAATATCATCATGAATTCCCACAGAGCACTTATCTGCCTTTGTATGGTTATGGTCATCTACGAGAAGTCACCATTCAAGAAGCAAAGAACTATCTTCCATTTTCGTGGTTCCAAAATTACACCAACTTTTCTTCAGCAAATATCTCAGGTGGAGGAGTATTTCTAAGTTCTGGAATAGTGGAGAAGGCCTACATGATGCATCATAGCCCTTGCACACCAGATCCGAAAAATCATACACCTGAGCTACAACCACATTTTCATCCTTCAATATTCTGAAATGCCCAGATGGATCAATCCAAAGGCTGGAAGAAAAGTTGTTACTTCCATCCTAGGGGAGGTGTGAAGCCAACTTGGATGTGGGCATACTGGGTGCGACAAACCTGTGCAGCATTTGTCGAGGATCTGAAGGGAGCTACAATATATGAAGCTATCTGGGTTGGGAAAACATATGTTTACAGACATGATAACTTCGTGTCAGAGATACTCATCCACTGGAGCCCAGCAACTAATTCTTTCCATATGACTCATGGAGAAGTAGGCATCAGTCTGTGGGGTGTTCACAAGATCTCAGGGGATCCAATTTTGGGTGATATGTATGATGAATTCATTCCTCCCAAGGTGACTTGGAATGATTCAGAGAAAAATCATGTTTTAGCTCAGGAATTATTTAAGATTTTCCATAGGCCTAAGAGTTCAGAGACCTCATTAACTCATTCTAGAAAGGATATTCATCCGGAGGAATGGATGAATGTATTTATTATTGAGAATAAAGAGAGGGATCCAAAGGAGAAGGATCCGAAAGAAAAAGGATCCAAGACAAATAAATCCAAGGACAAGAGGCCCAAACGTCCTACAACTTGCCCAAAACCTGAGAAGAGGGGTGCTCCTGGCACATTCTGGCCAACTCTAGAAGCAGGAGAGTTCAAGAAGTGGAGATATGAAGTGAATAAAAGAATCCCAAAGAAAACTCGTCTGGCGGGATTCTTGGCAATGTGGCTCTTTGTTTATCTCTTTCCAGTCAGGGATTCGAAGGGAGGCGTGAGGCCAGGGACCTTCGTCATTGCGGCAAATATGGATGAGGGAAAAATGGTTGGGTTGGCTACCCCCATTTTAGAAAATATTCACAGGAGTTTACTTCATGTATTTATGGGTAAATCTCCTTTAAGAATAATGGGACCATTCCAAGTTTTATGGGGATGGATCGCCACTCACTTCTGGACTTATAATGTACAAAATGGATTACAAATTCCTGGAAGTTTTTTCAGGATTTAAGTGAAAGCATTCTCTGGAGTTGCTTCATTAGATGTTAATGCCTATGACCTGAAAGTGAGGCTGATCATGTTTAAGGAATTAAACTTCTTTCCCTATGGAAGTCCGCCAACCGGGCGGTTTGTTAATGATGGAACAGCCCATTTGGATTTGAGGGCATACATGCTAGCTTGAAGGGATGGTGTTCTAGTTGCCAGGATTGACGGAGAAATCATATGTGAGGCCTATGCTCCATATAGATTTGCACGTCAATTCAAATGTATGCAACAGATTGTTGTATCTCCTCTAGTACATGTCAGGTTAGAGCAACATCTAATGGTTGCTCAGCAACTATGGCTGTTGACGTAAAGGGAGAAGACTGGGGCAGTATTTGACCTACCAGTTGAAAAAGAGGCACATAATTTGACTACATATTATGACAAACACTAGATAGCATCATACCCCAAAGGGATATTGAATCACCCAGTCTATCAGGTGGGGAAAAGTAAGAGGACTGTAGAGAAATAAACCCTTCCTCATGAAGGTGATGCTTCCCCACCTAAAGTTTATTCGACAAACTCCTCCTCTATAACTGATTCACTGGATTCATATGATGGGGATGATGAGGCACAACCAGCGGCAAATCGGTTTTGTGCCCGATATAATCCTCCGGTCAGAATTAAAAGACCCACTCCATCAACTCCTGGTGAGTTACTTCATTGTAGTAATTTAATCACTGCTACTTTATAAAGAAATAAGTCTTAATTTCTTATTCTTTATCTGTAGTTGAAGTAGCTAGGAAAAAATTGAATTCAAAAATTGTAGGACCTTCCTCACAGCCTTCATATCTAAGACCAAAGGTTGTCCAGCTATGGTAGAGTTTATATTGTGGTACTGAGACCGCCTGACTGGATTTGTGTGAGGGCCTACAACTCCTTGGAATAGGGAATCTTATGGCTTCTACAAATCTTCAATACGAGGAAATCCCCAATGAAGTGCAGGCTTACATCAGAGAGCTGGAAATGCTCATATATGCCACTGATGAGTCTGTTCCTGTCACCAGGCGGGTGAAGGAAATGATTGATCGTGGCACCACTGTGGGGGCTGGTGGTTCTAGATATGAGGAGTGGCATGAGTATGTGTCTCTTGAAGATGTAATTTTTCTTTCCTTATTTGCTTTGCAACTTGATTTCAGTCGAAGCTTTGTTACTTAAGGAAGCTATTTTATTCATCTTGCAGCTTGTAAAGAAAGGAATTGTGGTTCCTTCGCCACAATATAGCCCTGGTGGTACTTCCATCAGGGCTGCTGCTGATTCTCCTCGCAAACCAGGCAAGATATCTACAAGCCAGCAGGCCATGAATGAGGTGTTGGACATAGCCTTCCATTCGCCAATCCAAGTGCCAATAAGGGAGACTACCGATACTCCCAAAAAACCAAAGAAGAAAAGGCAATGAAAGAGGAAGTCCACAGCTAAAAGTTTCATTAGCAGTGGTAAGTCCTTCAATTAATCATGAGTTTATACTCATGACCACATGGTTACTTATATTTCTGGGGATTGCAGGGGCTTCTTCAATTTCCCCCCTGAGGGAAAGGAATGATCCTCCTTTAAAGACCACAGAGGGTGTTGTGGAACAATCACAGATCTAAGCTGACTTGGTTGCTCATAGAGAAGAGCCAGCATCTATTCCCAGTATCCCTCCTGCTGTTGTTGTAAGAATAGAAGAACCTGTTTCTGGTAAGTCAACAATGCTTCATAAAAATGTTGAACGAAACAACGAATGACTTCCATTCTGTGATACTTCAGGTTCAGCCCCTGCATTAGAGCTTCTGGCGACTATTGAAATTGATGCTGTGATTATATCTGAAGATGTTGTCCAGGGTCAGGGGTTGCAGGACGTAATTCATCAAGAAGATTCAATAAATGCTCCCACTGGTGAGACTAACCAGGATTCTGAAATATCATTGGATGAAATTATGAATCATGTCATGACTTTCAAAGAATTTTATGATCATGCTAAGTTTTCATGTGATTTAGAAGACCTTGGGTGTGAGTGTTATCCTTCGCCCCGTAAATTTTTTTAATTAACACTTCTAATTATGACTGAAAATAATATGCAGTTTCATCCGTAGAAGCTGCTGAACTGCCAATGCCTGAAGAGGGTGTGGACATTGATGTCAACCCTACCATTGCAGAAACATTATCTCAAGTAGAGCTAAACCCAGTAAACCCTCCTGAGACCCATCTTGAAGATCCTTTTGAAACTACATGATTTAGATTTTACCTAAGCCAATGAGCCTAGTAAGCATAGTTTGATTTTTACTAGGATTAATGTAGATAACCCTACAAACTTCAAACCTTTTAATTCCTCAATGGTACCTAAATCATACTAAATGTATGTTTAGTGAGCTAGAACTTGAATTTTATTAAGATTTCCTTTGTCTTTTGTGGGCAGTTTAAAGTCATGCACATCGGACATAAAAAGGCTAATGTTTAAGGTCGAAATATCTTTGACCGAAATGGATTAGAATTGACTCAATTCCTTGAAAATTCATCTGAAAACATATTACCATACTCAAGTATGAGGTAAAATATGTAATCTATGACTTAAGAATATTTGAATCTGAGGAATGATATGAAAAAGAGATAAAAGGTATTAGAAGAAGTGGTTTCCAAGAATGAAGTTACCATTATTTAACAAACCCATTAGGGGTTGAATTATGCAGGGCCACCAAAGGGCATTGGCTACATATTTAAATAAAATAGTATCTTTTGGCTAACAAGTCTGTTATGTAGACTATTTATGCAAGGCCAACTATGGGCACGTGCTGCATAGTTAGGCAAAAGAACTCTCAGAAATTTACTTTCATAGTGCTAAAAGTCAGTGAAAGTTTATGGAGATTCAAATCTTCCAAAGTATAGAGTTTTCTATATGGAAGAGGTACTTGAATATGGAGAAGATATTTCCAAACAAGATTATCGAAGAACTGGATGAATATCACTCCTACGAAGGTCTGACCCAAACGTAGGGAAGAAGAATATAAGCCATAGACTTGAACACTTTCAGATCATGAAAAAAGGATATGGGAAAAATATGTTAAGGATGGCTATTTTTTTCGGATCCCTACATACTTTCATTTAAGACAAATAAGGACAAAAGAGGCATTCTTCCTAAGAATGAAGTTACCACTATCCAAAAAAACCTGTTAGGGGTTGAATTATGCAGGTCCACCTATGGGCATTGGCTGCATAGTCAAATAATAGTATCTTTTGGCTAACAAGTCTGTTATGTAGACTGTTTATGCAAGGCCACCTATGGGCATGTGCTGCATAGTCAGGAAAAATAACTCTCAGAAGTTTGATATTTTTGTGATTAGAAGTCATGAAAAAGGGTTATGAGGATCTGAAAATATTTAAGGTTAGGATTATGACACATAAAGATGGATATTGTTCAATGTATACAGAGATACACAGATCAATTCTAACCATAATCATGTTGTGGTTGGGTCCTGAATTGAAATGTTGGACTTCACTATGTATCCCATAAGGATGAGAATCAAGCCATACGTAGTTCTTAAACTACAGTTTAACGTCGTGTGGGACAAAAGGATTAGAGATCTTAGTTTAGGGTCATAGAGCTTGGACCATTGTAAGAAATACACAGTGTGTGTTTTCATGGGGACTTTTCATCCAAGGGACTGAAAATGGAATTTGGGGTTAGGCCCAAAGACTTGGGGCTGGATTTGAGGGACACTCGAACGTTCCTACGTATCCTATAAGGATGGGAATCAAGCCCACGTAGTTCTAGAAATACCCTCTGTACAAATTTGGTTCGTACATGTGAAGGGTGAAAGGGGACTTTAGTGAAATGATGGTTTAACCCAAGAAAAAAGGTTCGGGAATTGCCATGTATGCACATAGTCTTTAAAATGAAACATGATTGAAAAATCATTGAAAATAATGGTTCCCTATCAGGTGAGGGTATCAAAGAAATTTGTAGTTTATTGTCATACTGGAAAAAAGTGTTGTATATTTTAACATCGTATAACAGGGACGAAAGTGAACCAATGTAAAGATATTGATTCTAAGGGCGGTTTCATGAATTAACATCGTATGAGATGGAGGTGAACCGATGTGAAGAGATTGGTTTTGGGCTTCAACCTTGGGAGGTTGCCTACATACCCAGCCTAGAAGGCAAGGATCAAAGTCTGTCTAGTTCAATTAAAGAATGAATTAATGATCAAGTTGTTCTTGGGGACAACGACCTAAAAAATTATGTTGGGACTTACACATGGTTAGTAGCCCAGAGAGAGTGTTATGGTTGAGGTTTTCTCTAAGCTCACGTGAGTCATACTCGGTGTGAGAAACAAGAGGTAGCAACAACCTTAACAATACATATTTTAATGTCATGTAGGATGTATGAAGGGACTATGCAGTTTAAAGTCTTGTAGTTAGGACTATTGGTGCTGTACAGTTTAGTGTCATGTAGTAGGGACAAAAGTACAGTTTAATGTCATGTAGGATGTATCACAGACCTTCTGTACAGTTTAGCATCATGTAGTTAGGATGATGGGGACAATAGAGTTTAACGTCATGTTGGACGAAAGGGGGACTGTGCAGTTTAATGTCATGCAGTGAGCACAAAAGAGTACACCATTTAATGTCATGTTGGATGCATTGGGGACTTGTTTCACAATTTAACGTCATTTTGAACAAAAAAGGGATGATACATTTTATCATCATGTTGGACGAAAGTGCGAATAGTTTAAGGTCATATGCTTGGACCGTGGATGGTGCAGTTTAATGTCATGCTGGACGGTGGTGTATTTTAAGGTCATACAGGACCTTTGATGATTATGTAGTTTAACGTCTTTCTGGACGTAAGGGACTTTTATATAGTTTAGCATCATGTAGTTAGGACGTCACAGTTTAACTTCTTTCTGGATGTAAGGGACTTGCGAATAGTTTAAGGTCATATGCGTGGACCATTGATGATGCAGTTTAAGGTCATATAGGACCTAATTGCAGTTTAAGGTCATACATGACCATTTGGGGAACTTTTTCACAGTTTAGCGTCATGTGGGATGAAAGTACAAATAGTTTAAGGTCATATGTATAGACCATTGCATTATAGTTTAACGTCATATAGCAAGGACGCACTGGTGCTGCACAGTTTAGTGTCATGTTGCAGGGACATTCGTAAGGTACTTTGCAGTTTATACAAAATACTTCAAAAATCTGGCATTGGTTGGAGTAGTGATGAGTTCTCCATCCATCGAGATTAATGAATAATCTCCATTGGAGTAGAACCTATGTATTGAATAAGGTCCTTCCCATTTTGGCTCAAGCTTGGGAGGTTTCTTTCCTGGTATCATTGGATTTATGAGAACTAATACCAATTCTCCCTGAGTGAATGAACGAAGACGAACTTTTTTGTTAAAATCTCGTGCTATTCGATTTAGATAGATTTCCAAGTGGTGCAAAGTGCACAATCTTTTCTCATATAACTATTCCAATTCATTCAATCGCTTTTGATATTTCTCATCTGTAGATGACTGATTGCAAATGGCTACTCTGAGCGAGGGTAGTTGAACTTCAATGGGCAAGACGGATTCTGTTCCATATAACAATGAATATGGAGTTGACCGAGTTGCAATGTGGGTGGTAGTCTGATAAGACCATAAAGCATGAAAGAGTTTATCAGGCCATGACCTCTTATCTTTATCCACCATCTTTTGCAGTATATTTGAAAGAGTCTTGTTAAAGGCTTCTATCTGTCCGTTGGCTGCTGCATGATACCGAGATGAATGGTTGGATTTGATGTTGTATTCTTGATACAACTTCTTCACCTCGGATGAATAGAAGTTGGTGCCATTTTCTGTTAATATGGTATGAGGGACACCAAATCTGGTAATGATGTTAGACTTGATGAAGCTAACAACACATTTAGAACTGACTTCCTTGAGAGGTATTGCCTCTGCCCATTTGGAAAAGAAGTCAGTAGCAGTAAGAATGTACTTAAACTGCTTGGCTGTAGCCGAAGGGTAAGGTCCCACCACATCCATCCCCCATGTGGCAAATGGCCATGAGTATTTAGTTGTATGAAGCAACTCTGGAGGTTGATGAATGAAGTTGGCATATACTTGGCATGAATTACACTTATTTGTAAAATCAACACAATATCGTATCATTGAAGGCCAAAAGTATCCAAGCCTTCGAATTTGATCAGGCAATCTATGTCCAAACTCGTGGGCACCACAGACTCCTACATGCACTTATTTCTTGAAAGCCATTGTCTCTTCACCATCAATGCATCTTAAGAGAACTCCATCAAAACCACGTTTGTAGAGAATTTTATCTAGGTGATCTGGGCTATCATAAAGAGTAAAATTAACCACATGTCTCTGGATTTGTTCTTTCTCAGCTCTATCAGGTGGAAGTGTTCCATTTTGAAGGTATTCCCTGATAGGTGACATCCATCCTGTAGTATGACCATACGGTTCAGGAATGGGACAAATTTTATTAATTTCCTCTATTCTAATTCGAACATAAGGTGAAATTTCACGACGGTGGGCAATACTGATGGTTGTCTCGTCCTGATTTGGATCTGCCAGAGTTGTGGCTATATTAGCCAGTGCATCAGCTTGAGCATTTTGTGATCTTGGGACATAAGAAAATGTCGGTTCTGAAGGGAATTCCGCCATTAACTCTCTGACGTAATCATACAAAGGGATTAGTTCTTCTTTTTTGATGGAATAATCCCCATTGACTTCTTTGATTACCAAGTATGAATCACCCTTCACCTTTAAGTGATTCACTTGTGCTTGAAGCTCTAATTCCAAGCCTTCAATAAGAGCTTGGTATTCGGCTTCATTATTGGTACCACCTTCCCACAATAAGAAGGAATAAGGTAACACTACCTTTTCTGGAGAAATGATAAAATTCCTAATCCAACTTTGTTGAATTTAGGATTTTCCATTTTCCTCCCTGTTGGACTTCTGGAAGCACCATCAAAATACATTTCCCATGCCTAAGGACTTTCTTGAATAGAGAAGACTTCTTCATCAGGGAGTTCAATATCTGAAGATGTGTCTTCCACTGAAGGGTGTTCAGCTAGGAAATCAACCAGTGTTTGGCCCTTTATCGCCTTTTGAGACACATACTGAATGTCGAATTGCTGCAAAATAACTGCCCACCTTTCTAGACGTCCTGTAAGCATTGGATGACTAAGGATGAATTTGAGCGGGTTATTACGAGATACCAATTGGACCTCATGATGTTGCAGGTAGTGTCTCAACTTCGGAACTACAAAGATTAATGCCAGGTAGCACTTCTCAATACTTGAATACCGAGTTTCTGCTTCAAGCATGGTTCGACTGAGATATTAGAGACTGTTTTCATTCCCAGCATCATTCTTTTGAGCAAGAAAGGCACCCAATGATCTCTCTAGAGCTATCACATAGAGGATAAGTGGTCTTCCTTCAACAGGTGGCATCAGTACTGGTGGAATCAAGAGGTATTTCTTGAGAATATCGAATGCTTCTTTACATTCTTCAGTCCACTGGTAAGTGACTCCCTTCTTCATCAATTTGGTAAAGGGTAAACTTTTGCCTGCCAAATTGGCGATGAAACACCGAATATAGGCTAAGTTTCCTTGAATTCCTCTTAATTATTTCAAATTTTGAGGAGGTGACATACCAAGGATTGACTTGGTCTTCTCAGGATCAACTTCAATACCACGATGGTGTACAACAAAGCCGAGAAATTTTCCTGAGGTTACCCTAAAATCACATTTTAAGGGGTTCATATTCAAATTATGTTGTCGAAGCTTGCAGAATATAACTTCCAAATCAGCCAAGTGATTAGAAAATTGTTTGGATTTAACCAACAAATCGTCTACATAGCATTAAACAAACTTCCCTAAGAAGGGTTTGAAGATACGATGCATGGCGCGCTGATATGTTGCACCTGCATTCTTTAAGCCAAAGGGCATTACCCGGTAACAAAACACACCCTGAGGGGCTCTAAAGGATGTTTATTCCTCATCTTCTGGGGCCATTCAGATCTGATTATATCCAGAATATCCATCCATGAAGTAAAGTGCTTCATAGGCAACTGTTTCATCAATTAGAAGTTCTGTAATCGGAACTGGGAAATCATCCTTATGAAAATGCCGATTAAGATCTCTAAAATTGATACAAACTCTAATTTGTCCATTCTTTATCTTTACAGGGACAATATTAGCCAACTATTTGGGATATTGAACTTATCTAATGAAGTTATCTTTGATAATCTTATCCACTTCAGCTTCAATTTTGGAAGCCTAAGTTGGGTGTGTTCTTCTCGCGGCTTGCTTAAATCCTCGATGTTCTTCTGGTAAACCCAAATGATGAGTAGCAACATCAGGATCAAGCCTGGGCATTTCTGTATAGTTCCAAGAAAAAATATCTCTATTTTTCTTTAGAAAAGAAATATACATCTCTTTCTCTTCAAGGGTCATGGCCGCACTGATTAAAGTGGGGTGTGGATCTTCCTTTGTACCCAGATTTATTTCTCTGATTTCATCCACAGTGGTAGAGATACCCTCTTCAAATGATGGAGGAGAATCTCTGAGATCTTCCTCTTCTTCTTCATCATGTGTTATTTCTTCCGTGTCTACTTTCATAGTAGATGACAAATCATAATTTTCATGATCATAGTAGATGTCAAAATTTGCATATCTTGAAGAAGAAGCTTCCATTTCCGACCCGATTGATGGTGAAGGGTCTTCTTTGGGTAATAAAGAGGAGATGATGGATTGAGAATTGACATCATTGTTCACCTTCGATCTTGCTATAACTTCTTCTGGCCTAATTGGAGAAGTATAGACTTGTTGGATTTCAGTAGATGAAATGAAGACGTCACAATTTGTGCTTTCATCACTGCTTGGTAGATTACCAATTCCTCCCATGTTGTCTGGCTCGATTTCCATAATTGACATTATGGATATTTCCATAAGAGTATTTTGATTTGAGTATACCTTGTCAATTTGACTGATAGGAAACACATAATCTATAATCACATGTTTAAATGGATTTACTATAATTTTTTCCAAACCATATGGAGCATTAACTTTGGTAATCTCCTTTGTTATGGATTTCTCCTTTTTCTTCATGTGATATAATTCTGCCTCAATGTATTGAGACTCACATGTCTTGAATGAGGCCTTATCACCATAAAATGTCCCAACTTGACCATCGAAAAAATATTTGAGACATTGACGGTATGATGAAGGGATAGCTGCATGCTGATGTAGCCAGGGTCTTCCAAGCAAGACCTTGAAAGCTGAGTCTTGATCAACAATCATGAAATATGAATTGGATACAAGATATCTAAACTGAGTTCTGAGTGTAACTTCTCCCAGTGGTTCTTGTTTATTTTTATCATATCCTTGTAAAATCATGGTAGAAGGAGATAAATCAGATTCCGTGAGGCCCAATCGATGAAGTGTATGAATGGGCATGAGGTTGACTCCTGAACCATTGTCAATGAAAGCTCTTCGGACGTCTACACCATTGACCTTGCCAGATAAATACAAAGGTCTGATATGCCCATGCACAACATCATCTTCATATTTATCAGTAAAACATATTATTGCATGGCATTCTGTAGGATTATTCTCTATGTGATAGACTTCAGTAGCAGCAATTTTAGTTTCAAACTCCTGAGGACTTGACAAAGCCTCGATGAGTGCTTCCCGAAGATCTTTTGACAGATTCAAAGCATCCAGAATTGATGACTTGGCTGGTACTTGGGCCAAGTGCTTCAATATATCATACTTTTGATCCAGAGGTCTGCGTTTCCCAACTGGAATATGTGGTTTAGTAGGTACTTTGGAAGCATATTCTTTGGAAATTGATGCATCTTGTATTGGGATAGGAGTTGGCAATATTCCTGGTTTTGTAAGACTAGACCGATTAGATCCATTTACTTGCTGAGTGGAAGAAGATGAAACCTTCAACCGGTCTTCCAAAATAACTGTGCCAGGACTGAATTTTCTATTGGTAGAAGAACTTGCTTGTTCTTGCTGAGCTCGCTGAAGGGCTCTACCACGAGTTTTTGTTGTGTACACAGTACTAGCATGGGTAGAATTGGAATAGTGGCTTCTGAAAGATCCACATCTTCCCCTGTATCCTGAGCCCCTGGAACTTCCTCTGATTCCTCTATTTGATACAGGTAATTCAGGCTCATTGAAATCGAAAATACGACTGGCATATGGATCTGTTAATTGAATCATATTAACAGAACCAAAGATTAACTCTTCGTCTGATGAAGACTCTTCCTGATTAGCCTATTCAGGCTGTTCCGTTTGGTGGGGCGATGCCCGTGGCTTTGAAGTAGATGGAATGAAGTCCTCCAAAGTCAAAGACGACTTAGGCTTTGACACATACTCATCCTCTTCTGATTCTTTTTCTTTCTTTGAATCATGCCGTTTCTTTGAGGACTTTCCCTCTGACGAAGAGGGTTTTTCCGCAAAATTCATGACAAAAGACACAATTGGTTTCATTAATTGTGTTAACAAAATAGCATGAGTTAGATTGATTGTCTTTCTGACCATCCAATCATAATACTTTTGTGCATTTTTGCTTTTAACTTCCTATCATTCATCTTCCTCCTCTGGAACTGTAGAAGTGACACATGCTACCTGGGCTGAGGAGCCTTTCAATGTGACCTATCCCGAGTCGACCATCTTTTGCAGGAGGTATTTGAAGACAAAACACTCCTAGATGGGATGCCCCAACATTTGATGAAAATGGAAATAATTAGTATGGTCTTCATCTCCTTTCTTGTTTGGCCTCTTGGGCATTGTCAATTGAACCAAATTGTTTTCCAGAGCTGAAATGAAATAACCAGGAACTTGTTCATTTCGGAAAGAGTATGTTTTGCTCTTCAAATCCTCAAATTGTTTTCTTCTTTGATCTTTTTGATCATTTGGACGAAAAGGCCTTTGTTTTTGGCGCTCAGAAGGTGGATCCCTTCAAGAAGATGAAGGTTTTGAGGTAGAAATAGGTACAGGTTCTTTTTTGAGCATAACTGTAGTAGTTTCTACTTTACCCATTCTCATTCCTGGAGCTGATGGAATTACACGAGATTTATCCTTAGCCTGTATAAGGGAATCTTCAATCTGCTGAGCGATTGAAGTAAGGTCTCGAAACCCTCCTGTGTATTTCACAGGGATTAACGGTGTGTGTAATTCATCATGCAGATTTGCCACACAGATTGGCAACAATTATTCTTGAGGGAGTTCTAAACTCAAGGAATATGTTAATCCCTTCTAGCGAGTAATGAAATCAGAGACTCTTTAATTCTCCCTTTTCTTACAGTTTGTAAGATCAAAAATTGTTGTCTTTGGAAAAGTTGAGCTGAACTGAAGGAGGAATTTTTGGCAAAGATCCTCCCATCCGGTAATTGACCAGGATTGCAAGCTTGTATACCAAACAAAAGCTGGTCCTTGCGAGGTTCGCACGAAGCATCTGAGTTTCACTACTTCTTGCTGCTCCGGATTTCCCATCATAGGATCGCAACAAAACACATAATGCGTCAAATGTTGTTCAAGATCGCCTGATCCATTGAAAATAGGGAATACTGGGTTCCCAAAACTGGATGGAGGAGAAATTGAATCTACCCATTCAGGGTAAACTTTCTTTTCTGGTTGAACTTGCGCACGCTTCCCTTCCATAGTTTCTAACCATGCTGTTAATGACGCAATAGTGTTATTAAATTTTTAGAAACATTCGGTTGAACTTGGACTTTGGTAGGTGCAATGAATGGAGCTTGGACAGATGTGGCAATTGGTGCTGCAACTTATGGTAGAACTGCCAATCGTTGTTGCACTTGACCCGTAGGATTAGACCTATGAGGGTGTACTGATAGAGGAGGATATTCTTGATCCATCTCAGTAGCTGCAACAAATTTATTTGGCTGACTGACTCCAGCATGCTTAAGAAGAAGACTATTCTGAAGTAGTTCTGCATTCAACCTTCTTAATTCCTTCATTTCTTCCTCCTGTTGTGCAAACCTCTGCTCTAGTGAAAGCGATTGTCCTTCTCCAGAGGAAGGATATGTAACCTAGTTCTTTCCCTTCCCTTTGTTGGATCCTTTTCAGAGAGGGGGAAGTTGGTTACTTGAAGGATTACTTAAGTTCTGAGTAATCCTTTGACTTCATGTACGCACACCTTCATCATTTGTGTCGGTGCGTACATCTTCTTGAGCAGGAACCTCTTCATCTGAGTCCCCTGAGTGAGCCTCATCTGGTGGATCAGCAACAAAGAACTTGATGACATTAATTGATGCATAATTCATCGCATCCCTTCTATCATCATTTCTATGATATTGTCTTCTTCCATGTCTTTGATGAGACATTTCCTTTTGTTGATTCGATCCCTCTGGAACTTCTTGATGAACCGTAATTTGGAGGGAATCTCCTGATAATTTGGCTCTTCGTTCCTCTTGAGGTTTCTTCTCCAATCGAGAAAAGACCGACTTTTTCTGAGGAGGGGATTGATGATTTGAAAAAGTCCCCAGTCCAGTGGACTGGGGTTGTTCTTGCTGTTCTCGCTCAACTCCCCGAATCCTTTTTGTTGATTCTTAGGGTTGGTTTAAAAGAGTCCCCAGTCTGGTGAGCTGGGGTGATTCTTGACATTTTATGTCTGAGAATTTCTTGAAAGTCCTCCTGATCTTGTGAACCTTAGTCCGGAAATTAGCTGGATGCATTAACCTATATCTACTTTTATCACTCGGTTCAAAAGACCGTTGGATGATTTCCGGCACTTCTATCACTTGGTGATGTGCTTACTCCAAACGAGAGGCTTGTTAAATATTCTTTTTTTCTTGATGCAAGATTAATTTGACAACTTGTTCTCTGTATTCTTGATTTTGATAGGAACTAGTTGAAGCCTATTCTTGGGCAAGCTTTTGATTACAAACAAAGCCCATTGACTATGGCCAGCCATGGGCAATAACATTGCATAAGATAATTTTTGGTGGGCTTTGCTGACTGGAGAGCACCATGAAATGCAGTGCTCCATGAACACCCCATCCTCTGACATGAATACCAGATGGTGCATTGGCAATTAACTGACACAATCTTCTTAGTGCGCCAAATCATGAACGTTGAAGGGCTCTCTGCTGCTTTTCAGCCTTTGGATATCGAGAGACTGATAGAGATGCCAAATCAATCTGATGTTGTAACCCTTCTATTATCTTAAGATGAATTTCATATTCATTATAAGATAATACTTTCTTTTTCAACTAACAAATAGTTTTCCATATGTTGAGACGAATATCATGAATTTCATCTTCCATCAACATTTATGTAATATTATATTGAGAGTCAGCCAGAGGCCAAAACATGACTGGAACTTCACCTTTCGCTAGTTGTTTTCTCATATTCAGCATTTCTTCTTTATCATTTAATGAAGATTCTTCTACCTGATTTGACCAGAGTTGGTGTTTCCTTGTTGCTTCATTGGATTCAACAGGATTGGTAGAGAAATTATTGATCAAACTAGAAGATGCATGACTTAGGGGTGGTTCGGAGAATGACCTACACCCTAGGCTATCTTCTGATTGAGAAAGTCTTTCACCTGCTAGTGATGAAGCTTTAGACATGACTGGTTTTGCATTTGCAAGTGCCTCATGATAAGAGGGCTTTCTCAGCACTACATTGTCCACTGGAGCATTTTCCAGGCAATGTGCATCACTACTGCGGAGAGGACTTTCGCAGCGAAATTCATCATCATGGGGAGGACCACCATAATGTGTTACAACAAAAGATGAGATCTATTGCTCCTTGGTCTTCTGGCCACACAGAGGGTTCCTGTGGCACTCATCTGAAGATGAAACTTCAAGATCGACCAAATTGTCATGAAGCAAGCCTTCATTAGGAAGTTTCTTTTGAAGACCTTCGGAATTAATGTTCCCACTATTGGGAACTGAGGGAGTAGAATCTTGAATTCCAAGAGATAATTGTCTGAGGGCTTCAAGAACTCCAGCATCGATCAAGGCCTCGTTACTGATTGACTCTTGATCTCCTGACTGTACTGGGTGGGTCTTTTTCTTAGACGCCTTATTACTCACCTTGGAAACCACTTGTTGATGAAAGTGGCTACTCTGAGCAGGTGTATGTTCCTGATCAGGAAAGATAGCCAGGTTAGGCTTACGATCTCCTCTCAAATCAGGTGTATGTACCTGACTTGGTCGTCCGTATGATATGGGGGAGTATTCCCCATAACCCTCTTAGACTGGAACAGATGTGTGTGTCTGTTCCGGAGTGAATTGTTGATGTATCACTCCACTGGTATGGATAGATTTATGTGTCTTTCCCTGAGATGTCGTTGAAGTTGTTATAATATCCTGGAAGGCATCCAGAATATGAGCAGGGATTTCCTTCTGCTCTTTCACCATTGATAGAATATGCTTGGTGACTTCAGCTACTGGAACGAGAATATACATCCCTTTCGGGATTGGAGCAGGTGTATGTGCCTGCTCCTGTCCTCCTTTTCCTGTCAGTGAATCCTGACAGTACTCAAGTGTGGGGGCATAGAGTTGAGTCTTCCTCCTATTTGTTGTCGGGGCTTTCCGACTAACTTCTCTGAATGCTACCAAGTGTGACTGTTGGTAGGATTGATTAATACCAGCAGGTGTATGTGCCTGCTGATTACACTTCGCCAAACGTGGTTGACGAGATCCATCATATGTATTCATATAAGCCTGCTGACTAGCTGATGATGTATAAATAGGTGTATGTTCCTGCCTATAGTACTCCTCCGGAATTGCCAGGCGGGATTGGCGTGATGCTGCCAAACGAGTCTGCGGGACAGCAAGTTTAAAACAGGCAGGTGTATGTGCCTGCTCATTGCTTTCCACCAAGTTAGGTTGGTGGACTTCTCCGGAGATGGCAGAGATGCGAACCTGCTCACTGTTGATCGTATTCTGCCTCTGGTGGTTTGTCTTGCTTGCTCGGGTTCGAGGAACCTGAGCCGAACGCCTCAAGTCGGTACCCTCATCAGGTTGAGGGTGCACTGTCGCACGAGTCTGGTGGCGATTGTTGGTGGGAGCCCTCAGGAAGGACTCCTGTCTGTTTGAATTAAGGTCCTGAGGGACCTTCTCATTCACCTCCCCAGAATAAGGGAGCGAATGGTGATTGCGTTCTGGGGATAACGACCGGAAACGGTTAGATACGGTAGTCAGCACCGTCTGCTTCTTGATCACTGGTCATCGTTGTCTGGACGACCGATGTGAGTTTTTTACTTGGAGGGCTTTTCGGGCAGCCTCCAGAGTTGGGATGGTACCATGTTGATGGTCCTCCTTAACCAGTGCATTTGATACCCAGCGTTAAAGATGCTGAGTAGGTGATATCGTCCTAAGAGCGGACGATGATCCAGCAGGAGTAGCAACAGTGGAATTTGCAGTAGCAGTATTCACAGGTGTGAACTTGAGAGAAGCCATTCTAGAAATGTAGATGATCTTGGGAAAATAGTGCATGTTTGATATAACAAACGTAATCAAGATAAATTCAGCTACTACATCTTTTGGATGAGCACATGTGTCAATGATTTTTTTTGTTGGCCCTCTCATTGAGTTTTAAATAGGGGCCTAACAAATAGGTAAAACATCATTTTAACTTGGTTAAGGATTCACGTCGGGTTCACCATTTTTTTTTTCCTCAGAATCCAGGGATGACCGCCTTGATGGGAGGTTCAAACGTTCAGATCGGTTTCTAACGGGTTTGTTCGTAGAACCGGAAACATCCAATGATTCCACATCCATTCGGACCTACTTTCCAAAGGTATGTGCTCATTAGTTTTTTGACTAATGAGGCTTAGGAATTTGCATTGGTCGAGAGGATGGGAGGTTGGACTCATCACACCTTTTTGAGGGGAATTATTGTCTACTCCGGGACTCTATTTATAGATTTAAGTTATGTTCGTGAATCCTTATTAAATTACCAAGTATAAAATGATCTTTCCTTCAGATCTAACAATCAATGATCAAATATGTAGGAAATTTAGAGAATCTTTTATATGTATTCGAGGTTCTTCATCGATAGAGAATCATTTGTATTTATTAGAGGTTCTTGGTCAATGGTACTCTTCGACACATTTATATAGAAGTATCTTGGTCATTATGATGACCATTCTGGTTTTAAAGCCACTCAGTGGGGCACTTGAAGTTTATTTTCATTCAGAAAAACATGGATTATTTTGGAGTTGGGATCGAACCCGTAGACGGGCTACCTACGTATCCTTTGTTTTGAAAAGGAATCATAACCCACGTAGTTTGAGTAAGGGAGTATGATGTTTATGATTGATAGCTCAAAGAAGGATCTCATAATTACTTTTACCCTCTAAGCTCACGTGAGTCATGCTCGGTGTGAGAAACAAGAGGTATTGGTAAAAATTAGACAATTGGGACATGAAAGATGCAATCATAAGAAATGATGTGGGACTTATGTATGTATGACTTCCCAGATAAATGAAGTTTAGGATTTACTTTAGGGAAGAAATCCAGGAACAGGGTCCATAAAGGTATATGTGCTTCATGGAGATTTTGAATACTCTAACTTGGGGCTTACTCTTGAAAAGGAGGCCCGAATTAGGAGAAGACTTATGATTGGGTTTTACTCCGGAAAAGGAATCCCAGATCAAAGGTAAATTAGGACTGGTTAAGAGAAATTAAGACTGGGGCTTACTCATGAAAAGGAGGCCTAGGTCAAGGATTAAGGTTTGGGGCTTACTCCTGAGGAGGATGCCCAAATTAGGGGACTGGGGCTTACTCATAAGGAGGATTCCCAGATTTGGTAACTTTAAGAATTGGGGCTTACTCCTAAGGAATATTCCCAAGTTAAGAATTATGACTGGGGCTTACTCCTAAGGAGGATGCCCAAACTTGAGACTGGGGCTTACTCCTGAAAAGGTAGCCCAGGTTTGGGGATCTGGGGTTACTCCTAAGAGGATGCCCAAAATTTAGAGGACTTATGACTAGGGATTATTCCTGAAAAGGAGACCCAGGTTAAGGATTCTCTCATCTTAAAGGATGAGGTTAAATGAATGAAATCTCAATCTTTAGTGACATAAAGATGTGTAAATCACTAGGTTTTCAGAGATATTCCACAGAATTCCTTTCAGATAAGGAAGTCAAATCAAGAAATCATGCCATAAATGGCTTTGAAGAGTGTCTTGAACACTGAATATTGAATAGGAAATGTGTAATGGCTTAAGAGGGGTGAAATGGGCAATAAAGGCATCCAAAAAGGCAGGGGCGCGCAAGTCCTGGAAGGCGTGCAGGAACTGCGTGGGCGCGCAAGTCCTGGTCGCGCAGGTATACGCCTACGCAACACGTTTGGTACTTGCACAGTGTTCAACCAGCAGGGTAATACTTGAGCAACCTTTGTTTAAGGCCTTTAGAATCCTCTTGATTTTATTCCATCAGAGGGGCGCGCAGGTTCTATTGAAGGAGTAAGGCGGCGCGCAAGTGTGGCCATTTCCCTTAAGGGCTGGCCACCTAGGCGCGCAAGTGTTGATGAGTTTCAACACTTAGGCCTTCCTCCCCCTCTTTAGATCTTTTGTTCTAGGTAAGAAATTACCTTATCAGTGTTCCAGAATCTTTGAGAAGATACTAGGGTGTCGGGAGCTCAAATCTGAGTTTCTAGAAAAATTCATCCCCGAATAGGGGGCCCACAAGGTCTATTTATAGGCAGGGAGAAGACCCCGGGCGGTTATCACTTAGGTCGCGCAAGTCACTTGCGCAACCATAATTCATCATACAAGTGGACTTGTGCAACTATGAGGAAACTTGCACGGTTTATGGGCAATCTTCTCCTTGTTCATCCCTTTGTCGATTTTTGATATTTTCTTCAAAGGATGGATCAATTTGTGCTAAGTCGTTTCCCTTTACATTCCTTTGGACTCTATGACGAAAAAGGAGCACCAACAAAGAGGAAGGAGAATATATTTGGAAAATTCAAAAAATATGAATTTTGGTAACAATAAGTTGTATTCTTATAGAACATTGTAACCAATGAAGGAATCTCAGTTGAACCTACCAAGATAAAGGCTACAGAGGAGTGGCTCCATCCTATAATATTAATTGAGATTCATAGTTTCCTTATCTTTTTAGGATATTATAGTAGGTTTGTGAAAAAATCATGACTTTATATTACACTAACCAAATTAACATGAAATAAATCTAAGTGTATATAGACAAATGATTGTGAAGAAATTTTCCATGAACTAAAGAAGAGATTGGTTATTTTGTGTATGTTAAATCTACCATCTATCAGAGAAATATTTTTTATTTATAGTGTTACATCTCTAAAAGGGATTGGGTGTGTCCTCATGAAAAATGACAAGGTGATCACTTATGCAACTCAATAGTCAAAACCTTATGAAGAGAATTATTTCCTTCATGAGCTAGAGTTAGTTGTAGTTATTTTTTCTTTGAATATATGGAGGCACTATATTTATGGAGAGTAATTTGATATATACAAAAAGCACCAAATTTTTAAGTAGATATTCATACAAAATAAATTTAACATTAGAAAATGGATATGGTTGAATATTCTTAAATAATATGAATTTCTGATTCATTATCACCCAGGAAAATAAAAAAAGTCACAGATGCATTAAGTCAGAATGACCCAATTGTTCTAGAAATGATGTGGATTCAAGGAGATCCATTGATTGAGGGCCTAGTATGGTTGGGATTGGGAATCATAAGGGAAGGGACATTATAAATACTATTCCAAATTATTTCTCAACCATCATTACTAGAGAATATCAAGATTTATCAAAGGGAATATCCTTTACTATAAAAATGATATATAGGTTATAAATAATGGGAAGTTTTTACAAGGCTAGGTGTCCCATATATCATGAATATAAAGAAGGAGATAATGTGTCAAGATCATTTCTATGCATTCTCTATACATCCTAGAATCACTAAAATATATATGGGCCTTCTTTATCATTATCAGTGTGATAGTATGAAAAGGGAGATTTTTTAGTACACTAAAAGGTGTTTGGTGTGTCAACAAGTGTAGGCAGAGTGAAAACTTCCTAATGGGGTATTGAAAACACTACCCACACCAACATGGAAGTTCCAAAATATCACTATGTACTTCATAAATTATCTCCCAAAAATATCCAAATAAAAAAAATGATATGGGTTATAGTAAATTGACTCTCCAAGAAAGTACATTTCATTGCTATTTGGGAATATTTATCTCTTGAACAACTTGTCATGATATACATAAAGGAATTGGTGAGGCTCAATGAGGTGCCACATTCAATCCTTTCTTATCATGATACTAGGTTTACATATAAATTCAAGATAATAATTCTACATGATATGAATGTTGAATTGAATTTCATTGTGTCCTATCACCCCCAAACCAATGTCCAATATAAAATGACTATTCAGACAATTTAGTACATGCTATGAAAATTATAAATTGAATTTATAGGGGGATGGGATCAACACCTCCCATTATATGAGTTCTAATACAACATATTACACTCATTTATTCAAATAAAATCCTATAAATCTCTATATAGGAAGTTATGTGTAACTCTTACATGTAGGGAATTTGGTGAGATAAATCTACTTGGGCCAAATTTTGTGCAAGAGTTGACAAAACATTTTCATGAAATCAAACAATAAATAAAATTTTTTCATATTTGGTATAATAGATATGATAAAAACCATTCATGGTAGTTTGATATTGGAGACAAACTTTTCCTTTTGATATCACCATGGAAGAGATTCATGTAGTTTGGAAATAAAGGTAAGCTAAGCACTAGGTACATGGTCCCCTTTGAAATCCTTGATAGCATAGAAGCAGTGGACTATAGGCTAGCACTTCCACTAATTATAGATCATGTTCACAATGTATTAAACATATATATATTGAGTAATTACATATCTTATCTCTCATGTGTACTGAATCCAGAGGTGGTACAACTGGAATGTGACCTCTCTTATGAGGAGCATCTGATGGAGATATTCGATCATAGAGACAAATTTCTACACAATAAGACATCTCACAATATAAAATTTTTGTGTAGGAACCATAAGTATGTAGAGGATACATGTGAACCATAGGAAACAATTAAACAAAAGTACCCTCACCTATTCTCAACCAAGAAAATGAGTTTAAATTTTGGGAGAAACATTTCTAAATTGGGGAAGAATGTAATGACCCAAGCTTTTTAAATGATGTTTGATTCCTAATAAAATGTGTTTTATATTATATAATGTTATACACATACAAAATATAGAGTAACCAAAGAAAACATTTTCTCATTTACAAACATCATTAAATTATTTTTTGACAAAACCAATGAATATGATAAACATTACAATTGGACAAACAAATAAAATAGAAAATCTAAAATGGGAAAATATGGATCGCCCCAAATCTATTAGAATCATCACCCCCATGATCAAAACTATAAAAATGAAACAAAATATTATTAAACCAATAAACATCATAAAAAAATTAAAAATATATCTTTAGGAGAAATTGTAGTGAATATTGAGTCAAATAATGAAGTGGTATTTATAGGGAGCAATGTGACCACTGCAATAGTAATATGACTATTGGTAAAATTTGGTATTTGGTCAATAAAAATGTTGATATATTTAAATATTGGTAACTATACATGTTGGTAATAATTTTATCATTATAATTAGTGTTTATAAGTAGTAATGACAGTGATAATTGATGAAAAAAGGAGAAATGATGGCCTCAACCAATATAGTCATGTCATTTGAAGCTTATTTTTCAGAACATGGGAAGGTGGTAGCGTCATTGCGGTTCTCCATTGACCAAGCCCAAGATGAGCTTCAAAAGGTGAGGATTGGAAAAAATCACCTACAGGATATGTTCATGTTAGTGGAGGCTACCACTAGGTCAATTTTAGTTTATCCACCCAATGTAATTACCAACATCACACACCTTACCCTTAGGGAATATGTGTGTGTAATAAGGGGTTACGTTTCAAGGCCTTAGTTACACAAAGAGTAATTTCCTTTGTATAAATAAAATTTTTATTCCATCAATCACAATTTGAGAATAATTTTGTTTAATAAAATATGTGTTTAAGTAAGATCATTTTGATAAATTGACACTTGGATGCAAATAAAACATAATTAAACATTTAGATAATATATTCACTTTTTAATAAAATTATGTATTATGAATAATATTTTAATAAATTAGTCTTTTAAAACACTCTTATTTAATTATAAATGATAAAATAATTTTGTATTATCCTAGGAAATTTTTATAATTGTTAGAAATTTGACTGTGACTTAAAAATTTCTTTTTTTTTAAGAATTAATTATGTATATATTTAAAAGTTAAAAATATAATATTTATAGAAGTATTTTTCATAAATTAAATATTATATATGAAATAAATATTTTAGAATTTGTTTTGGGTGATTTTTGAGAATATTCTAAAATACTTTATTTTTCTGTGAATACTAAAAATACAATTTTGGGTTTTTGGTATGTTTTATGACTTAATATTTATGTCATAATGATTTAATATTTAATTTACCATAATCCATGCCCTAAAATGTATTATTTTATTAATATTAAGTATTTTAATATATTTTCATCAATTTCCAAAACTGTAAGTGACTTCACAAAGTCTAAAATGAAAATTTTTATTTTAAAAACATTATTTTTTGGAAAAACTAATTTTCCATATACAAAGAAGCATTAAAATGGTGTTTATTTCTAATGGATTAAAATATTATAAAGTATGGATGAAATTTCCAAAATAATGAGTAAAAACCATGGTTAATCCAATGGTTTTTAATTTTCCACAATATCGATTTCCAAGACCTATATTTAGAAATTATTAAACAATTCCTCTAATTTTACTATAAATACCCACCCATTTCACCACTTCTATTCAGTCCCAATCCATCATACATAAAGATCATCTGATCTGGTGTAACACCACAAGATTTTATGGTGTTTATATATTTAAATTTGATCTCTTATATATCTTATGTTTCATGCAACACCCAACTTAAACGAACAATGAAATATTATTATGTGATTTTTTAACATAGTTGTTAAATTAACGGGAATCAATAGTCATAACCACATTATGTAATATATAATTTTAAAACCCTTTTTAAATGTATTAAGTAATTAATATTAGTGAATTATATTAATAAAATTTATATATTAATTTGTTTTACATTCTTCCAATAGATTTGATATGCATAAGATAAGAACAAGTCCAATTTTATGTATAAAAGTTATATTTTTCTAAGGGTAGTTTGTTCACCTTTTGATGTGCATATGTTTTAAAACTAAATTTTAAAACTTTTATAAATTATATTTGTCAATAAAACATTATTTTTTAAATTGGAATATAAAAATTAGCTTATGGTGATATTTTTGATTTTCTAGAAAATACTTATTCTCCAGTGAATAGTGAAAAATACTACATTTTAATTGAAATTTGACTTCTCATCTAAATAATTTATAATTTAAATAATATTTTTAAATTTATTTTAAAGTAAAATTATATAAATTATAAATATATAAATTCAATTTAGGTCATTAGACTCATTTTTATATTGAATTTATATATAAAGACATACTAAACTTTTGAACATTTTCACTTTAAAAAAAACCGCTTTCTCACCCCATTAGTGATAATTATTGTAAATTAATTTCAACCACTTATTTGTTTAATATTTTGAAAAATGGATTACATATTTAAATTTAGGATGTCAAAATTAATTAAATATAACCCTTTTTGTTTTGGTCAATATGAATAGTAACCTTAGAAATTTTTGTTTCCACGGTTAAGGGTAAAACAAGTAATTAAGGGTAAAAATAATTATGATAAGGATTAGAAAATTACACTGAAACTTGTCATAATTTTATTGTATGACTGAGTGTCAACAAAAATAATCCTTGAACCAATTTTATTACCCCTATTATCCACTTGTATGACTTCAATCATCTTATAGTATATTATTTAAAGAGAACTATAAGATGTTACATTTATGATTTTAACAACTATAAAATTTTTAATATGGTTTTATCCAAAATTTATCTTTGACTATAAATATTATTTTAAAATATAATTTAATTTAATTTTTCATAGTAATTTATTTTTAATTTTTATTGAAGAAATAAGTACCATAAATAATTACACAATAATGATGTAGTAATTATACAATTAATGAAAATATAAAATAAATTAAATCAAAAATATTAAAATAAATATAATTTGAATTAATTAAGGTGATACAAAAAATTTATAGATTATTATAAAAACATAGGGGTGTATTAAATGTTTTTTTAAGCTATATGGTTTTTTTATATTTTTAAAGATCAAAGAAATAAATTGTTTCAAAATTGGCATTAATTATATTTTAAAATATATAATATTTAATTAAAGGATATAAAGTTCATGAAAATATTAAATTTGGCCATATTATTTGTATATGGTTTAAAATTTAATCTATGATCCATTTATGATTCTTCTTGCAGTTTATAGTGACTATATTAACCCTCAAAGAATAAAAATCCATGTTGTTATTGTAAAAGTTAGAGGAATTAAATAAGGGTTAAAATAAAAAGATAATGGTATATCCTTGAAATAAACAAGTCAAAAAATTATTGTATGAATATGATTTTACCCGTATAAACATAATATATAATTTTAGTTGTTTAATAGGAACTTTTCCATGAAAATGACTTATATATTATTAAAATCAAAGATAGTTACAAGGTGTTTCTCTCATTGTTTTTAATATCTTTTATGTGTCCACATAAGGAAAATGTAAACTCTTAATTAACCTAAATGATTATTTTCATATTAAGAAAATTATTTCCACAATATGAATTTATTTTTAATTTTTAGAAATTATATAATTACCCTAATTGCTTCGTAAATGCTAAACCAATATTAATTTATTTAATAGAAAAATAAAATATTGTATTTTAAAAATATTAATTTTCATATATTTTGGATGAATTAATGTTTATAAAGAATTTTTAAGATGTATAAGATATCTTATAGATGTTTTAAATAATTATATTAAGATTCTCCATTAGTCTTGTTGTATTTGAAGTCAAATAAAAAGAATAGTGACAAAATTGACAATAATAATAATTTTAAAAATATATATTTTATTAAATCATTTAAAATTTAAAAAATATAATATTTGTAAATTTGAATGTAATATAGTTAAAAACATAATAAATGGTCCATTTATGAGTCATTTTTATATTTATATTAACATTATTAACCCTTTATAATTAAAATAATGATTACCATGGTTCAAGTAAAAAAATAATTAACCAAGGGGTTAATAAAAAAAGATAAGGTTTAAAATGAAACATAAAATTGTTTAAATTAGATTTTTTTTATTATATTACAAGCCTAAATTATCTTATATTTGAATCCAATTCCATTTTGATTCATTTTTAATGAAAAATGGATTTATTATAATTTATTCTTTTCATAAATTCCTAAAGTTCCCCTCACCTCAATTATAAAAGGTCACTCCTTCCTTCACTTTATTTCACCACCATGAGCCTTCTAGCTCAACCATACCCTAAAAATTTATCTTAAAAACTTATTTATCAAAGATATGGAAGTTTTTTTATCCTCAAAATACCAACCTTAGTGTGTTTAAGAAGAAATATAATGGAGTATTCTTTAAGGGAAGGTAATAATTCCTACTCACTCTTTCAAGTTTATTTCTTCTTCTACCTCATCTCCATGTGTTGTTTACATGATAAAATAATAAATTTAGTATAATCTATATTATGAAATTTTATTATGATTATGGAACAACCATATTCCATATTTTATCCATCCTATGAAAAACTAAAGCACCCTGCATGCATTCGTACGACTTACCATCTCCACCCTATAGTCTAATTAGTTTTTCAGTATCACATTTCATTGATTTGTATAATGATGGAAATAACTTATATTTATGATAATTATGAAATGATATACATTTTGTAAAAATTAATTTACCATCCACTTCTTTACCATTTTACCCATTAATGGAATGATATTGTTGCTCATGTGTACGTACAGTTTACCGTCTCCACGACGCGATGTGATTCATTTTACACATCCAACCTTCAAGAATGATTATAAAAATTTATATAATGAATAAATATGATATATATGAACTTAATATCATTATATAGTTAATTTAACTATATCATATTCATAAGATCTAGGGCTTACGCAAAAAAACCTATATAAGAAAATGAAGCAGTTAACACATGAAACAAGGGTAATAACGAAATAATATTAACAAATATTTGATAAGATTATATAATTAGACTGTATAGGATATCATAAATATTAAAATGGTTTTTTTATACATTAATAACATTACTTAAACTATTATACAAGATTTTAAATCATGTATAATGAAAAGGAAGTATGAGGTAAGGTATTTTGTCTCAATTTCACTTCATTGAGGCATATTTCGATATTATGAAACTAGTTTATTTTATATGGTGTATATACTACCCTTTTTATTTATCATCATAATTAATTGAATATTTAATTAAATATCCATATTTATTGTATCATGGATATTATTATTAACTATAAGTATACCATTTTTACATAAGGTGTTTACTTTTAAAGTTATTTGATTAACTAGGAAAATAATGTTAAACCTTTATCCTTTACTCTATATAGATACTTGTTGTAAAGTAATATTGACTCATGAATTAAATCAAAAAATTTGATATATGAGGAATGATTTGAAAATTTATACATGGGTAGGGCCTAGTTATAGATAACACCTTAATGTATTGATAGTCTCATGAGACAAATAAATTTTCCAAATTAAATGGTTTTTACCCATAATGATTAAACTGTGTTGTGAAAGGTCTTGATAGTATAGATACCATAATGTATGAGATCATAAAATAAAATAGTAAGAATTTTCTACATTAAGAACACAATTATTTTTTATTGATGTTATTTTCACTATGGTATTATCGGTGTATTAAAATTGTGAACAAGCTGTTGATTAAATGGAATTTTTTTCCAATTATATACAATTTCATAATGTTTATTCTTTATTCTATAATGGTAGAAAATTTATTGATTATATGTAATTTGTTTTCAGTTTTTTATCATGCCACATTTATTATGATTCATTGATTCGAGATAACTTTTGTTATATGTAACCCTTACTGACCATCTGAGATCACACTTTTATTTGTTCTACGTTTTATCCAAGATATGAAGATCAAATGTTTGAATGAGCTCAAGTATGAAACTTACTTTCCTTTATTATGTTCTATGTTTAATTAACAATGTGTTAAGGATACCATGTATATATCTTGTTCTCCAAAACTACTATGAATTTCTATCCTTCGGGATTGAATCTTGTATCTATAAAAATTTAATAATATAAGGCACTGGCACCAGGATTATGGTTTGGGGTCATTAAAGTTGGTATTAGGGAAAGTTTATTAGAAATATTGGGAACTAGATTTAAGAAAACATAGATTAGAAAACATAACCCTATGACTGACATTAAGGATAAGTATAAGTATAGTATATCATCCTATTAATTTGGTAATAACCATGGATAACCTAGGTTAAACCTATGAAATCATAAATGAGAAGAAGATGTCATGGTTTAGAGAACCAATAAATGATTCTTCATGACTATATCACTATGATTAGTGTTTCTTACACTATGATTTGGGTTTTAGTAAATGGTGAGAATTGAATTAATTGAGTTAACATTGAATGTGATAGACAATGTGCTGATGAGAAACCAAATGTAATGATGACTAGATTAAAGGATATTACAATCATTCCAAATCAGTTATCATCATATATGATTAACAACTTACACCTTAAACAACTCCCTAACTCACTAAATAATAGAAGGATATAGTTTTTTGAGAGCTTGGATGGTAAAGACCATGGAGGAAAAAAAGAATAAGTTTCCTATATGTCAATAATGTGAGAAGAAACATCCAAGTTAATGTTTTATTGTAATTGAAATATTTTTTTGGATGTAGAAAATAAGGATATGAAGAAAGTAATTTCTAAGGAAAAATTTAAAGTTTGGAATAATAGTCTCCTTATGGTATTATTGATGGTTGAATGTTTTAAATTCGGAAAATATGCTCCTTATTAAACCCTATGTACTAGGGAAAAATCATGAATAAAATAAGTAAGGTTGTAAAATTAATGGTTATAATACTTATGATAAAGATAATAAAAATTAAAATTAATAGGAAGGAGGTATTGAGGAATAATATGATGAAGCATAATTAATGGTTTTATATTTAAGTAAAATGATTAAATTTATTATGTATTTAAATTCAATAATTATTTTATCAATGACACTTTGGTTATAAGAATCATGAGTTATATAAGTACTATACTGTAGTACTTCTTTCAGGATTTGGAAACATGTGAGGAATAGTAATAGTAACCAAGAGAAGTTATTTTGTTGAGATTTTATCTTTTGGAAAACACATGATTTATAGAAGATAAACCTTGATATATCTTGATGTTGAGATAATAATGACAAAGAGATGTTTATGGGATACTATTAGTGATTATGAAATAGGATAGTGATTTTATTTTTTATGGTATCTATATAGGGTTTACTACATGTTTGGATTAAAGGAATATATTCAACAATGTGATGTTTTATTTTTAGAAGTATGAATGTTTTTATTAAGGTTTAAATCTTATAAGGGTATTTATATAATGAATATAATATTTTTTGGTAAAATATAATGTTAATTTGATTTTAGAAATTCAGTGACCTTTCTTCTACTTTTATTACAGATTTATCTTGTTTGAGTGTTAAGGTTAACTACTTATGTAATGGATTAAGTTGAACTTTTGGAAATTATTGTCTGAGGTTAAAGTATGAAATGTGATAACCATTTTGATTTTGGTAAATATTTAAAGGATCAAAGAATTAATTATGTTCATTTTGGTAAAAGTGCTTCAGAAATAAAAAATCATATTGAATATCCACCCCCAGATGTAAAGAATGAAGTGGTTATTGATCGTAGAATAGATAAAGGATGTGATTAAACTTTTATGTAAATAAATCAAGTGATTTTTCTTTCTTGGTTGCTTTATCTAGATAGTAAAAAGAATCCATCAAATATTGATTAAGGATTTTGGAATTAAAAAATTTATCCATTTAATTTTATTTTTTAGAAATAAATGGTCTTCTAACCCCATAAAAATTTTTGGCAATGTGATGGTTAAATTTCTTATGACCATGTCTTCTATCACTCTCCATCAGAACATGGTAGTTAGATTTCGATTCTATGTCCATGTTTTCACTTCACACTAATTTTATCCTATTTAAAATAGTAATTTGTTGGAAACCTTAACATTTAATTTTATCTATCATTAATAGGATGTTTTATTAACACTTACTATGATATGGGGTTCCCACAAAGTAATTTTCATTTATCAACCTTTGATTTTCGAAGTTCAATATCAAATTATGAGGATTCAATTTATTAAAAGAGGGGAGAGTGTAACTCCACATGATTTTATGTTGTGTCTATTTTTAAATTTAATACCTTATATATCTTATGTTTCATGCAACACCAATATTAAAAAATAATGAACTATTATTATGTGATCATTATAACATAGTTGTTAAATTAACGGAAATAAATAGTGTTAACCTCATTATGAAATATATAATTTTTCAAATCATTGTTAATGTACTAATTAATTACTATTATTTAATGATAATAATAAAATTAATATATTATATATTAGATCAAATGTTTTTACTTTCATCCAATAGATTTTATAGGTATACGATAAGAACAAATCCAATTTTACGTATAAGAAGATATATTTTTCTAAAGGTGGTATTGCTGCTTTTTTATGGTTCACTTTATTAAAAACTAAATTTTTACACTTTTATAAATTCTATTTGAAAAAATAAAATTTATTTTTTAAAGCTTAATGTCATAATTAGCTTAGGGTGAATTTTTTTTATTTTTTAGAAAATATTTATTTTCTAATGAATAGTGAAAATATTGCATTTTTGTTGAAAACTGACTTTTCATATAAATAATTTATATTTATAAATTATATTTTAAATTCATTTCAATGTAAAATTATATCAATTATATATCTATTAATTCAAGTTAGGTCATTTTAATCGTTTTTATATTAAAATAAATATAAAAACATAGTAAACTTTTGAACATTTTCACTTTAAAAACTCACTTTCTTGCCCCGTTTACGGTATTAATTGTAAATTAATTTTATAAAATTATATGTTTATAATTTTTAAAAATCAATTCCATATTTTTATTTAGGAGGTACAAATTATTTAAATAGGTCCCTTTTCCTTTTTCCCAATATGAATAGTAACTTTAGTAATTTTTGTTACCACTATTAAGGGTAAATCAAGTAATTAAGTGTAACAATAATTACGATAAGGAATAGAAAATTACCCTAAAACATGTAATAATTTTATTATATAATTTATTTAGACCAAAATAATCTTTTTTACAAATTTATGACCTCTTGGATCCAGTTTTATTACATTAATTTTCTTAGAATATATTATTTGAGGAAAAGTCAAAGATGTTACACTTATGATTTTAATAATTATAACATTTTAAATATGGTGTAATCCAAAAGGTATATTTGAATATAAATATTATTTTTAAATATAAATTAATTATATTCAACATAGTAGTTTCTTTTTATTTTTTAGTGAAGAAATAAGTACTTTAAATAATTTCACAATGATGATGTAGTATTTATTAAATTAATGAAATTATCAAATAAATGATATTAAAATATATTAAAATAAATATAATGTTAATAAATTAAAGTTATGCAATAATTTTATAAATTATTAAATAATATTATTAATGTATTAAATGATTTTATTTGAATTTGTGTCATTATATTTATATTATTAAAAGTTAAGGTAATGAATATGGTTAAAATTGACAATAATGATATTTTAAAATAAATAATATTTTATTAAATGATATAAAATTACTTAAAAATATTAAATTATGAAAACTTTTTGGTATAAGGTAGAAAATGTTTTAAATGAGCCATTTATGGGTCATTTGGAATTTTATAGTTATTATATTAACCATCAGTGAGTAAAAAACCATGTTGTGATGGTAAGAGTTAAAGGAATTAAATAAGGGTTAAAACAAAATGATATTAGTACAAACATGACATAAACTTGTAAAAAATATTGGATGAATATTATTATACCCTTATAACCTTAAGAACTAATTTTAGTTGTTTAATAGACACTTTCCATGAAAATGAATTATATATTATTTAAATTAAATATAGTTACAAAGTGTCACTCTCTTTGTTTTTAATATCTTTTATGTGTCCACTTGGGAAAAAGGTAAAATATAAATGTACCAAAATACTTATTTTTATATTAAGGAAATTATTTCAATAATATAAATTTATTTTGAATTTTTATAAATTATATAATTTCTTTAATTGGTTCTTCAGTACTAAAACAATATTTATTTAATTAATAGAAAAATAAAATAATTGATTTTAAAAATATTAATTTTGATAAATTTATTAATGAGTTAATGTGTATAAATGATTTTAAGTATATATATGATATATTACATAAGTTTTAAATAATTGTATTTGAATTCCCCTATTTTCATGTTGTATTTGATGTCAAATTTATAAATAGTGACAAAATTGACATTAATAATAAATTATAAAACTAATAAATTATTAAATTATTGAAAATTAATAACATATTATCACTAACCAATTGAATGTAATATAGTTAAAACATGATAAATGGAAAATTTATGAGTTCATTTTTTCATTTATAGAATCATTATTAACCCTTTATAATTAAAATAAAAGTTACCATGGTTAAAGTCAAAAATAATTAACCAAGGGTTGATTAAAAATATAAGGTTTTAAATGACCCTTAATCCTATTTTAATTTTATTTTATTATTATATTAAAAATCTTATATAACATATCTTTGAATCCCTTTCCATTTTGAGGAATTTGGCATTATAAATTAATTTATTATAAATTAATATTTTGAGAAACGCTTAAAGTGACCCACACTTCAATTATAATAGGGAACCCCTTCTGTCATGTCATTTCACCACCTTGAGACTTATAAATAAACCAATACCTACTAATTTATCTTTCCAGCTTCCTTATTCAAGTTATGTAGGTTATGTTTTCTTCAAAATACCAACTTGAGTGTCACTAAGATGAGATCTAAAGGAGGATTCTTTAAGAGAAGGTAATCATATTTACTCACTCTTTCAAGTTTATTTCTTATTATAATTTCTCTAAATGTGTTGTTTAAATGATAAAATAATAACTACTATATCATATATATTATTATATGTTATTATAATTCTAGGAAAAACATATTAAACATTTTATCCATCCAATGAAAAATAAAAGCACCCCTTCTGAGTACGTATAACTTACTATCTCCACGTTGTGGTGTAATTTGTTTTTCATCACCACATGAATTGGATGGGTATAATGGTGTAAAAATATAAATATATATATATATATATATAATATAATTATGAAATGATATTTATTCTTTAAAAATTAATATACCATCTACATACTTACCATTTTACCCATTAATGGAATGATATCGTCGCTCAGGCATGCATACGGTCTACCGTCCCCATGACACGTTGCCATTCATTTTCTATATACAAAATTTAATAATGGTTATAAAAATGTATATAATGAATAAATAAGGTGTATATAACCTTAATATCATTATTGAGTTTATAGAACAATATTCTATGCACAAGAACTGATACTTACATGAAAAAACATGCATAGTAAAATGAAGTTGTTAACACCCGAAACACAACTAAGAACAAACTAATATTGAAAAAAAGGTGGTAAGATGATATAAGGTGATCATATAGGATACCATAAATATTAAAATGGTTTTGGTATAAAATTTTAGCATGCTTTAAAAAATTATAAAGTAGATTAAAGCACGTAAAACCAAAAGTAAGCATGAGGTAAGGAACTTTGTATCAATTTTACTTCATTGAGAAATATTTTAATATTATGCACCTAATTTCAATTATATGGTGTATATACTTCCCATTTTATTTATAATCATCATTAAATAAATATTTAATTACATATCTATATTTCTTGTATCATGGATATGATTATTTCCTAAGTCGTGTGACATTTTTACATATGATGTTTACATTAAATTTTATTTGATTAATTGAAGAAATAATCCTAAATATATATATTTTACTCAACATGAATATTTATTGATAATTAATATTGATTCATTAATTAAATCAATCTTTTCAATATATTATTATTTCTTTGTACATGAATCCACGGGTGGGTCCCGATTATAGATATCCCTTTGATGCATCGATAGCCTCATGAGATGAATAAGTTGACCAAATTAAATGGGTTTTACCCATAATTATTAAACTACCTTATGAATGTTCTTGATATTATAGATATAGTGATGTCTGAGATCATGGATTCCAATAGTAAGAATTTTTTCTATAAGAACTCATTTATTGTTTATCCATGTGCTTTTTACTATGATATTACCAGTGGATTCAGATTGTGCACAAGTTATTGATTAAACGGAATTTGTTTCTAATTATTTACATTTACATAATATTTATTAATTATACTCTCATGATTTGAAATTTATTGATTATATTTAATGCTTTTTTAGCTTTGTATCATTCCATATTGATTATGATTTATTGATTCAAGATAAATTTCATTGTATGATACCCTTATTGAGCATCTGGTCTCACCCTTTTATTTCTTCTACTTTTTCCCCAGGATATGAAGATAAAATAGTTTAATGATATAAAGGATGAAAATTAATTTCCTTTGTTATTTTCTATGTTTAATTACCAACATTTAAGGGCACCATGTATGTATCTTGTTCTCTAAACTTGTTAAATTGTTTGATCTTTTGGTATTTTAATCTTGTATCTATGCCAATATAAAAAATTAAGGTGATATATCTGGGATTTTGGGGTTGGGTTTATTACATATGGCCTCTAAAATAGTCCCCACAAGGTGTCTTTAAACCCATAACATTCCATCCACAAGATTTAGGAGAAACTCTTTAAGGTAATGGAATTCTCATCATCTTCTTTTCCTTTCAAGTAATTATTTTTGTGTATGTATTCTAAAGGGTATGTTAATTTATTTTCTTATTATTTTTATCATACCATTACTTTAAGAATACTTTTTTATCTATTGGAGACCTTTATTCTATCTCATTTTACCCATTTTTATATCCATGTTTTATACTCACCTTGTTGTCCAATTTACTTCTCAATTTCTCTCTTTTGTGTAAGAAATTCTAATATTGTGAATACTGAAACCATTTTGTTATTAATTTATATTCAAATAGATGTTAATATATCTTATTTATTTTGGTATATACATATAAAAACACAATTTCTATTTTTTATGGGTTAAAATGGATGTTATTTTCAAGCCTTTAAGTACTTACATACTCAATTATTTTATATGAAACTCATACATTAATCTTGCTAGTTTGTTGAAAAAACTGATTTATTATGATCAATGTGGCTCATATAAAATTAATAAATATGAAGGGTTCAACATAATATCTCTTTAATTAATTGGGTAAATTATTTGTTCTATATATATGACATGTTTTACGATACCTCATTGAATAACCTTGGTGATTTTCATTGATGAAACCTTGGTGATAAACCATGGTGATATGATTATGAATGCCTCATTTTTATGTTGTATCCATATTTACATGTTATGATTAATGTCCTTTTTTTATAATCCTAATTATCTCTTGATCATGCTATATTTTTATACTTTATGTTCTTATTGGCGTTCCTCAAAATCACATGTTAATTGTCTCCCTTTCTTATTCCATTATTGGGCTCATGATCACCCATTTCCTTTAATGTATGTCCCTATGATATGATATATAGTAAAATTAACTTAGGGTGAACCCATGAAGAATCATTTTTTGTGGATTAGAATAATTTTTTATGTTTTCTTGTATTATATTCCTAATTTATAAGAAACTAAACAATAAAAGATCCTTTGTTCTATTCCTTGTAATGAAAATTTTATGTAATAAAAAATGTGGTATTCCATACATTAGGCACAAGTTAATCCCATAGATATATTGTATACTATTTTCTCAAGATTTCATATCCTTTATAATTATTTTATAATTTAATTTGGTCTTATAGATGTGATGGATATTTTCATGGATTTGATGAATCAGTTTTTTCACCTGTATTTGAATTGTTTGTGGTTATTTTTGTGGATGACATTATGGTGTACTCACAGACTCTACATGGTCATGTCGAACACCTTGATATTATATTTATCACATTGTTATAACATAGTTTATATTAAAATACCACAAAATTAATCTTATGTATTGACATAGTTCACTTTTTGGGTCACATTATGTTAGAGGTAGGAGAGTCTATGGACCTAGAGAAGGTGAGATCCATGGTTTCATGTAATAATCCCATGAAAATTTTTGAAATACATACTTTCATGAGGATATCTAGATATTATAGGGGTTTTATTTTTGATTTATCATGCCTTATAAAACCTCTCATGAGATTGAAAAATAATGGAGTTAAATTCTATTGGTTTGAAGCTTGTGAAATAGCCCTTTAGGAGCTGAAAGGAAGGTTGACCTCAAAATTGATACTGATTATACATGAGCCTATTAGAGGCCACATGGTTTATTATTTTGCTTCATGTATTAGGATTGGATCCATTATAATGAAATTTTAATGATTTATAACATACATATCTCAATAGTTGATGTCTCATGAGTGTAATTACCTAATGTATGACCTCAAGTTAGCAGTCATTTGCAATGAATTGCATTGCTAGAAAAATTACTTCTTGGGATAGTATTTTGTGCTGTATAGAAACCATAAAAGTATCAAATACATATTTTCTTAGAATAAATTGAACCTTGGATAGTGATTCCGGTTTGAGTATCCATATTCCTTTGATTTTGATCTTTCCTATATGATTGGGAAAGGTAATTCAATGGAAGATTCTCTAAGTAGGAAGACTTAGATGCAAGCTATTTAGGAAAATAGTAGTCAATAGAAGTTTATGGATATTTTTTTTGAGATGTATCTTGAGAGTTAGTAGTGTCATGGGTAGCCTATTCTTACAGATTAAGTAGTGACCTCATCACTTATAGATCGAGTGAATATGATAAAACTTTATGATCTTGAAGGTTTGATCCTAAGGGAAAGAATTTCAGGTGAGTACCCATCACCTATTTGGGTTATTAATGAGGATGAGATTATTCACATTCATGGGAACATCTAGGCTCTTGAAGACATGCAGGAGGAATTTATGTGAGAGTATTATACATCTAAATTGGTAGTACATGCCTGAATTACCAATATGTATCATGACTTACGCCACCAATATTGGTGGTGAGGGATGAAAATGCAAATAATGGGTTTTTTTACTCAGTGTTCCTCCTGTTAGAATGTGAAAGTGAAATAGTAGTGGCCCACTATTCTTGTATATCCATTACCCATTCTAGAGAGGAAATGGGATAACGTCACCATGTATTTTTTAGGGGATTACCAAAGTCACCATGAGGTAGTGATGTAGTATGGGTGATTTTTTTATAAGATAATAAATGTTTCCAACATCTTACATATATGGGAGACTTTCTTAGTGGATGATATTAGGTGGATTTATATCTGTGTGACTATACACCTTCATAGGGTTCCATGAACTATTGGGTTAGACTAGGAATATTGTTTTATGTTGTGGTTCTAACAGGGTTTTTAGTAGACCTTGGGTTTATAGGTACTTATGAGTAAAATATATCACCCTCAGATTGATGGTCAGATAAAACGTATGATATAGGTGCCAGAGGACATGCTCCAGAAATATTTCCTTGATTTTTAAGGGTCTTTAGAGAGCCACTTGGATATTACTAAGATTTATTATAATAATAGTTTCCAAGATATGATTCAGACTTCCCCTTAGATGGTCCTCTATGGTAGTTTGTTCCATTCACCCCTATTTTGGTCAGTGGTAGGAGAGGAAATACTATTGGTTCCAAATATTTTTTAAGAGAGATCATATTAGGTACAACTTATTGGGAATCATACGGTTACAACTCAATCTAGGAAGAATTCTTATATTGATCACCCTTAATGAACTATGGAGTTTGAGGTCTAGGATCAAGCCTTTTTATGTGTTTCACCTACAATAGTGCATCAATGGATTATGTAGAAAGTTATGGTAGCACATATATTAATTGTACATTTTGAGGTTTTAGAGAGGGTCAGAGTTGTGAATTATAGGATAGAACTCCCTCAGATATAGAGGGATATGAATGATTTATTTCACATTTCTTAGTTTTTTTAATATCATGTAGACTCTTCTCATGTCCTTAATCCTGATGAGGTTGAGTTAAAAATTGATTCTTCTTTTTAGGAGTACCTAATACATATTATTAATTTTATAATGACGGAAATTTGAGGTAGGTTAGTTTATCTAATTCAGGTGTTATGGTAGCATGACCATGTAAAGGATGATACCTGGGAGCTAGAGGCTGACATACGTGCTCAGTGGTCAGAATTATTCATAGATAACGCTCAACCACCCTTAGGGTAACTCAAGGATAAGTTGTTTTAATAAGGGTAGGTTCTAAGATCTCCATTATATTATGAGGTATAGATATTTATAATTTCTTTTTAAATCTCTAGTTTTATCTATATTGGAATTCCTAAATGACTAATAAAAGGTTCAGGAGTGTATGGGGCATGTTTAGAGCCTAGAGATACTTTTTTTATAGAATTAGGTAGAGGTGCATGGTTATTAGAAACCATGTGGTTAAACTGTAAAAATCAAAATAGAGGATCATGTCTGTTTAAATGTGTGAGGGAGGCTAATTGGCCATGTGAAACTTGTAATAATGTTCTATTTTATGTCAAATAGTTGATTAATGAATTCTCGTTACTGTGTACAGGGGGTGTCCCTATGGGTAGTAGGTGCACATAGTTTTTCCAATAGTTTAGTTAAACCATACGCCCTTTGAAAATGTGGGAATTTAAGATTTTCTCTTAAACCCTTTAACCCCCCCCCCCTTCTTTTCCCTCAAACACACAATAGCCTCCTCCGCTTGAGATCTCCTTCTTTTCCACACCTAATATTTGAGAGATCTCATTTATTTGATATTATATTCAAGTGTTATTCATCTCATTGTATCCCACTCAATAATACTATAATTAATTTTACTTCTTTTTATTTTTTACCTACTCGTATCAAATGCTAAATTCATGCAAGCTAATATAACCTATTTTTAGTATGTTTGTCAATTTATCCAATTCATTCCCAGATTAGAGGCTGATATTAGATGAGGATTCAACTTTCACTATAAGGTAATTGTTCTATATATTTTTCCTAAAATTTTTAATTTCTACATAACACACCATCATTCTGTGTGGATAACCTTCTATGTGATACCTCTTTAATCTCACATTAATCAAATGTATGGGAATCACCTCATTTTAGTTGGTCCTTGAAACCTAATTCGATTGTGGGAAGTGGTCTACCTCAACATGAGCCAACCCCTTAGGGTGTTTCATATTAAATGACTATGAATGTTATTCCTTGAAATTAAACTAAACAATACTTTTATGTGAGTTGAATGGTCCCTCATAAATTAAATATTTAAATTAGAATTTATGAAATGTGGAAAATGGGTTTATTACTTGTGAGGATTCTAATGCTAGGATATGTAATTAAACCACCTTATATGCTTTATTGACTCACTTTTACAACTGAAGTGGATAAATGGTTTAAAACAAAGGTGAATGGTATGACCATGTCACCCGGACCTTGTTTAATTATGAAGTGTGATCATGGATTTCATTATGATTACAGAAACTTGATTAATTATTATATCATTCTCCAATATGGTCACATAACTAGAATTAGCATAATGTTTTGGAATACCTTGAGTGATACTTGGACTCTCATTGTAGTTTTCCTTAGATGGGTTGATTGGGAACTAATAGATTTATTGATTCATCTTCCAAGTGAAATACCACACATGTATTCAATATTTGACTTGTGATTATGAATTCCCCTGTTTGGCACCGAGGGTTCACATATTTTCCCATAAATTAAAAAGAATTCCATGGATTATTCTCAATGAAATTAGCTTGATGTTACAGAACACCTTGTATTATTCATTGTGATCCTTTCAAATCTCATACCTAGTCTACCTAGGATATGGTCTAAGAAATCAGTTATCTCTTTCCCTGTATGTTCAAATTTTAAGGGTGCACGCCTGTGCACTTATCCCAACTTATAAAACATAAATTCCATGAAAAATTATGGAACATTAAATGATTATAACTATACATGGACACCTTGTTTGTATTCCTTGGGTCCTGGCCATATAAATATAAATTTAAAATATAATTTCTCATAGACATTCCGGCATAGTCTGAAGTTGGTAGTATCAGATGGGTTTACCATGAGGAACCTTGAAAATTTTGTTTTATTTATTTATAACCTTTATTTATTATACCTATATAGTAATCATTATATATTCACATTTTGGATATTATTAGACACAGTTAGTGGTGTCTTGCTGTGTTTCACTAACACCATGTTCGGACCACCAATTTTTACCTACATAGACATCATGGATGTAGGTAGGGACAAGGGGAAGTTCCATTCAATGGAAACTTGATTTTATGTACTAGGATAGAGTATGGGAGTAAAGTTCTAAGCTTTTTATTTCAATTATATTGAATATAGATTTTTACCTTTTGTATATTCTATTGAAAATGTACTCATGTATGGCTATTTCCCATTTCCCTTACACCTCATTTTTTATAGCATCATGACATCGCTGTTTTTATATATGAAATTTTACTCTATCATGTTAACTTTTATTATATTTTGATAATTTAATCTTCATCTATTCATTTATTATATCATTTCCAATGATTTATTTTTTTATTATGTACTGTTGTGCTCTACTCTGATTATGAGGATATAGTCTCCCCACTATACCACTGTAGACTCTCATTGTTAATTGGAAGCCTTTGGAATATGGGGAGGCACACATGAGGCCATGTGGACAATAGGTTCAAGTTACTTGTGATTGAACCAAGATTAATACATCACACCACCTCACCCTAATTGATTTCCAATTCAAGAAGAAGATTAATAGATAAAATACTCCTAGAAAAACAAACCCAGTGGAATAAAAATTCAAGAATGAGGATAGAACCCAAATATCAAACCCTACCTCATGGAGAAATTTCCACACTTCTAGGCCATCACACCCAAATATGACTTCAATCACCTCTCTAGAAAAAGCGATCACACCTCCTCCTTTTCATCATCACATAAACAATGGTCGAAATCCTCCTCTCATTCTTGAAAAAGGTTAAATATATTGGGAGGGTGAGATATAAAGTAAAAATAAATAAAAAATAAACCAAAAACATAATACCTTCTTAAATACACTAGTGATGACATGGTCATAGGAAATTTTATGAAAAGCAAATGATACCACTCCTAGGGTATATATCATGTCCCAAATGCCATTGTGGTCTAAGATTTAAAATCCTAAACTTCATTTCAAATGAAAAAAATAATTCTCACTAAACCATGAACATATAAAAATATATATTTTTATACATTATATATTTTAATCAAATTCCCTTTGTGGCTACCTTTCTGCATCAAAATATGAATGAGTTTAAACAACACCTCCTAGATTCAATGGAACATTTAGATAATTTTTCTGTCTTTTTTTCAAGGGTAAGTTTACTATTTTACCCTTTTTAATCCCTTAGAGATTAGAAACTCTAAAATGATCCATGTCTATTGTGCGGTAAAACTAAGGTCACCAGAGAAATGGTTAACTATACAAAAATATTAATTTAAAATAAAATTTTCCCTTATATTTTATAAAAAAATCAAAAAACTATTTAAAATTTGATGAATCTACTTAAATCACTTTTAATTTATTAAATTTAATTAAAACATAAATTTTTATAAAAACATATTTTAAAACACTTTAATGAAACTACACATTTTTAAAATATCCACCGCTTATCTTTATACATTTTAAATATTGAATACCTTTCAAAGTGAATCAACTACCTATACTAATCATTTCACCACAAAAAAAACCATTAACTAAAACTATTCAATACTTTTATGACTTTTAAAATGTTATAAGATTCATATCATTTTATTAGATCCTATATATTTATATAAGACTCAATATCTATCACTGAGACTCCCAAAATGAAATAAATTATATCCAAAATAATAAAAACCATTAAATAATAATTAAAATCCACATAAAACATTCAAATGTATCACATTGATCAAAAACCTCCAAGAATATAGAGGACTCCTTCCTCAATCCAAGCCTATAAATTCATTTTACTTATATCTTGGGCGTTAAAATCATCATAGGACTCTATAAATAGAACCCTCAAAATGTCATAGAAAATATCCATAGAAAACTCAATAAAATAAGTAAGTAATCAAGAAGCACTCACTGAGAAATATAACAATGTAAAATCAAATTGAGGAATTTTATAGAATCCTTATAGTGAAATCCTCAATAATCATACATAAAAAAAAATTAAACAAATTCCAATGACCAAATGATAGAATATTCCTCAATAAAAATTAATTAGTAAACAACTCAAAATATAATGATAAAACAATGAAATAACCATCAATATAGTGAATTACCAAGTATAATTCTCTTAGAGTGTTGATTAGAAAAATCTCTTTGATTCCGAAGGGTTTTCTTTGATTTGGAGAAACCCCCAAGTTGAATCCTTATATTGAGCCATTCATAGTCAATATCAAAGGAAAATATTGAATTTGATGAGGAAGGGATGTCACATTATATATTAATGAATAATTGTGATGAATTGATCCCCTAAGGCCTAATTATGAGGAAACATATAAGGGAATGGGTGGGAGGTTCATGCAAGTTGAAGCGGAGAGAAATGTGGGAGAAAATGAAAGAAAATATATTATAAAACACTATTCCAAAAATATGAAATTAGAATTCATGGTTATGGAAACAATTTACCTAAGCCTTCATTTACCACTACCTATAGACAGAAATTCATGTTTATAATGTTTTATTGTTTAACATTCCATTCTAACCCTTCATTTTGAAAAACAGTTATTCGCATAGAATTTTACCTCCTAACATCACTGAACATATTCATACTTACAAATACACCCCTGAAAGGGTTATTATAATAATTTTAAACTAGAAAAATCCACCCAATATAAAGGTAAAATCCTCAAATTCATAATTCCCCATTTCAATTTAATTGAAAGCAAAAAAAAATAAAGATTTTTACAACTTATACTAATAGTTAAAATGATTTTCATAATAATATTATCGATAAAAAGATAGATGATAATATTATTATTACCAAAAGATAAATATGTTGTCTTAAATTGTTTCACAATAATTTTAGCAATATATATATTATAATTTTTCAATTTATATTTATAATGGAATAATTTTTTCATCCTTATAAATTTTATAACAAAAATTACCAAAATTTAGTAACATTGAAAAAGTTATTGGTATAATTATTCATTAACTAAAAGTGTGATTTTACTAATAAATTTGGATATATTTGAAAAAGTTAAATATTTTATTATGATATTATCGAGTAAAAATAATTATCTCAGTTATTAAATAATAATAAAAAGTATTAATATTTTTTTGGTTATAACTAAAGTGTCCAAATATTCAATACCACTAGGGGGTTGAATAAGTGGTGATATTTTTAAAATTTCCTCAATTACAAATGAACCTCTACATCTTATTAGAGTTTTGATCTTGTCAACTATGTAACTCAGCCTAAATTATATGTAAAAATATGAAAAATAAATACAAGGCACGCTATTTTTACAAGTTTCAGTCCCAACATGGATACATACTCTATATTTATTAGATTCACCTGATATACATATTTTCCACAAAGCCCTATCAGAGATACAAAATTTGGTAGGGAAGGAATCATCCCAAACTCCAATGATGGTAGTAATGAATCTTCATTGACCTAATAATATTGGTTATAACAAGTTAAAAAATATTCTTCCACTAATATGAGGAAGATCTTTTAAACCATTTAATTCTTCAACATTAATGATAATCTTCCTCTAAGAATGTGAAGTAGAAAAACTCATTGATTTCTCACAAAATCAGCCTTATGTATCTTTATTAATAGAATTTATTCTTTTAAAACTTCTTATTATTATTATTATATCTCAATTCTTAATGTTATCAACAAAATTCAAAAAGAGTCTACCAAAATTTATATGCATAAAATTTTTATGATAAAAAAAGAAGAATTGTGGTCCAAAAATTTGAAATTCCCAATTTAATCATTATTCACTTGAAAGCCTTAAAATCCTCAAAACAAATTATAGTTAGTAGACTTCATAAGACCTTCCTCAAATATTAGTTAAAACAATCTTTAATGCATCCTAAAAACACTGATATAATCAAAAAAAATATCATAAATAATGAACATTAAAGTATGAATCAACATCATCAGAATAAATGTGACTTCACAAAATTTATGTTAAGTCCCTCTATATTGTCCTTTTGGAAACTCCTAAAAAACTATACATAAAACTTCTTCTAGAATGTTGTTGATTTAATTTATTACATACCTTAAACTTCATTTTTCACTTCTTATAAATTATCCACTCTAACAACTATCTATCTACATAGATCTATATTTCACAATATGTTAGCACCACAAATTACCCTTTTAAATCATCAAATCATCTCAAAAGAAATACCTTAAAGATGTTCTTTTAAAAAATTGATGTTTCATATTTTGTATAACTTTATATTATACTTGTATAAATTCCTTCTATTTTTTCATCCATTATACTCGCAAATTCTTCTTTGAGAACTTATTCCCTTGAATTCAAATTTTATCCTACCAAAAAACCATTTCCCCATTTCCCAAAAACTTCTTCTTGAAATATAAATTTCAACTTCACATGTTATAAAATATCCTTCTCATCATGAATAACTTTTTGATATTATATCAAAGTGATGTTTCTTCCTTTAATGATAAGAACATGAAGCATTTGACTTAACTGTATTGACAAAAAATAAAACACCTTAATAAAAACTATGGGTTCTTTAATAAAATTTGGTAAGTTCAAGATACAATGAAATTATCTATAATTCTAATGGAAAATGTATTACATGAAAAAATTTCTATGTCATAAGACATAAATAAAGAAGAGCACATCACATGTTGTGATACAAAACAATCAGAATAAATTACATGACATGTATTGTGACACGGAATAATAATCATAGAACATTTATCATGTGATTTGATAAATAATAATTATTCAAATAGAAAATATGTAAAAATGAGAAAGTACCATATATTCATAAGAGTACAAAATAATTTTTAAGGTATTAAATATTTTGTAAAAATATGGAAAAAATATTTTCATAAATGATTATTATTTAATATGTGATATTACATGTTCAGAGAAGTTTTATGAAACATTTGAATCACATATACTTGTAATATAGTTTTAACACACAAAAAATAGATGTTTGGTTCACACACACAAACAAAAATCATGCACACACATGTAAATACTCCATTAAAACACAGACACACACATTTGTAGATTTTATGTTAACAGACAAAAAACATATGTTTTTAACACACACATGCAAGTAAATGTTTCATTAATACACATAGAAAATGTATTCTATTATCAACCAACAAAAATTTTATATTAACACACATATATATATATATCTAAATATTATGTTAACATGAACAAACTATGTTTTTTTTTAATACACACATGTAAAAGTTTAATTAACACAAACAAAACATTTATTTTTTAACACACACACAAATATATGTATATATGTGTATATTTTATTTTAACACATAAACGCACACATGTAAATGTTCTGTTAACACACACACACACATATGCGTGTGTGTGTGTGTCTATGTTTGTGTGTGTTCTGTTAACATCTATTATATTTTAAAATAGATTAAAAAATATTTATACACTCAATGATTTTAAAATAAAAATTAAATCCATTATATGTAAATTTATTATGGACATTCCAAATTTAATATTCATTATATTTAAATACCATGAAAATTTGATAAACATTACATACTATGTAAATGTTTTATTCATTAAACACTTAATAACACACACATAATATATTTTATTTTCTATAAATTAAATGACATATTACATATAATCTATGAATTATATATAAACACCAAGTAAATTTTCTTTTTATTATATGTACATCTTCCATACATTGTACATACCATGTAAATGTTATTAAAAATATTAATTAAATGAAAGTGTTTTGTGGAATATGAAAATTTCAGAGCATTATATAAAATATTACCATCCTTATATATATATATCATAAAAATGTTTATTCAACTACATTTAAATTTTCCATAATAAATTTTTATAATGTGTTTGAATTTTTATGTTCCATAAACAATTATAATTAATTATTTTTATGTGATTGTATATTTATAAATTCTATCACCTGACATGTTTTGTGACATATAATAATAATTTTAACATAGAACATATAGAAATGTGAAATTAAAAAATATTAATAAGTGTATAGAACATTTTTTCAGGAATGAAATATTTCAATAAATAAGTTCCAGGATATTTTCCTATGAAAATAATATTTGATATGTTATTTGGAATGTCTAAAGGATTTTCATAAAAAAAATTACCATATATATATATATATATATATATTAATGTTCTAACAACATACATAAAAAATATTTCATGTTTACACACAGATTCATTCCTATGATGTTTAAACTAACACAATAAATTCACAAACACATGAAACTATATATGTATAGATTTTTTTAAAACATAGTGTGGTTAAATCAAACACACATATGTAAATTTTTTGATAACATACACACACATTTAATTTTCTTTGTTTACATACATAGAATGTATAATATGTTAACACACACATAAAAGTGAATGTTCTTTTAATAAACACATAAAAATATACACATTCTATTAAAACAAACACACACATGATCTTTTAACACACCTAAAACATCTAAATATATTTAAGAAAAATATATAAACTTAAATTTATTAAAACAAAAAATAAATCCATCTTATATTAATGTTCTATGGATAATGTATATATTCTATGGATAATATTTAAATATAAAGTGGATATGTTTTTCATTAAATTTGTATATTATATTTACTATACATACTCTATAAATGTTATATCCATCAAACACACACAAATGTGTGAGTTTGTGTGTGCATGTGTGTGCTTATTTCATGTTCACTACAGTATATAATGGATCACATATGTTTTTTACATTACACAAATGTTTTTTTATTATATAGATATACTATTTAAATGTTATTTATATTACATATAAACAATAATAACACTATGAATATCATGAAAATGTAATTAAAATAAAAAATAATAATTCATTTTATGTACTTTTGTTTCTGAAATAAAAAAACATGCATTCTATAAATATTCTATGAATTGTATCTAAATACCTTGTAAATGCTTTATCCATTATATATAAATGTTTTGTGAGCATTATTCATAATGTTCTATAAACATTTATAATGTATTATTTATATATGATAATATATATATATATATAATGATATATTTTAAACATTATCTATGATGTTCTAAGGATATTTATATTATATTATTTATGCATCATTTATATATATTAATGAAACATCCCTACCTGTGATCAATTATATGACCCGATATAGAATACCATATAGACTAAAACATACTCTCTGGCCACCAGAGATTGACTACTAGTGCCAAGGGGTACAACTAATCATGGGAAGAAATTTCCCTCATGATAACTCAAAAAAAAAATAATACAATAATAAAAAACAAAACAGTGAATATAGAAATAAAAAATAACCCCACCCATAATAATTTAACCATAAAGTTGTATAAAATTAACATAAGAAGCCTCTACCAAATAATATGTATGTAATTCATATACATGTAATACACACACTAGTTTGGGTTATTCTTGGATTGATAATTTATATAAATAATATAACCCTAAAAATCCAAAAATGTCAAAAATGAAATGGTCCTCTATCACCACACACACACACACATTTTATATTTATAATTTTCTATGAATTGTATATGTTTTTGTATTATTTAAATGTTCTACATAACATATATAAATTTTATGTAAATATTTTATCTATTATATGTAAACGTTCTATCAATTATATGTAAATTTTCTATTAACATTGTTTAAAATAGTATATTGATACGCTATTTTTTGAACATTTAAAATTTATTATTTATATATGATAATATATATTATAAATACTCTATAGTGAAAATTAGTTAATAAAGCATATCTAAACACTATTTTATTAAAAAACCATTATATGTAAATTTTTTAAGGACAATGTAAATTTTTCATGAATTATATATAAAATAACAAGTAAATATTTTATTTGTCATATGAGAGTTTTTTATACATTGGACATGCTATGTAAGTTTTTTATATGTTAGTCACACGCATGAACACACACATCATATATGTATATAGTAATTTAATAAAGGTTTCATGTATTATATATAAACTTGACGTAAATTAAATATCCACTATATGTAATGATTTTTTCCACTATACATACTATATATATTTTTATTAAAAAAATAATTTCTTGTAATTTTTAATCAAATATTAACATTTATTGTGAATTAAATAGATATTATTTGTATTATATATAAATACCATGTAACTTTTTTACACATTAAATGTAAATGTTCTATGTATTATATGTAAATTATATGTCAACATTATTTATATATGAATATGACCAAAGCTCAATAGACCTACCTTCAAAATATAATGCCTAATATGAAATCCAATAACATGAATTTTAATATTCATATCATATGCTCTAGTTGAACATCAGTCCATTAGTGATAATAGTACTCAATTTCATTTTTTTACCTATTGATCATTGAAGGACAAAAAAATAAGACACAAATCTCACATATCTATCAGATAAAAACTCATAGGAACCTCTTGAATTATTACCATCTATCACACAAGAAATATTCTAAATTCATTCCTTGATAGTGTGTTCTAAACGAGAAAGAATTGAGACACCTTATACAGTTGATCAATGATTTCCAACTCCATATCACTTCTTCTTGGTGATATCATAAGTCTCTATAGGGTCCTGAAAATTATTCCAAGGGATGAAAATACACCCACAGTCACTTTTTAGAGGGAAGAAAGTATTCCTACATCTCTATAAAGGTGAATGGACTCAAATATAATAGAAAATTCTAGAAAATACTTGAAGGAATTCAAGTTTTCAAATCATTTCAAGTGGCCTATGTACCATCACTGGGAAAGGTTTGTGGATCGCCAAGATCGCAAACCACCAGGTACGCGGAACGATTCACGAACCGCTAGCCCATGGAGCGATGGCCAGCAGACCCGAACCACATCCCTGAAGGACTCATGCATGTGAAATCCATCTACATACCATTCTACAAACTCATCAGTTCACAGACAAATAAAATTGAGATGGTTCTGCAAACCACGATCATGAACTGATGCCTCCACAAACCACGGTTGACTGAGTCTTCAATGGGTCAGGATATCTCTACATAGACCTCCAAAAATGGTGTCACATTCCCAATAGATACAACTATATTTATGCTCAATAAAAGGAGAACAAAAGGAAGAGGATGAGGATGGATGGATGATGAAATATTGAAGGGGACTCAAAGGTGTTAAGAAATAGTTCAAAGAAGATTCCAGCTTCAGTCTTGATTCATCAGCAAAGCTCGAATTGAAAACCACACTTCCTCCAGGTACAGCCAGCCGCAAACCATAAAACAGGGGAACATAATAATAAAAATAGAAAAAAGAACCTAAATGGTGAATCCGAGAACCATATACCTCTTGCGGATGAACTTACCATGAATGATAATCACCTAGACATTCCTTCAATATGGTTCTCTATGAAGTGTACCACTACGTGTATTGAACCTGTCACCGCATACTACATCAGTACACAGATGGAACCCAAAGTGGTGTGATGGGGCGCGTACCAATATGGTAAACGGTGGACTATACCCATGCCCACATACCGCATCGGTATGTGGATGGACCCTTTTCCTGCATACCACTATGGTGTGTGGAGCCTCCCCCATCCTGCATAAGAAATCAGTACGCAGAATGGGGCGTTTTCGGGTATTACTTCCTATGGTTCCAACCTCACCCATCTAATACTGTCATGTACTCCACGATACCTCTATGAACCAGTCCTCCTACATCAGGCCAAAGCCTCCTCCAAAGCCACCAGACCCATATGATCAGACCATTGGGTGTATCAATGTTCCCCTTTGAGTCTACATTACCATGTTAGGCAGAGTCATGAAGGCTCTCCCCACAATGGTTCGGGATTCCAGAATTTTTGTGGGTCTACATTCCCATGGTAACCCAAGTCCAGCCTTGGGATACTGACATGAACCTCCCCATTCTAGGGACTAACTATGATCATTTTTCTTTTCCATTCAATGAGGAATAGTGATCGGTCAAGGGAGTTATGTTTGCTTCTCCTTTTGACAAATATGAAACTCTTACCCTTCCCATAACGTGTTCCTGGTCCCTCCCACTAAGGTAAGTTCCCAATATTCTAAGGCTGAGCCACATTACCTTTAATGTCATATCACATTGAAAGGTTCATCACTCCACACCCTTGACCATCCTCACCCTGACCTCTTCTGTCATAGGATCTCCCTCTCCCACCAACAGGAGAGGAAGAATGTGGTTGGTTGGATCTCTCACATCCTCTTGTTTATCACACCGAGCATGAATCACATGGGCTTAGAGATTTGTGATAACTACAACAGCCACAAGAATCTGAACTACGAGAAATCTGATTCCTGATCAAACTAAGATACAAATGACACCTAATTGATGGCTCGAGCTCAAAAGGGTTTCCTTAAAAAGGGTTCACCCAATCATGTCCTCTTAAATGGGCATCTTATATGCATAAGCTCCAAAAAATATGAACTATGTGAACTCTGATTCCTGATCAAATCAGGATATGTAGGATGCCTACTTGAAGGCTCGAGCTCAAAAAGGGTGCCCATCCAAAAGGGTCCACCCAATCATGTCCCCTCAAATGGGAAGCTTCTATGTGTAAGCCCCAATAAATCCGAACTACGTGGGTTTTTATTCCTCTCCTGAGGATATGTAGGAAACCCATCTTATGGGTCTTATCCCCACACCAAGTCACCTTATGTCCCCCCTAGATGACGATAAACTCAAGAGCTTCTTATTGTATAGATCAAGTCAGTATCACCTCTGTAGCATCAAACATATGTATGCCTACAACGATCATGAAAACAAAGGGTAGCCTATGGACACACTCATTAGAAATGAACCAAGGATTCAATAACATATGAACAACACTTAAATCTATAAGATAGTCCTAGAATAGGCAACAATACTCCCCAGGAAGGGTGTGGTCAGCCTGACCTCCCATCCTCTTGACCAATGGAGTCCTTATGTGTCGTTGGACAAATATTCATCCAATGAGAACCTTCATTTGGAAATCATGTACATGAATCATGAATACTAGGGTCATTGGGTGTATCTTCATCCATGAATAAACTCATTGGAGACCATTCATGGAAGTTATATCTGATAAGAACCGATTTCACAAGTACTTGACCCCATGCAATCACCTGCTAGGATCATCTAATTGTGGCACCTCCTCCGCAATACGAAAGGGGTGAATTTCCCAATCCTGGTGGGGTTAATACAACATCCATTTAAAGGATAATGACACAAAAAGGGTTGAAACAATAGAAATGGTTAATTTGATAGGAAACCATCTCCAGAAAAAGGGACAAGTGATGATCCTCATCAGACAATTTCACCATCACCCATAAATGCGCCACCTCATAGGCGGAACAAAAATGGTGAAACTGATGTGAATCCTTAACCATGGTGGCAGTTATACCCCAAAAATAGTAGACAAAGGATATTGCATGTCAGACCATTTTGTTCACCCCGGTACATGCTAAACGCGCCACTTCGGAGGCAGAACAAAAATGGTGAACCCGACGTGAATCCTTAACCAAGGTGGAAGTTCTACCCCAAAAATAGTAGATAAAAGGATATTGCATGTTGGACTATTTTTTTAATCCTGGTATGCGCCAAACACAACACCTCATAGGTGGAATAAAACTGTTTAACCTGACATGAATCATTAACCAAAGTGGTACTCTTACCCCACTCAATCTTCTTATCCCCACAACTGAATAAAGAGGGAAGGGGGCCAAACTGAATCGTCAGATATTAAAATGTTTAAAAGAATGCTACTTTGACGAGGTTTTGTGGTCTATATGCCATACATGTATGTTTTAAGGTCCCGTATAGCAACCTTCGATATTTATAACATCCCGACAACCGATGTAGACACATGCATCAGCGATATCGCAGGCGATAGAGGCCCCAACGAAAAGAATGGCCCCCTCACCTACCCAGTGGCTTCAATGATGGGTATCCAACATGATGATAAGGGAGTACCACTAAAATGGTACTCTCCCCATGATGGAGGCTGCAAGAAAAGACCTTTATTCTATGAAGACTTGTCAGCCTCCTCTTCAACCACGGTTGAGACCCCAACACAAGGCAACCCTAGTGGTCGTCTAAAACCGTTTCAGGAGCTTGTCCCCAGAACGTGACAATGAGTACCTCCCTTATCTTATATAGGTAGATGAATTAAATGATGAAAACTTCATCTCAACTACACAGGGGTCTTACTCACAAGCCCCTTACAGAGAGCTTTACTGCCAACACCGAACGACATGGCCTCCTACCACAGAAGAGGACCTTATGTTGAGGGCACCTGGTAAAGTCTAGGAGATTCGGGCCCCTCGGGCTGCCCGCCAAGGGTAGAGAATATATAAATAGGAACACATTATCACCATGGTTCCTAAAGAGAAACTCTATTGTACTAACGCAATAGAATTCAATGGGAATACATACAACCCTTCACCCACCACTCAAGCCCACCGTAGAAATAGGGTGTCACAATACAAGCATATGAATGTTTCTACTAATGCTTATCGGCCCCACCATGCAGAAAGAGCGGAAAACTATAGGCAAATACATATATCTACCGATGCACAACAAGCCCGTCCTCCAAATAGGGTGGAAACTAGCTATATGCAGGCATAAATACCTGCTAATGCATTTCAAGCCTTCCATCCAAATAGGGCATCAACTAGCTACACATAGGCACAAATACCTTCTAATTCACATCAAGTCCATCATCCAAATTTGGCAGCAACAAGAAAATATGAGCAGAGTCAAATACCTATGGATGCATACAAATACCATGAGACAAATACAGCAAAAATAGATCAGATTAAAATCCCCACTTGTAAATATAAATTCCACGAGTCAAATATTGTGGCAAATGGATAAGATAATCGTTGGTAGACTTATTCCTCTGTCCGAGCATAGGATAACTACCAATATCTACTGGAAACTCATCAAGGACTGGAGCAGGCACCAACCCCTGATCTGATATCGGAATGGGCCTTCATACCTATTCTATCCAAAGGTGTATCTCAACACATCCTGGAAATTATGGAAGATCATACATCAATCCCAGACCATATCCGCCAAACATGCCAATATATTATTGCATCATAAGAAAAGGCAAGAAATAGGCCCCATGACCCGGTTTCCTCGAATGGAATGACTCACTCACCAAATGATTTAGTCACACCAGAGTAGTCATGCATCCATGCTCCAGTATAGAAGGGTCTATGGAAATATCTCATGATACATGGACAACCGGATCAGGAAAAAATATGTGTTCCAACTCGGGGACATCGGTCCAATGTGGTGGTCGCTCTAGGGAAGGCATATATCCCTACCAAAACTCAAGATATCCTTTGGCATATCCCAATTACATCATGGGAACCAACAATATAATAGCCCATATATGAAGGCCATTATGAATAGCAGCTGACCCCAGTTACCCGCAAGAGAGTGCTCAAAGATGAAATGAGCCAAAGGCAACTGGAAAATGAAGAACACATACATGATCCTGCTCTACTGGAAGCTGGGGTTCTTGATGCCCTCAAACATATATCAATAATGGATCAATGCCTTTTCAGTCCATTACTAAATTATGGAAGTGGAAGTAGTAGTTGTGAAGGTCCTCCCTGCAATATCACTACCAGCTACTCTGAAGGTCCTCCCCATAGAACCCACAGGGGATTACTTCGTGGGCTAGGAATGATCGATCACGATAGCCTATCTCCTGATGTGCATCGGGGTAGCCCTCCCCTTGACCTAAAGATCAAATAGAAAGAAGGTCATCCCCTTGCTGTCGTCCACCCTGATGGTCTTCCCCTGGGTATACGCTACAGATATGCTTCTCTCTGTAGTTGGATATCAAGTCATGACGGTAGTCCTCGCCAGGATGACAATCATTGAGAAGTCCCTCCCCGAGATGGAATTTGGTGTGAAGTCCCTTCCCATAGTAACTTCAAGCAATGAGAAGGTCCTCCCCTCATTGCAGTACATCTTAAAGGCCCACCCCAGGATGTGCACTACAAAAACTCTCCCTAAAGCCAGGTGTCAAGCCATGATAGTAGTCATCACTATCATAGAAGACATCGAGAAGGTCCTTCCCTCAGTGAAATCAAGATGCAATAAGGTCCTCCCCTCACTGTAGACCACCTTGAAGTTCCTCCCCAGGGTATACACCATAAAGAAAATTCCCACAGTCGGGCATCAAGTTTCAATAGTATCCCTCTCCATTATAGTACCAATTGTGAAGGTTCTCCCCAAAAAAAAGATTCATACTATCAATAAGGTCATCCCCTCACCAGAACAAATGCAAGAAAGTCCTTTTATGTTGAGGCACTCAAAAAGATGGAGTCAGACACATCGGGTACTCCGTCTATAATGAGTGATATTATTTATCAACCAGAGGATGGTTTGGGACCACGCTCATCTTCTAAGCCACCCCTGCATCGTCCACATATCAATGAGGCTTCCATCATCCTAGTTTCTTGGAATGAAATCATTAAGAAGCGGTTGAGCTGGGCATATCAAGTAGAGGAGCCCCCAGAAGAACAACAACCAGATATTTTTCTTATGAGAAGACAAGTAGCTAAGGAAAATAGACCAGTGATGTATTGTCTTACGGACACTTATCACTTCGAAAAACCAAGAGAGTTGTCTAGGGAATGTATGCATGACATTCTCTACAATATATGGACGAATCTTCACCAGTTGAAAGAAAAATTCATGCCCTATGAAGGGTATGTAGACCATGTCAACACGTTAGGAGAGCTTCACCATCTAATCGATTTAGAAGCTCTCCTATCTGCATGGTATCCACAATTAGAAAGGTAGAAGAAAAACCTTGAATTAGATCACCTCCATGCACTGCATAAGTTGCATCACCTCATTGGTAATACCCCGACTAGATTTCACATATGGGGATGGGGAGAACATGGAGCTTTGAACTTCACCCCACATCCCATCCGGTAATCCCCATTGGAAATGACATCCTACAACGTCATCACCCAGAGGCAGTATTCAAATGAAATTCCTACTCAGGAAAGATGGGATACTCACCAAAGAATCTCCCAAAGTAAGTATCAAAAGCATCAGAACCGAAGGGATCAATCCATAAAAAAGATTCTAATTTAGGAAACTAGGAACATCCAGTAGGATTACTGCCTAAGGGAATCCAACCATCAAGCAGTGTTTATGTCTTCAAAAGACTATAGACTTCATGCAAGCCCGATGCCACACTTGTCTCACACCCACGCAGGAGTACGTAGAATTGAAAAGGCAGAAATAGCAGACTTTCACTCCAATGCAGGAACAACCCCATCCCACAGGGCTGGGGAATTTTTTAAATCAAAATTCCCCCATAAGACCAAAAAATCCAGGTCTTAGTGCATAAATAGAAGAACAGGAACAACCCTAGCCCACAGGGCTGGGGGCATTTTTACCTCAAGTCCTCACACAGCAAACGACCATATTCTCCCATCTAGGAAGAATGAAGGATATAGGAGTTACCCATTCCACCATTTCTCATGGTTCACACCATTCAAGACAAAGGTGCATTATGAGGTCAAACCAGGGCTCCCTTCAGGTCAATATTTTCCAAGAAACATGAAGAATACTGCAGAATGGAAAGAAAAAGTCCAATAAAGGGCGCATAAAGCCTTTCTACCATTCGGAACTGGATACACCACCCCCAATGCAGTATGCCTTAGTGAATGTGGTAAACATCAACCCCACAGATCTCATAGGAAATAACGTAGAGAGAGATGACGTTAAGGAAGATGGTTCCCTCCCAGAGGCATCCCACATTGAGCCTGATTGTGTGCATACTTGAAACCAGAGAGCGGTCCTAAATTTGGGTGCCCCCTCAGTTAATCCGTTGTTACCTCCCATGTGAAACCCCAACAAGGATAATAATAAATACAAGTTCATTTATGACCCACCTCCTCCTCCCCCTGAGGATGTTCCCCTCACTCTCGAATAAAGGTTATCCAAGCAAGAAGAAGAAATTAAAGAGCTCAGGAGAATTAATGTTGAGCTATGTCGAGGGAGCTACCTCGCCAGATGTGTTTCCCCCAAATAATTCCAACAAGTGATCCTAGAAGGGGTGCCCTTACCACATGCACTCATCTTGGTAAATGAATCCAAGTTCGGAGGCCTGTTCAATCCGGCATCAGGACTGGAAGCCTATTTAAACCCAGTCCCGTAAGGACATAAAGACTTCCCCCCACTGGGAAGGTAGCCAAAATATATTCATGTAATCCCACAAATGATACCTCTGGTTGAGTATCAACCCCAAATTCCAGCAGCACCGGCATGCCAATTTTTGGCCATTGCCGCACCAACCCAAGATCAATCCCGACAGGATATGCATCAAGGGATCTTGAGAACCTTCAAGCAACTAAAATCTTGACTAGAAGCCATGGAGGGGCGGCGCGCTCCGATATAACCAGAGTGTAAACCCTACCCCGATTGGGTGAGAAATTTTCCACCATCACTGAATTTTGGAAACCCTGTATTACCAGTATTCAATGGATGAGGGGACCAAGAACAACATTTAATGCACTACACCTCTTATTATGACCCCATAATGGGAACTCTAGTGCAGCAAGAAGTAGTAAAACTCTAGTGCTTCGTACGAAACCTACAGAGCTCGGACATCGTATGGTATATTATCTTGCCAACAAATTCAATCACAGGTTGGGAAGACCTCTGTTGACATTTTATCTTCTAGTTCAGTTCAACACTGCCTAAGACAATGGTCAGTGACCTCATTAACTATAGCAGTGATAGAAAGAAAGAGTAACATACTTCATTTCTAGGTGGAAAGGCCTAACCTATTCCCTGAATAGGCCTCTCCACCAAGATGAGATGCTCTCCATGTGCATCGATAACATCCATGATGAATTGTGAACTCCGCTCATCTCGGTGAAGTACGCAAGTGGTTTCATAGATTTCTCTTCCATTTCCCAAAGGATATAAGACTCCTTGCAATGGACCAACCTTAAGTCCCGAGTGGCCCCATCATACCTAGGAAAAGGAGCGGTAAAATATTTCTTATGTTATGCTTAAGCCACCCCCGGCACCAGCTCCAGTGGCGAGACCCCCACAAAACCGTATAGAACCCCTGGACTCCAACAACCACCCCCACCTCAGAAAGTTGAGCGATGGGGTGCTAAAATAAGTCAATTAGAATAATAAAGAAATAAATTCTATTCATTCTGAGATGACCAGGTCCACAACTATTTCATAGCCTCCATGAATTGAAACATGCTCCGGCTACTGGAGTCCAAACGAGCCGATGAAGTGGGTCTCAATGACCGTCAAAATTATTGTCCTTATCACTAGATACTGGGACACACAATCCAGGAATACTTCATTTTCAAGTATTTCCTACAAAATATTGTGGATTCTAGGAAAGACAAATTGGTCCCACTACCAGGACAAGTGGCATATGTTTCCACCTCAGATTCATGAGAAGAAGATGAATGGAAAATAGTCTCTAGTAAATAGAAAACATTTGACAATTGGATGACCTAAAAAACAGTCAAACAATTTTGTGGGATCCTCCAGGAATAGTTAAAACAACCAACTGTGCCCCCAAAATCTCCTAATACAACATAGTCATCCTCATTGGCCTTGAATCTCTCTAAAGGCCAGAAGGTCATAAAGAAGGAGCAAGAAGAAAGGCTGACACCGAAGCCAAATTTAGTGTTGAAACTTTTTGAATTCATTCCAACAGACTTGGTATAAAGGATATCACCCCTCCAAATGGTAAAACGGGCATCATCCTTCCAAAATGCACCATCAGAAAGAGACAGTCAGACAGAAATAGTGTCATATCAAGAACTAATCTTTGGATCCATTAATTTCATTCACTTGATAGTCCCCTTATCGGTTGGAGACTACATCTATGAACCTAATTTCACTACACCCAGCCAAAGAGCTAGAGGAAGAGGCCAAAAAACCATAGGTTTCCTATAAGGCACGATCATGGTAGGAGTAAAATTCCCTGCCACGCCACAAGTCAAACCGTTAACATTACAGAAACTCATGGAAGAAGCCTCTGGAAGACACAAAGAGAATCAGAATGCACCTCCACCCCCATCGAAATAAATACAAGACCAATTATTTTTTGGATATCCATCAGGGGAAGAAAAGGTTTCAAATTACCCAAGGTATACAGATGGACCAGTTCGGCCAAACCCAGAAAAGGCCACAGTGCCACTAGCTCCCATCATAAAAGTCAATCCATCCACTTCCAAATCCCAAACCCCTAAATATTTTGTGAAAGAGAAGCCCCAATCTAGGAAGCACTGACCTTTAGAGCAGAATCATGATATTATAAATCAAATGGCTTCATTGCCAACAAAAATTTCAATCCTAAATGCGTTAAGTCTATCTGGAAATCTTAGGGAGGCACTCATCGAAGCCTTATTAAGTCCCCATGAGTTTAAGGTCAAAGTAGCAGCAGCTAAAGTCTATCGGATGGAGACCAGTCCCAAAGAATTTCATGACATAATCTCCTTCACAAAAGGGATGAATATTCCATCATGAGAGGGCACATCAAACCCTTATATGTGTCCGAAAAGATAAATGGAATTTTTATCTAGAGGATCTTCATTGATAACAGTTTTGGAGTTAACCTCCTCCTACTATGAACACTTCATTGGATGGGCTATGATGAATACAGCTTGACACCCTACACCACAACTCTACTAGGATATGAAAAAATTAGTAGAAATTATTGGGATGAATCAAACATAAAACACGGCTTGGAGACCTCATGTTAGATTTTGAGTTCCTGTTAGTGAGGCAATGTACAGCCTTAAATGTCTTGTTAAGGAGTCCTTGGATGCATCTTCATTCTACAATTTCATCATTATACCATTAGTACATCAAATATTACGCTAATGGGAAAATGGTACATTGCACGCCGATAAGTCCCCATTTGAGTCCTGTGAATCGCATTATATCGATGCAGGGTTCTATGAATCGGAAGAAAAAAATCTTTTGTCCGACGACATTGATTGGATTACTACCCCAAAGGGATTGGAAACAGCTCTCATCGACCCCCTCCAGCAACTTGGGGAAAGGTATGTATTGCCCATTAACCATGTTAAATGCATAAGCACAAGTCCAGATGCAGACTCAATTTTCTTCATGGTCTCTATTTCATCCAACAATTCCAAAGACATAGAAGAGTGGGCTGACTCCCATGATGAAAATAAAATCCACAATAGAGATACTTCTGACTAGTCCTTAGGGCCCCAAAATGACATCTCCTTACTCATTAAGTCAAAAGACGATTCCTCTCCCAACATTGGAGAGTTCATCTCAAAAATCCTTTCTACATCAGAAGAGTAAGAATATGCAGATGATGAAGAATAAGAAGAAGAGGAAGACCTCAAAGATGCCCCTCCTACATTTTAAGAAAGTGTCTCCACCATAATCGATGAACTTAAGAAGATAAATCTGGTCACTAAAGATAACCTGTGGCCCAATCTAATCAGTGTGGCTATGCCTGTTAAGGATAAGGAGGCATACACCTCCTTCCTAAAGAAGAATCAATATGTGTTTGTTTATAACTGCACAGAAATTCCATTCCTCGATCCTTAGGTTTCCACTCATCATTTGGGCTTACCTGAAGATCATCAGGGCTATAAGAAATCAGCCAGAAGGACCCACCTAACACATGCTTCCAAAAAAGAGGTTGAAGTTGACAAGATGATCAAATCCAACTTCATAAGGGAGGTCCAATATCCGATCTGGCTAGAAAATATAGTCCCCATTAAAAAGAAGAATGAATAAATTATAATCAAGATTAACTTCAGGGACCTTAATCAGAATTTCCTAAAAGACAATTTCCCAATCCCAATCATAGAATGGTTGATTGATGCAACAGTTAGATATGAGGCTCTCTCTTTCATGGATGGCTATTCTGGATACAACCAGATCCAAACAGACTAGGGGATGAAGAAGCTACTACATTTATGGCCCCTCAAGGAGTATTCTATTATAAAGTTATTCCCTTTGGTCTAAATAATGTCGGCGCCACATATCAGTACACCATGCATCGCATCTTCAACCCCTTCTTGGGAAAATTCGTTGAGTGTTATATTGATGATATGGTGGTTAAATCACAACAGCGATCAAACCACCGATTCGATCTTGAAACTGTCTTTAAAAAATTGTGATAGCATAGTTTAAAGATTAATCCCCAAAAATGAACCTTTGGTGTTACCTATGGAAAATTTCTTGGCTTCGTCGTATGCCATTGCGGCATCAAAGTCGACCCCGAGAAGAGAAAATCAATCCTTGACATGTCCCCACCTCACAACCTCACTGAGTTGAGAGGCATCCAGGGGGACCTCACCTACATTCGAAACTTCATATCCAATTTGGTGGGTAAATTCTTACATTTCACCAGGTTAATGAAGAAAAAAGTTATGTATGAGTGGGATAATGATTTACAAGAAGCGTTCGACAATCTCAAAATATATCTCCTAATACTGCTGGTGTTGATGCCACCAGTTGAGGGGAGACCACTCATTTTTACATAACTACCCTGGAATGGTCATTAGACACCATCCTTACTCATAAGAATGATGTCGACAGTGAGAATATCCTCTATTACCTCAGCCGAACAATGATTGATGCTAAAACTCGGTATTTAAAAATTGAAAATAACTTCCTAGCCCTAATCTCTGCGGTTCAGAAACTTAGGCATTACCTGTAGCACCATGTGGTCCACCTGTTCTCCTGATGCAACCCGCTCAAATATATCCTCAACCATCCCATGCTAAATGGGTGCCTATCACGATGGGTGGTCATCCTAAAACAGTTTGACATATGGTGCGTACCACAGAAGGCCATCAAAGGTCAGTTGTTAGTAGACTTCCTGGCCAAACATCCCTTGAAATAAACAACACCATTGGATGCTGAAATACTAGATGAAGAAGTGTTTTCCATCCAGGAGTACCCCCAGACATGGGAAATATACTCCGTTGGTTCTTCCAAAATCCCAACAGGAAAAATGATAGAGGATCCCAAGCTTAACAAAGTGGGGATAGGAATTATACTTGCATCCCCTGAAAAGGTCATCCTACCTTACTCTTTCCTACTTTCAGAAGGGTGTAAAAATAACAAAGCATAATATTAGGCCCTCATTATAGGCTTGGAACTGGCACTTCATGTTCTATCCAAACACCTAAAAATAAAGGGTGATTTAGAGCTAGTCATCAAATAGGTCAAGGAGACTATTCCATCAAGAAATAAGTATCAGTACCCTTAATGAACCATGTTTGAGGAATGATGGAAAATTTCCCATCAGAACTAATGTTGACTTAAGTCCCCCAGTCACAAAATTTCTAAGCTAACACTTTGGAAAATGCATCCATATCCTTGGATGATCAAGACCAGGATGAAACAATCATTATAATTGCCCACCTCTGGATGGTCTTGTCATTTATCCAGAGAAATATAGAGGATATTGACGAAATTAGCCCCGTTTTTTAGCCTTATGGCCACACCACTGGCTAGATGATTCCCACTGAAAATTACCTTTGAAACGGGGAACTCCCACCAGATAGGGTTGGAAAGGAACAAATCTAAAGATGGGAAGTCAATTTTTCCTTGTACAATGGGGTAAACCAAGAAAAGGTTCTCTACAAATGAGGCCTTGATGGAGTCCTTCTTAGGTACATTGATGGAGAAGAGACTACTATCGTTATGAAAGAATTGCAAGTTGGAGCTTGTGGAGCGCATCAATTAGAAACCAATATCTCTCACTAAATATGAATGCTTGGGTATTATTGGCCCACTATGATACAGTATTGTTCCATATTCACCAAAAATTTTCATTCTTACCAAGTTCATGCTAATTTCATACACCGACCCCCAGAGTTTCTTCATACAGCAAAGCACTCATGACCATTTTCCGCTTGGAGGATGGATGTTGTGGGACCAAATCCTCCCTCTATATCCAGACAATTCAAGCTCATACACATAGTGATCGACTTCTTTTCCAAATGGGCCGAAGTAATACCCCTTAAATAAGTCAGGGAAAAGGAATCATTAGATTTTTGAAGGCCAATATCGTTACTAGATTTGGTGTATCTCATACAATATTGACAGACAACGACACCAACTTATGCTCTTCTGAGTTGGAAAAGTTATACCAGGAGTATGGAATTAAATCCAACCAGTTGTCCTGCTACCATGCAGTGGCCAATGGGAAGATAGAGGCTTTTAACAAGAATTTTCCCAATATACTCTAAAAGATGGTTGATAAGGATAAGAAATCATGGCCAGATAATCTCCTCAGTGCTTTGTGGTCTTACTAAACCACGACCCGCACCGCCACCCAGGCAACCTTGTACTCACTAGTATATGGGGAAAAGGCATTCTTGCCTATCAAAATTCAAGTTCCATCACTTTGTGTGGCCATTTGAAATCAACTATCTATGGACTAGAAATCCAAAATATAGTTTGATGAGTTGGAGCGGCTAAATGAAAAAAGGCTGCACACATTACACCATTTGGAAATCTACCAAAACTAGATTTCATGAGCCTTTAACAAAAAGTTTTTCCTTCGATAATTCCTCAAAAAAGAAACGGTGTTAGTTCTCAGAACCCTAATGATACTCAGGAATAATCCCCCAAAGCTTGAAACAAAGTGGAAAAGACCATATTTCATACATATGGTATATTCCAATGGAGGATACATCCTGATATCGATGGACGAACAACTCATCACATCTCCCACAAATGCGAAGAAACTGAAGAAATACTTCATGAAATAGAAGCACCAAAGGAATGGTCCAAACACTAGGACCTTAAACTATGAGTTATCATCCTAATCACATGATGTTAAACTATACGATATTAATCCATGAAACATGACATTGAACCATGATGTCATGGTCCAAACTCTATGACCTTAAACTATGAGTTATCATCCTGACCACATGATGTTAAATTGTACGGTATTAATCCATGAAATGTAAAATTGAACCATGATGTCATGGTCCAAACTCTATGACCTTAAACTATGAGTTATCATCCAGACCACATAATGTTAAATTGTATGGTATTAATCCATGCAACATGACATTGAACCATGATTTCATGGTCTAAACTCTATAACCTTAAACTATGAGTTATCATCCTGACCACATGATGCTAAACTATAAGGAACTCATCCTAATCGTATGACAATAAACTTCATGATCTCTCACAAAACTATGTATGAATTGATTCATGTCCTCACAGGATACGTAGCGATGCCTTGATCCTTGATCTTGGCCCATCCCCCACAAAAAAAAAATGCCCCCATCATATCCTCTACCTTTTCACACCTATGAAGGAAGCCCTATGTCCACTCCTTTTTTCTCACATCGAGTATAACTCACGTGATCTTAGGATTAGTGGTAAGGATTCTATTATGCAAATGAGTTACAGAGAAATATGGTAGACCCGACATGCATAGAAAATGAAACAAAAATTCCCTAACACGTTCCCAACCCCATGTCCACACTAGATCGGTATAGGGAACATTCAGAACTACGTGAGGCTTGATTCCTTCCCTTTCAGGATATGTAGTGATGCTTGGATTCAGCATCCTAGCCCATCCATCATCAAAAAAAATTCTCTCACATATCCTTACACATGGACCGAACCAGATTGGTACAGGGAACATTCAGAACTACATGCATCTTGATTCATGTCCTTCCAGGATATGTAGCGACGCCTAGATTTGGAGTTGATAAAACATAATTTTTTTGAATATTTTATTCATAATAAATGAAAAAATGTCCTCACATTGTGTTAAATATGTTAATTTATAAAATATTTGGGATTAGATCATTCATTTGAAAATTTGATTAAAAGTATAGTTTTACCCTTTAAAATTCACTGTAGCATTTCATAAATAAATATTTTGATATGTATTATTTGAACATAATATTTTTTAAATATGTTAATGACATAATAGGATAAAACATTCATTCAGGACATATAAGCTAAATTGTTCATTTGATTGGACTTAATGAGCCATGAATTCAAAGTTGGGTTGGACTTGCCAGATTGGACATCAGTTCTGTATTTGGACCATAACTTCTTAATCCGTACTTGTATTAGGCCTAAATTTTGAGAGCCTTGAAAAGAATCATTTTCACATAACTCATCCTTCTATAAGGACATTTTATTCATGAGTTTTTTAGGTCAAATGGGTAGTTCAAGCTGGATTAAAATATTTGGCTGAGATTCCCCATTCACACTTGAAACCACTTTGAACCTAGCCTCCCCTCCACACTATAAATTGGTTTTTTATCATTTGTAGGGGTTGGGACATGCGTTAGAAATTTTAGGGAAGATGAGAAATGGTTTCACTCTAATTCTCCAAGCAATTCAATAATGGTATCTCTTTAATCAATGATCTCTTTGTCGAATCCTTCTTCTTATTCCTCATGTTGTAATGTTTGTGTTTTCATAATATACTTCTTAGTTACAATTTTATTTCTTCTCTTTTATTATGATTTGTTCAAATTTCTTCTTCTATTAATCTTCATATTTGGGCTTTAATTCAAGAGTAAAAACAATATTAGGTTATACCCTTTCTAAACTCTTGCGAAATCAAAATATTTCTATGATGACTACATCGCCCATGGAAGAGTAGTTTTCTTAGTAATCGATCTACCTATTACCTTATTCATTCATTTATTTTTAATAAATGATCTACTATAATTCACTTACTATGATCTATGAATTGATTTTTTAATTTAAATGAAACTAATCAATAAATCTAACAATTAACACAAAACACACGAGGTCGGGAATTTTGGGAATTGTGAGAGCATGATCTTAATCAGTAATACAAGACCATAAGGGATAAATTTGAAGAGTTTAAATATAATACCTAAAATTAATTAATCCTCATTTATAGAGTGGATATGTGATCTAATTAATCACTAACCATAATCTAAATTTATAACATCAATCAAAGCAGGGTTCTACGATTGCATGTTCTGAATCTAGCCTAGGGTTTAAGTAATATCATCTTTGTTGTTAAGTTAACTCTCATAGGGTTAGAGGGTTAAAAAATTAGGGGATTATAATTAATTGGATGTTAATTTAAATTATAATGATAAATAATTTAGTGAAGAGGTATAGTTATATTGATTACACCTTTTAAAATATTTTGTAAAAAATCTTCTTGTTTTGTCATTTTAATCTAACTTCATTTCAAAAATAAAAACAAAAAAATACAATCTTCTTCTAGAAAACTTATTCAAGATTTATAAACGATAAAAAAAACCCCATACTTTTAATTAGTGTTCTTATTTCCTGTTATTTCATTTTCAAAATACCTTTAATATGTAGTTTAATTCACTTCCTCCTTTGAGAGACGACCTTGGTCATCCACTCTCCTGTACCTAAGTACCTAGAAATCACATATCATTTGAAAGTGCCCATGAAAACACCTTTCAAATTGGAACCATTTCTTGGGAGGCATGTAATTATTTCAACCAATTAGAGGTATTTATTTTATTTTACATTTTATTCTCTTCTTCCCATCTTTCTTTCTTCTTTACCCAATCTGAATCTTTTTTCTTCTTCTTTTATTTTATTCTTCTTCCTTTTGAACCATCAAATCAAACTTCTCATTTTTATTTTATTATGTTACACTTTCCTTATTTTAATTTTTATTTGATTTATGATATGAAATAATCCCTAAGATCTCTTATATCTTGACCCTGATATTGAACGTAGCCTTCGAGATCAAATCAGACATTCTCAATCTATGGAAAGTTTCAACATTCAACCATTTGTAGAATTCCTCCACTACAAGAACATTGAGATTGGAAACACTTATATATAAAACCTAAAACAAGAACCAATGGTTGAAAATAATGGAATTGAACTTAATATAACCATTTGAGAATTGTATGTACCTAATATTAATTATCAACGAAATTTCATTGCATACCCAAATCTAGAATTGGAATTTGAACTGAGATCTGGGTTAATTCATCTTCTTCCAAAGTTCAATGGATTGTATGGTGAAGATCCAAAAAAAATTCAAAGAATTTAATGTGATTTTCTAAACCATAAAACTAAGAAATGTCTCTGAAGATCAAATAAAACTAAGAGCATTCTCATTTTTACTTGATGGAGTAGAAAAAGACTGGATGAATTATTTACAACCTAAATATGTAACATGTTGAAACGATTTGAAACATATTTTCTTGCAAAGATTTTTTTCAGCATCAACGACCACATCCATTTGAAAATGGATCTCAGGGATCAAGAAATCCCAAGGGGAGTCAATGTATGAGTACTGGGAGCGATTCAAGAACTTGTGTGAAAGCTACCCACATCACCAAATTAGTGAGAAACTCCTCATCCAATACTTCTATGAAGGACTCACACATATGGAGACTATCCTAGTGGTTGCAATAGTTTGAGGATAATTGGTTGACAAGTCACCAATAGTTGTACGTTCATTGATTGACAAGATGGCACAAAACTCCCAACAATTTGGTGATCGAGGTACACCACATGTTAGAGGAGTACATCAGGCAATCCATTTTTCTCTTGAGAGTCATTTAATTGATATTGTGTTGGAATAATTGACCACTATGGTGAGGCATATTTCTCTGGATCAAAAGAAATCACAACCCCCCCCCCCTTCCAAGGCCTTGTGGCATTTTCATTGAGACAAGCCACCCAACTTACTGTTGCCCCGAACTACAAGAAACAGAAGATTCTACATTAGTGTTTCCTGGGAGACCATATTAGCAGCAATAACAACCATATCCCAAATATAAGCTTCATTATTTTGCTCCAACATACAACAAAGGGTGGAAGGATCAATCATACATGAGGTATGCCTCTGGAAAACAAAAAAGTCCCCCCTTTCAACAAAAATTCCAGCAGCCTCCGCCTTACCAGCAGGGTTTCTGACAACACCAGAGGAGATTAGAAGCCCAAGAATCAACAACCCAACAAAAAGGGTATTCTAAACCAAAGGTAGATTCTAATATTGATGATATTTTGAGACAAATAATTCTTAATCAAAAAAATGATCTGAAGAGTCAAGGTTCATAGTTCAGAGAGTTGAAGACACAAATGATCCAGATTTCCACCGCCCTCCATGAACTGGTAAGTAAGAATTCTGGAAATATACCTTCAAAACCTACTCCAAATACAAAGGGGAATGTCAGTTCCATCACATTGAGAAGCGGGAAGCAAACAACTGATGCATCAACACCTATCATTCCACTGTGATTCACCTCAACTCCGAAAAATCCCCATTCAACAACAACTGATGAGCAGCCCAAGGAGAAAGATAAAGGTAAGAAAAACATTGATGATTTTCCTCCTAAACCCCTTCCTTTTCCAAATAGGGTTCTACAGACCAAGATGATGGTTGAAGAGGCAATGCAAAAAATAAGTTTTGGATACATTCAAGCATGTGGAGATCAACATACCTCTATTTGAATCCATTAAGAAAATCCCAAGGTATGCCAAATTCTTAAAAGAACATTGTACCAATCGAATAAGACTTAAGGTAAATGAGAGGATAAATCTTGGAAGGAATGTTTCAGTACTCATTACACCAACTCTAGTAATTCCAACAAATTGAAAGGATCCAGGGACATTCACCATACCATGCACTATAGTGGAGTTACACTTTTTTGATGCACATTTTGATTTATGAGCTTCCATAAATGTGATGCCTCACACTGTATTCTATTCTTTTCAGGTTAGTGAGTTGAAGCCAAAAATATTAGTGGTGTAGTTGGAAAATAGAGCTATAGCATATCCAGCGGGATTCCTTGATTATGTACTTGTCCAGGTAAAAGACTTGATCATTCTAGCATATTTCTATGTGTTTAAAATGGAGGACGATCAGGTAAGTTCATGTGATCCCATTATCTTAGGTAGTACCTTCCTTAAAACTGAAAATACAATCATAAATGTCCATGAGGGTACACTTTCCATGGAGTTTGGAAATAAATTTGTGATATTTAATGTTATGGACTCCATAAAGTAACCCTTAGAGGACCATTATATGTTTGTAATCTCCCATTTTGAACCACCAAATAAAAATACCATGGAATTTTATTGTCCTATGCTTTGGGAAATTATGGGTATTGGTTCTAGTTTGATGTCTAAGCGAACTTACACACCTATTTATAATGCTCAAAACTCTCTTATATTTGATTTTGAAATGGATTCATATTTTGATTCAGATCATGTGAACTATGATTATGGCATGGCTATTGAATATGCTGATGGTTTTGATTCATTATTCTCTGATTTTGATGATGATGATTCTGGTACTAATGTTTATTGTGCACATATTTCAGTTTCTTAAATGTCTCTATCCAAACATCACCCCCCAACATTGTAACTCAATCCATTTCCACTTAATCTCAAATACTCATACTTGTTAAGTGGTGAGAAATTACCTATTATCATTGCTAACAATCTCCCTTTTAAACATGAAGAAAAACTTTTGAATATTTTGAGGGAGAACATTAAGGAAATCGGGTGGACCTTAGTTGGCATATTAGGTATTATCCCTTCCATTTGCATTCATAAGATTATTTTGGAGGATGGGGATAAACAAGTTAGGTAGCCACAAAGGAGACACAATCTAACTCTTTTGGAGGTTGTTAAAAAAGAGGTTTAAAAATTGCTCGAGGTAGGTATAATCTATCCCATTTCAGATTCCCAATGGGTGAGTCTTATTCAAGTTGTACCTAAGAAAAGTGTTGTTACTGTTGTTAAAAATGATAGAGGAGTTAGTTCTGATGAGGGTGGAAAACAGTTGGTGTGTGTTTATTGATTATAAGAAACTAAATCAGTCTACTCATAAGGACCATTTCCCTCTCCCATTTATTGATCAAATGGTTGGGAGACTAGCTGGGAATACACATTATTGTTTCTTGTATGGATTTTCTGGATATTTTCAGGCTCCTATTGCTATGTAAAATTAGGAGAAAACTACATTCACCTATCCCTTCAACACATTTTCCTACCGGAAGATTCCATTTGGAATTTTCAATGCCCCGGGTACCTTCTAGATATGCATGGTGAGTATTTTTTATGATTTTATTAAGACCTTCATGGAGGTATTTATGAATTATTTTATAGTGTATGGGTATTCATTTGATGATTTTATATATAGTTTGGGAAAGGTGCTTAATCATTTTATTGAGATGAATTTGGTCTTGAAATTTGAAAAGGGTCATTTTATGGTAGAGCATGGCATTGTTTTAGGGAATATAGTGTCAAAACATGGGATAGAGGTTGATAGTTCTAAGGTAGATATTATTTCATCCTTACCATGTCCTTCCTGTGTGCATGATGTTAGATCTTTCCTAGGGCATGCAGGATTTTATTGGGGATTCATCAAAGATTTTAGTAATATTTCTCTTCCTTTTTCATGATTACTTCAAAAGGATTATGATTTTGTGTTTGATGATTCTTTTAGGAATTCCTTTGATGAGATAAAATAGAATCTTACCACTCCACCAATCATATAGCCCCATGGTGGGAAATTCCTTTTGAGCTTATGTGTGATACCTCCAACTTCTCAGTTGGAGTTTTCTTATCTCAGAGGGTGGAGGGATATTCACATGTGATTGCCTATGCATCAAGGACACTGGATTCAGCCCAATCAAACTACACAGCCACAGAAAAGGAGTTTCTTACTATCATGTTTGGTTTAGATAAATTTTGTTCATATTTATTAGGATCTAAAGTAGTTGTTTTTTCTAACCATGCAGCTCTGAGGTACCTCTTGAAGAATCCAGATGCAAATCCCTGACTTATCTGATAGATTCTCCTTCTTCAAGAATTTTATATTGAGATAAAGGAAAAGAAGGGGTTAGAGAACCAGGTGGCGGACCACATGAGTGGGCTTACTCACACACTAGAGGCTGACACCTTGGAATAGGTGCCACTTTGGGACACTTTCCCCGATATGCATATTTATTCCATCTCAGGTAAAAATTCTTGGTATGCTGATTTAGTGAACTACCTTGTTGCATCTAAAATACCTAAAAATTTAAATAAACATCAAGTCCAAAATTAAAGAGTGATTCATGATTTTAGGTTTGGGATGATCCATACCACTGGCGCATGTGTAGTGATAAATCTATTAGGAGGTGTGTTTTGGACCATGAGTTTGAGTATATTCTACATTTTTGACATACACATTCATGTGTAGGACACTTTGGACCCCAATAGACATCTTAGAAAGTTTTGGACTCTGGATAATATTGGCCTAGCTTATTCCATGATGACCATGTGTTTTGTAATTCATGCTCTCATTGCCAATACACTGGGGACATTTCTAAGAGATACAAGATTCCCCAATATCCCATACTATTCTATGATATTTTTGATGTGTGGGGAATTGATTTTATGGTTTCTTTTTCTAGTTCATTTGGTTTTTTGTATATTTTGGTTATTGTTTATTATGTTATAAAATGGGTGGAGCCTAAGGCCACCAGGACTGATGATTCTCATGTTTTAGTGGACTTTGTCAAAGCATAGATTTTTTGCAGGTTCGGAGTACCCAAATCTGACATTAGTGACCAGGGGACACACTTTTTCAATCATAATTTGTCTTCCCTCCTTCGAAAGTATGGGGTGACACACAAAACATCAACACCATACCACCCCCAAACAAATGGCCAAACTGAGGTTTCAAATCATAAGTTGAAAAAAAAAATTGGAGAAAACTATGCAGTCGAATATGAAGGATTGGAGAAAGTGATTGGATGATGCACTATGGGCATATAGGATAGCATACAAAACTCCCATTGGTATTTCCCCATTTTGTATTGTTTTTGTGAAAGCCTGTCATTAGCCTATGGAGATTGAGCATCGGGATTATTGGGCTATAAAGAAATGAAACATGGATTTGGCCCAAGCTAGAATTCAACAGAAGCTGCAAATTCAAGAGCTTGAGGAGATTCTATTATCTTAATATGAGAACTCAAGGCTCTATAAAGAAATATCCAAATAATATCATGATAAAATGATCTAGAAAATGAAATTTCATGTTGGGGAGAAAGTCCTTCTATACAGTTCATGACTGAAGCTGATGCCTGGTAAGTTGCATTCTAGATGGTTGGGTCCTTATATTGTATCTAATGTTTTTCCATATGGTGCAGTAGAGTTCACTCAAGAGGACACTAGAAGGAGATTCACATTCAAAGGGAAAACCTTCAAGAAATACATTGAGGGACTTCTAACTGATGCAGTGGATTTCATCACACTACACGACCCCATCATCACTTGATTATATCAAGCTATTCCTAACCCTTTCACTTTTATATTCTTTGTCCTATTTAAAATTATACATTTCATGTGCATATATCATCTCATTGGTTTACATTGAGTACAATGTAATATTTTAAGAGTGGGGGAGGGGAAAACATTTTGGGGTAGATATTTAGGATTTTAATTTGTGTGTTTTGCGTGTATTTTCTATTAATTTTTTGGTAAATAATTTCCAAAAACAAAATAAAACAACAAAAACAAAAATATATATATATATCATGTAACATTCTCATGTGGCACATATGTAAAATTCATGTTTTTAAAATTCATTAGTAGAATTATAAGCATTAGTAAAATTTAATCATCAAGGGTTGATTTTTATAAAAATTAAAGTTATCGATGATATGAATGGTTGTGTCATTATAAAACCTTTTCAATTTTGACATCATTATTTGGAATATTTGTTCATGATAAATTATTTCATTGATTTCTCCACAAAAAATTTCACTCAACCATAACTTTAAAAACATTTCCTACTCAATTGAAGGTATAGTCAAGTTAGGTCAAAAAATCATTGGTTGATCCATATGTTTTTTTCTATTTCGATCAGTTTCATTACTGTACCGAATTTACCTATGTGTGTGTACCTATTATTTGACAGTTTTACGCCCTCAAAAAAATATGGGTTATGTCTTGGACAGGTCAAAAAACACTCTTCAATGACTTTTGATCTTGTTATAACTATTACAATTAGTGTCATAAAGAGATCAAACATGGGTTGAAAGTTGAGTGTGAGATTTTTTCTAAGTGAAACTTAAAAAATCAAAAAATAATAATAAATGAGGGGAGTGATGAAATGTACAACATATGGGGATATCTAGGTGGGGAGCTTAAGGTTTGACTTTCAGGAATGCATAAGTGAGTGGGCCTTGAAATTATATTACAAAGGAATGTAGAACAGGTTCGATAAATTAAACCAATTAAAAATAATTTTTTTAATTGACCTAAATATACTGAATAAAGGGAGGTTTTATGATCTTGGAATGGTTGGCACACACATATGTGGATAATTAGTGGCATGGTAGAACCATGACTTGTTTTGCTATGATTAGTGTTATGAATCTCACTAGATTTTATTTTGACACAATTTATGAGACAATGAATTTAAAATTTATTGATATTGACTCTTGATGGAATTCTTACTTTTCCTATATTTTCACTGTGGATTGAGAAATATGAATATGTATATCTTGTCACAATTTTTTCGAATACATGATATGAGGTTTTGCCCAGGAGTGCAAAAGGGTAAATGTGGGGGAGTTGTTAAAACAAAATTTTGTTGAATATTTTATTGATAATAAATGAAAAAAATTACTCAAATTGTATTAAATATGTTTATTTATAAAATATTTGGGATTCGAACATTCATTTGAAAATTTGATGAAAATTCCAGTTTTACCCTTTAAAATTCACTGTAGTATTTCAGACATAAATATTTTGATAAGTATTATTTGAACTTAAAATTTTGTAAATAGATCATGAATTAATGGACTGCAACTTTTATTTAGGAAATATGAGCTAAATTGTTTATTTGATTGGACTTAATGGCCATGAAGTCAAAGCTGGGATGGACTCGCCAGATTAGACATTAGTTCTGTATTTGGGCTATAACTTCTTCATCCGTGCTTGGATTAGGCCCAAATTTTTAGAGGATATTGAGGAAGATTTTTTTCACAAATCATCCTTATTAAAGGAAAGATTATTCATGCGTTGTGGAGGTCAAATTTCTTGTGAAATTTGGCTTAAAATATTTGTTTGAGATTCCCCATTAACACTTGAAACCACTTTGAACCTAGCCTCCACTACACTATATAAATTGGTTTTTTTTCTCATTTTTAGGGTTTGGTACATTCATTAGGAATTTGAAGGTAGAGGATAAGTGTTTCACTCTAATTATCCAAGAAATTAAATAAGGGTATCTCTTGAATCAAGGATCCCTTTGTCGAAGCCTTCTTCTTCTTCCCCATGTTGTAATGTTTGTGTTTTCATAATATACTTCTTAGTTACACTTTTATTTATTATTTTTTATTATTTTTTGTTCAAATTTATTCTTATATTAATCTTACTATTTGTTCTGTAATTCAATAGTAGAAACAATATTGAGTTATACCCTTTCTAAACTAGTTTGAAAGCAAAACATTTCTACGATGACTACACCGCCCATGGAAGAGTAGTTTTCTTAGTAATTGATCTACCTCTTAACTTCTTAATTAATTTATTTTGAATCAGTGAACTAATGTAATTAACTTAATATTATATATTAATTGAGTTTTTAATTTAAATGAAACTAGGAAAGAAATTTAACAATTAACACAAAACACGCGAGGTTTGGAATTATGTGAATTTTGAGAGAGTGATCTTAATCGGTAATACAATACCATAGGGAATAAATTTGTAGAGTTAAAATATAATCCATAAAATAAATTAATCCTAATTTATAGAGTGGATATATACTCTAATTAACCACTAAAAATAAGCTATATTTATAACATCAATCAAATCAGGGTTCTACAATTGCATGTTCCGAAGCTAGCCTAGGGTTTAATAAATTTCATCTTCGTGGTTAAGTTAACTCCCATATGGTTAGAGGGTTAAAAATTAGAGGATTATAATTAAGTGGATGTTAATTTAAATGATAATAATAAATAATTTCGTGAAGAAATAGAGTTAGATTGATTATTCCTTTTAAAATATTTTCTAAAAAAAACATCTTCTTGTTGCGATATTTTAATCGAACTTCATTTCAAAAATAAAAACAAAAAAAATGAAACCTTCTTCCAGAAAAATTCTTCTAGATTTATAAATGATAAACAACCCTCATCCTTTTAATTAGTGTTTTATTTCCTTTTATTTTATTTTCAAAATACCGTTAATATATTGTTTAATTTACTTCCTCCTTTGAGAGACGACCTTGGTCAGCCACTCTGCTGCACCTAAGTACCCAACAATCACATATCATTTGAAAGCACCCACGACAGCACCTTTCAGGCATCCCAGCTGAACCACCATCAAAAAATGCCCATTTCCTCATGTGTAGGTTAGAATTGTGTGGGGATTCCATGAAAGGTCCTAATCTCATGATAATAAACTACTAAATTCTTCAAGAGTTTTGTGTGGCCCAATTCTCGATGTTACGAGATCCCGCACATGCCCCTTACTCATGAGAAATCAAAAGATCATACTTCCCCCTATACATATGAGTCAGACCTATATGGAATATCTAGTAGTTCACAGTTAATCATGGTTTGGGTATTCTTTATGTGCCCAGCCACATCATTATCGCTTGTCAAACTCCATACCCCGAGAAAACTTGGATCCCCATAATCATTCAATGTCATCTGAGATAGAAGGCCAATGTCCTGCGAACACCTTTTTTTGACTATGAACATCATGCCCTAGTGTCTCTACATATGTTTCCCACAAAAATGGTTGCCAATTAAATGAAAATTCATCCCTAGTAGAGTCCTCTCCTATCTCAGTACACACAATGGCTTCTAAGCCCCATGTCATTTCTCTTAATTAAATTTTCCCCTGGGACTATGGTTTACACCTTCTGTTATCACTCATGTACAAGGAACTCCATAACATCTTTATTGTGATTAACATAAAACTATTAAAGATATTTATGACCATATAATTTTTCTCACTGCATGACTCTAAACTACATAGCATCAGGTCCTCACCACACGACATTAAATTTCAAAGCCAAAATCGCCCTTGTTATATGATGTTAAACTAAATAGAAATGGTTTATGTATAAAGTTACATATGATGTTGATTTTTTTGTTCCTAGGAAATTACCCATAATCCTTGTAATACCTTATTTCTCGCACTGATCATAGCCCACATGAGCTTAGGGATCTTATCGAGAGATACACCATGACGTTATGGAAAAATAGCCCAAAAAATTGGTTCTAGAAGTACGACCCTAAAAGGAATGTCATAGTTCCCTCCCTCAAGAGGAACCCCATTTCTTGACCAAGTGATGTTAAATGACCAGGTATCCTAGATATAGGATGAATTCCTCAACTTTTATGTGAGTTAGATATGCGTAAGGGATTTATAATTCCATGAGTAAAGTGTAGCCCAAATGTCCCCAATATATCTGGATACACTCGTGTCGTACCCCAAACACCATGATTTGAGTAATATTGAATCCCTATAACCCTCCAAGTCCATCTTATATGTAAGTCCATTTTCCTACAAACACATTTTTTTGACTATTCACATCATACCCTGGAGGTTCTGCATACGTTTCTCCCAAAAATGGTCATCAACAAAAGAAAAATTCGTCCCTATGGGAGTCCTATCCTAACTCAGTATGCCCAATGGCTTCCAAGCCTCATTCCAAACCTTCTGATTCAAGGGCCCTCAAATTCATGGTTTACATTTTCCTCCTTACACACATCCTAGATATATTGGAACATATGGGCCTGATTCATCTCTATTCCCTTTTTAGGTTTCTAAAGATACTCCATATGTATGCGTAAAGTTGATCTGTATACAAAAGAAGAGTACCCCCACTCATTTCTAGGAGAAGTTCATATAAAATTCCACTTTTTTGTTTAGGTTCACCTCTTGTTGAAGGCCACATACCATATCCAGAATGTTCCCAATATCCATCGGATATAGAAGGCCAATGTCCTGTGGACACCTTTTTTGACTATGTACATCATGCCCTGGTGGCTCTGCATATATTGCCTATAAAATGGATATCAATCAAAGGAAAATTTTCTCTCAGGAGAGTCCTTTCCAGCTTCAATATGCTCAAATGACATTCATGTCCTTTCACCACCCCATATTTGAAAAACTTCTGGATAACAGCTTACATACCTTCCTCGTCCAAAGGTCCCTAACATAAAAAAGGATTTCTAACTAAACTGACCATTCACTAGTTCCCCCTTACGTAAGTAAGAAGTTTTTTGGGAACAGTTTCCCATTCAAAGCTGATATGAATGTCCCTAATGTTTTCAGACACCACTATTTAGGACAGCCACCCACTGTGGCTCCCAACATAAAAGTAAATTCAAAATATTGCATAACCCCACCAGGCCATCGGAGATGGAAGGCCAGTGTCCGGAAAATACCTTTGATTGACTATGCACATCATGTCCCGATGGCTCTGCATAAGTTTCCCACAAAAATGGTCAGTATTCAAAGGAAAATTAGTCCTTAGTATAATCCTTTCCTACTTCTGTATGCCTAAAATGGCCCTCGAGCATCATGTATGTCTAAAATTCACAAGTTTAGGTTCAAGAAAAATACCTAATCCATGTCTGAAGGATATTAGAACATTCCTGGCTGATGGTCCTGAATTAGGGACCTGCCCTGTTAAGTTTGGTCAAAATTGTTCAACCTAAAACATCAGTAATAGGTTTCATTAGAAAAACTACAATCTTCTAGAGAAATAAAAATACGTTATACTTTCTAGAGGGAAAATCTGCAGAAGGCACCTCTGGGTAAAAGTCGAGTATTGGTTCATTAAAAATGATGATCCATAAAAAAAATATGTAAATTTTTTTAGGTCAAAACCCCGCAAAGGGAAGACTAAGAAAAATTCAAGTTATGTCTGCTAATCCCATTCCAAGCAGAGTTAGAAAAAAATTAGGGTAATAATGAAAACAATGTAAAACTTCATGAGATGTTCCATAATACCTCAGCAATAGTCGAACTATGCTCGATGAGTTATGTGGCTCAAAAAAAAATTAGAGCCTGTGTCGATTATTTTACTTCATTGGTCATGGTTTAAAATTATACCTGATTAAAATGATGTTTATAAGAAGAGATGGAGAAGAAGTATTTAAAATAAAAATCAGTTCCATTGAGTTCAGCAAAAATGGAGGAACATCCCCAATTCGGAGTCTCTCCAGAGTATCAATAAAAAAAGTATATATCATGATTTTTTATGGAACTATAACAAGGCTTGGTTCGCCCTTTCCAGAAGGATGGAAAGTGATTGTCACAGGACATCAATAATTTTCTCCAAAGAATCTCTCTCCTCCATTTTGTCCTTGATCGTCGAAATCACCTGCTCCATAATGACTTTAAGGTCCCGCCCTTTCTTCTGTATGGATTCATAGTTGGTACGCGAAGAGTTCATTTGATCCATCAAACTTGCTACATGGGCCTCAAACTCCCATAGATCTTCCTCTTGGGTGTCCACTAAATCATGATACTTCACCTCCTCGGCCGTTAGATGATTGAATTATTCCAAAACATCTCAAAAGGTCACCACCTGGTGATGTGAAGAATTGAAATTTGCCAGATTGTCCTTGCTACAGGAAATTTATTCTTATGAAATGATGATATGATAGATAAGAAGATATAGGTGCTGATAATAAAAGCTGCTGGAACCCATCTTGGTGAATAATCTCTAAAAATTTTCTCCTTCATCAGAAAAATGGGCTATGGGTGTCTTCATGGAAAGAGTAAATAGTTGGCGTTATGCCTGCTTTCTCACTGTCTGGTGCCTCCCCGCATTACCAGTACCTTGATCCTACTCCTCTACAACATGATGATAAGTATGAATTATATTCATAGGAGTGTAAAGGAACCTAATATAGGTTTCCCAAGATGGGGGACTCCCTTTTCCCTTAGATGGCTCAACCGCTGGAGCCAGATGCGGAGGAATAGCCAAGGCTTCTGGGTGATTGGTGATACTCTACTAGTTTCAACCCAATTAAGATCTTGGGAAGTATCTACAGCAGGGGAGTATTCTGAATCACTCCTCACTGAGATAGGTTGTATCGATGAAACCCCTCCTAGGCACTTCTGATGGAGAACCAAGCATCTTCTTACCACAAGGGTAGGAAGAGATTGTGTATCCATTGTGGGTACTACTAGGACAGAAATAGAAAGTGTAGTTGTCTCACTCTTCACTGTATAATGAATGTGTGTCATTTCCATTAGGGAAAGTATGGGGTAGGAAATGGTTAAGGGTTTCTGAACCCACCGAACTGATTCTTTCAATATCCCGTTGGGGTAACACTCTACCCACAGTTGGGCATATTCCAATGACAGAAAGGTGTATCCCGTTGTGTTGGGGATGATAACCTCCATAGTGTCACTTTCATGCATAATCATAAGCCATAATTGGTAGAGAACTATGGGATGAGACTCTCCCCTTAATTGAAAAGATGAAAGTACTGTAGTCTATTAAAGGCATCCAAAATTCCTAGAAAATCAGTAGGGGGGTATAGCTCAAAAATGACTACTCGGTCTATACGAGCAGTGATCATCTCATCCCAAAGGGTGATAAGGCATGATAATTCCCCCAAATAAATGCCCCCATAACCTCTTAATGACCCATGAGAGGTAGGATGCGGTGAAAACAAGAAGTGAGAAGCGTCATTCAATAACCCAACCAAATCAATAATGCTCAGAGTCCTAGGACGAATACCAGAAATGTTGAGAAGAGAATGTTGAAAGTCAGAATGAGGAACCCTTACAGTATGCCAATATTCATAACAGGGGAAGTGTTCTTCCATCCACCCATACAGAAATTGAAATAGTCTGCTGAGACGATGTGAGGGCATACCTTCCTGTATTTTTCCCAAAAACTCATAAAGCTAGGAGAGAGTAAGAAAGGAAAAATTAATGGGTCGAACCTCTTCCAACGTAGCCTCCATCATTAAAGTAAAGGCCCAAACCCTAGTATATACATTGTGGGATAGGAAAATCCATCCGCTCAAAAACATGTAAAGGAAACCTGTTAACCTAATTGCAGGTGATACATCTAGTTAAAGCTCATATCCCTATGTGGTATATCGTCCTGCTTCAAGGGTAACATAATATGACCATGGAGTTTGGCTGGACTGACGGGTTGGATGAGTTATACTACGGTGAGCCCTCGCATTGGGTTCATTTGCCTACAAGAATAAGATTATCCATGCCTCGAATGGGATGAGAGAGGGAGCCATGAGGGGATGATCAAGTAATCTCTCTACCATGACTAGTAGACTCCTTATCAAAGGGGACACGTGGTCAGTGTCATTCCATGTAAAGGATTCCAGGAGAAACTCATTGTACATATCTCCAAGAATAAGGAGTCCTCCAAGCTAGTGGATATTCCATTGGTCGATTCCCACCTCCTCGTGAAATAATTGGAAGGTGTTGGTGCTTGAACACTAGTGACTCAATAGCTTAAGAAGAAGTTTTTTTGGGGAAAAGACTCCAAACTGAGAAACCTAGGCTACTTGGTAATAGCCCATCACCTCTAACTGGTTGGGGGACTCTAAACAGATCTGATGTACCCAAAACTCCTAGGCCCACTCATCGAAGAAACATCCTCTGGCCTGAAGTTACCACTTGGTGCTCCACCCTCTGTTAGGATTTTCTTGGGAGATGATGATAATGGATGGGTAATCTCATGCATCTAGTCTCGGGACACCATCGCAACACCTGTAGTTTCCCTGAGTCCATGTCAAGCCTCTTAGTATGAAGACGTTCTCCTGAATCGGAGTGGTGATGGATTATCCTACTGGGAAACTTTTGGCACGATCAGGACCTTGTGGTGCCTCTAAGAGGATGAAAGGGGTATTGGGGCCATCCAACGGCAGAGGCACATCATCAAGGATACCAAAGTCATAAAGTGGTAACTCTATGGATAATTGATAAGCTAAGATCTATGGCATCAATAAGTCCTTTAAGAATTTGTCACAAGTATTGATGTGGGCTCGAAGATTATCCAAGTTATTCCCCTCCATGGTTTCCCTTGTCTTTTTCAATTTTATCACAGCCTGTGAAGCAGCCATTGTATCCTGCATAGGAATATCAAAAAGAATACAAAAATTAAGTCCAATAAAGATTGTTGGATAAAGGCTATAAAGGAATGGCTAAAGGACTCAAAATATTTCCACATAAGGCTCTTCATATTGTTCCCAAAAATGGTACGCAGAAGGTGCAATCGGCATACTTCATAATGTGTGGAAGAAACCCCACCTACATCTATGGTACGCGGATTCATTTCACCACATACAGCCATGGTACGCGAAGAAACCATGAGGTGTTGGCCCACATATCATTGTTCGGCAAACAGAAAGGTTATTGGAAGAGGGATATCGTGAAACTAAGCCTCGATTAAGTTTAGGTTTAGAAGTTGCAGATTAAATTTTAATCCCATATTATTAATTCTTAAAGCTCGGTTCGTCGATCCATGCTTGGTATATAGACACACAAGTTTCATAGTGTTCTCCTATGCAGAATTCAGATTTTAATTTTTAAAGTTCCGCAATACAGTTCATAGAACAAAAATTTGGTACACAGACAGAGAAATGGAAGAAATATTTGGTTTGTAGAACGTATGAGGTAGTTCGTGAATGGGATTTTCACAAGAAGAATAGTACACAAATTCATAGGAAGCCAAGGGAATTGAGAGATCTTTTTCCCAAGAGAAACAGTAAAAGACAAATTACATGGGCCGCTATATATAGGTATGGTCCCCTCCTACCGGGCCTATCTGTTATACCATGAACCATTTCAGTTCAGGACTGCTTCTACATCGGAATAGTTCCCTTTTTGTTCTAAATGGACCCCATTCCAATGGGGGGAATTTGTAGGGTCCTAAAAATTCCTCCAAGGGAAAAAAATACCCTCATAATCACTATGTGGAGGGAAGAAAGTATTCCTATAGGTCTAGAAAGGTGAATAGACTCAAATAAAGTTGAAAATTCTAGAAGAAACTTGAAGGAATTCAAGTTTTCAAAGAATTTCAAGTGGCCCACTTACCATCACTGGGAAAGGTTCGCATATCGCCTGGATCACAAACCACTAGGTATGCAGAACGATTCACGAACCGTTGGCCCATAGAGTAATGGACAGTAAACCCAGCGGACTATCAACCGCGTCACCAAAGGACTCATGCACACGAAATCTATCCACGTACCATTCCGTGAACTCATCAGTTCAAGAACAAATCAAACTGAGAGGGTTCCGCGAACCATGATCGCAAACCAAAGCCTCCACAAACCTTGGTTGAACAATTCTTCCATGGGTCAGGATATCTCTACATGGGCCTCCGAAAATGGTGTCTCATGCCCAATAGATAAAATTATCTTGATTCTTTATAAAAGGAGCACAGAAGGAAGAGGATGAGGATAGACGGATGATGAAATCTTGAAGGGGACTCAGAGGTGGGAAGAAAGAGTTCAAAGAATATTCCACCATCAGTATTGATTCATTGATGAAGCCCAAATCGCGAACCACACTCCCAGTAGGTACAGCCGGTTGTAAACCATAAAATAGTAGAACTTAATAATAAAAAGATAACTAAGAACCTAAATAGTGAAACTGCGAACAATATACTTCTCGTGGATGAACTTCCTGCAAATGATAATCCCCTGGACCCTCCTTCAATATGATGCTCAGTGTAGTGCACTGCTACACGGACTGAACTTGGCACCGCGTACTGCATCAGTACACAGATGGAACCCAAATTGGCATGATGGGACGCGTACCACTATGGTACATGGTGGACTATAACCATGACTGCGTACTGCATCGGTACACGGACAAACCCTCTTTCCACATACCATTATGGTATGTAGAGCCTCCCCCATCCCGTAAAAGAAATCAGCACGCGGAATGGGGTGTTTTTGGGTATTGTCTCCTCTGGTTCCAACCTTACCCCTCCACTACCGTCCAGTCCTCTGTGGTCCCTCCATGAACCAGTCCTCCGCCATCAGTCCAAAGCCTCCTCCAAAACCACCGGACCCATATGATTAGACCATCGGGTGCATCAGCACGCCCCTTTGAGTCTACATACCCATGGTAAGAAGAGTCAAGCAGGCTCTCCCCACAATGGTTTGGGCTTTGGGAATGCCTGTGGGTCTACAGTCCCATGGTGACCCAGATTCCAACCTTGGGATGCTGACATGAACCTCCCCATTCTAGGGACTAAGGGTGATCACTTGCTTTTCCATTCAATGTGGAATAGTGATTAGTCAAAGGAGTTAGGTCTTCTTCTCCTTTTGATGAGGAAGAAACTCCTCCCCTTCCCAGAACATGTTCTAAGGCCCTCCCACTGAGGTAAGTCTCCAATCTTATAAGGCTAAGCCACATGAAATTTAATGTCATCTCACATTGAAAGGCTCATTTCTATGCACCCTCCCCCACTGTCGACCTGACCTCTTCCATCGAAGGCTCTCCCTCTCCCACCAATAGGAGAGGAAACATGTGGTTGGTTAGATCTCTCACATTTTATTGTTTCTCACACTGAGAATGAATCACATGGGCTTAGAGGTTTGTGATGATTACAACATCGACATGAATCTGAACTACAAGAACTCTAATTCCTAATCAAATCAGGATACATAGGATGCCTACTCGAAGGCCCGGGCTCAAAATGGTGCCCTTCCAAAAGTGTTCACCCAAACATGTCCTCCTAAATGGGTGACTTCTATGCGTAATCCCTAGAAAATCTGAACTATGAGAACTCTGATTCTTGATCAAATCAGGATACGTAGGATTCCTACTTGAAGGATCGAGCTCAAAAAGGGTTCCCATCCAAAAGTATCCACCCAATCATGTCCCCTTAAATGGGAAGCTTCTATACGTAAGCCCCAACAAATCCAAACTACGTGGATTTTGATTCCTCTTCCGAGGATACGTAGGAAACCCATCTCATGGGTCTGATCCCAAAACCAAGTCACCTTCCATCCCCCATGGATGATGATAAACTCCAGAGTTCCTTATTGTATGGCTCAAGTCAGCATCACCTCTGTAGCATCAAACATATGCATGCCTATGACGATCTTGAAAATCAAGGGTAGAACATGGAAACACTCTTTGGGAATTAACCAAAGATTCACGAACATATAAACACAACTTAAATATATAAGAGAGTCCTGGAACATGCAACAATCCTCCCCCAGAAGGGTGCGGTGAGCCTGACCTCCCATCCTCTCGACCAATGGATTCCTTAAGTGTCGTTGGCCAAATATTCATCCAATGAGCACCTACCTTTGGAAATAGGGTCCATGAATCATGGATACCAGGACCTTTTTGTGTTTTTGGATCCAGGAATAAACCTATTTGAGACCACCCAAGGAAGTTATATATCAGGAGGACTGATTGCACAAGTGCTTGACCCCATGCAATCACCTACTGAGATCATCTGACTGTGGCACCTCCTTCGCAATGAGAAAGGGGTGAATTACCCAGTCCCCACAGGGTTAACCCAACCTCCCTTTAAAGTATAATGATGTAGAATGGTTCAAAACAAGAGAAATGGTGAACATGACAGGAAACTGTCTCTGAAAAAAGGGACGGGTGATGATCCTCGTCGGACCATTTCACCATCACCCATAAACACACTACCTCGGAGGCGGAACAGACTCATATCAACATATTGAAAGATAAATGTACTAAATCCACAACATCACCAATGATATAATGATATTTCAACATATAATATGGTATTAATATGAGATATTGATTTTTAATTTTCTTTTCTTCCATATTATATATCATTTGTTGTTTTTTTGTAATTATTTGGATGACGTTTTTATGATATGCAATTAACATGTGAATCATTGAAGAGTTGAACAATTAATTTTTCAAATAATGTTAATGTTATAAATTATAATGTAATTTTTGAGGTCGAAATAATTGATTATTGTAATTTTTGGTACAATGTGGATCAATTTAAATAGTCATCGTGATAACACAAACAATGAAATAAGATATAATTATTTTATATAAACCCCAGTCATTATTTATCATCACAATGAAATTATGATGTGGATATTATTCCACACAATTTAGGGAAAATTAAATTTGTTAATCTATTAAAATAATTGATATAAAGATATTCCTTTCAGTAAAACCTATTGAAACATACCAAAAAGGAATTATGATATAATAATTTTTCAAAGATAAAATTATAGGGATATAACTATTTATTATAACATGGAAAATGATATGAGAAAAATATATGATATAAAACCACAATGAAATATTACTTATACCATGAGCAACAATATTGGCATATCTCTATTAGATATATTTTTATCTTAAAAAAAATTCTTCCTAAAATTTAATAGTATAATTTATAAAGTGATTATAAATAATGAAAATATGGAAATATAAATTTTTTATATTCTAATATATGAAATTTTTATATTAACCTAGTTAACATAATATAAAACATTTACATTAATAATTAATATTTAAAGTGTTTATTAATTGATTTAAATTAATTATTTTATATTAATGATTATAAAGTATTAATACTATGAAAAGAAAGTTAATATAATAAATAAATAAATAATATGATTTGTAAGTATTCATTATATGGATTTATAATTATCATAATTTCATACAAAAAAATAGTAAAAAAATGATTTCTTTTATTTAACTAAAATGTTTTTCCTAGAACAACATGGTTTTATTTAAAAGATAATTTTATAAATTTTATAAATTTAATTTGATAAAATGTAATTTATTTTTGATATTATCATATCATTTTTTCCTAAGTTTAATTTTTTATTTATTTTTTCTAAAAAGATTGATTTTTGAGTGAATAGTTAAAAATGCTGATTTTTACTAATTATTGTTTTTATTTTAAATAATGTAATTTAAAATCCCCATTCCATTTTGGAGTTGGTTTTAAAGTAACATAAAACACACTTTATTAAAAATAATCTATATAATTCCATTTTAATAAATATTATTTTTGAGTTTTATATAAGTTCATTTTTATGCTTAAAACACAATTTTCTAAAAACCATTATTCATCGCATTCTACAGACTTATATTAAAAGTAATTTCTACCACTTATAAAAATTAAATTTTGAAAAATGGATTCCATATTTTTATTTCTGAGTTTATCATTTTTTAATGATTTAAATTTCATTTTTGGTCATTATGAATAGTAACTATGGTAAAAATGTGTTATCACGGTAAAGGGTGAATCAAGTTAACTAAGGTAACAACTAAGTGATAAGGACAAAAAAACTATTATATTAATTATTATTATTTTATTTTATTTCAACACTTATCACCTTAAATTTTAAATTTCATAGTTTTGGGGCCACTTTACCATGATTAAGACTTTATATTATTATAAACCTTTGCAAAATTATAAGTGTGCCACTCCACTCACTTATAAAAGGAAACCTCCTCTCCTCTATTTCTCACACCTTCTGATCTCTTTGGTTCATAAAATCTGTAAAAAAATATCTCCAAAACATCCCTCCACATGTTCAATAGGTATTGTTCTTCTCAAAATACTAATCCTAAAAGGATGAAGGTGAAATCTAGAGGGAGATATATAAGGAGAAGGTATAAGTCATAATCGACAAATTTCAAGTTTATTAATTTTTCTACCACCATAAAATATGTTATAACCACCATTAAATAATGATATAATTATATTCACTATACTAAAATTTTATTATTTTTATGTAGTAACTCTTTTCTATCTCTTTTCTAACCTATGGTAAATGAAAACATCTCTTGTGCATACGTGTGGACTATCATCACCAAAAAACATGGTGTTTTGTTTTCCGTCACAACCTCACATAAATAGGTATAAAGATGAAATTAATTAATATATAAGATTTTTATGATATGATTATGATTATGGTAAGATAATATATTACTTACCTTCTTACCCATTTCATATGTTAGAAATTGATAACGCCACTCATGCGTATGTGTGCAATACCACCTCCATGAGGCAATGTCATTCATTTTTCACCTCCAACTTATATGAATTGTCATAAGGATTGAATTAATGAATAAATATAACATTTATAACATAATTATAATTATATAAAATTAAAATATTATCTAATTTATTTAATTTTTACTAATTAGGAAAATGAAAATGTCGTTCATGTATACGTATAAACTGTCATCACCATGAAATGAATTGATTCATTTTTCATGACTATATTACATGGTTGGTTTTATAAGTTTATTTAATTTATAAATATGTTAATTTTAAAAATCTTATGATTCTGGAGGTACTGGAACCATATACCCTTTGACCATGGTCAATGCCCTATTTTTGTTTTTAGGTTATAAACATAACAACCCCAAAACATCCAACATAAACATAACAATTTTAGTAACTAAATAAGTCATCATAATAAATAAAATAAAATAATTAATAATAAGGAAATTAAAATAAAATTTATTATTATGAAAGTATAAATAAAATATAATTTCAAGATTCATGATTTAGATAATATATGAAGCTAGATGATACTTAAGGTAAGAGATTTTTCTTTAAAACATTTTTTTAAAGTATTCCTTTCAAAACTTTATCCTCCATATCCATGTTCTTTGAAATGATTGGAGAATATTCCTATTTATTCACTAAATATTATTAAAATTCATCTTAAACTAATTTTTACATTCTTTTTAATGGTTTCAAAATTAATATTTTAAACATTTACCATACATGTCATTTTGATGTTTTTTATACCAAACTAAAAAAAGAATGTTTTTTAAAATATACATATAAACCATTTTTTACACCGTTATAGAAATTATTTATTATCAATATTACTATAACAGTTTCATAGTTAATTTTCAAATAAAATGTTACTCTCAATATTCTATGATTTTTTATTTTTAAAAAGCTTTTCTAAGGAAACAAAAAGTGTTTCTCATCATTATGAGATAACTGAAAGTGTTACTGCTTAAGGGATTGAATGATAATTCAAATGGGTTTTATGATTAGAGTGTAAGATATATGTTTTTATTCATGACATGGTTCTTTGAAAATTTATATCAATGATGGGTGATCCCAAAATAGATCTAATAAATAGTGAGTCTGATATAGCTCTCTAATGGATTGGTTACAGTCACCGAGTTTACAAACTATAGGTTACTCCTAAGAGATTTGAGAATTATCTGGTTAAGTGATTCTATTGTAGTGGTTATTTTAAGGGTTAATGTAAGGATAATTTACCAAGGTACCTATATAATAATCTTGAAATGGTTTATAAAAAAATCATTTGATTATAAAAGGTAAAAAAATGATCATTTATTTTTTTTAGAATGTTTATGAAATTCGTTTTTAAAATAAACGTGAAAATATCATTTTTCAAGGAAATGTCTTTATGATTTTTCCTAATTTCTAAGAAACCCTTATGATTGTGATTTTACCTTTATGAATTGTGTAAGAATTTTTTCATGAAATCTATTAATCAATTAATTTTTTTCATGGAAAAGTAAATGAATATTTGAAGTCAAATGTTTATTGTGAATAAAGACAACATTATTATGTATTTTTCATGTCAGAAATGGAATAATGATTTTTTTTTCTAGGTACATTAATAATATTTGGTTTAATCGTCCCAAATTTTTAAATTATTTTTATGTGTGCTTAAATATGATTATAAACATTAATAAAGTCATTGTTCTAGTTAAGGTAATTACATTAAATGTAGCATGTACGTCATTATAAAGAGATTTTTTTGTGGGAATAATGGACCCCATGTAGAAATAACCACTTTTATATATAATTTCATACTTAATTATCTGAAAGTATAAAATAAAAAGATCCTAGAAATGTAATAAAGTAAAACCCTTTATCATAAATCATTTATTTATGGGTTGAAAAATGTATATGTCATTAATTTGGTATTAGAGAAAATTTTTAGATAAGTTCATAGGTAAAGATTGTATTAAAAGAAAATAGATTTTTAATATATTGATATTTTATTATGATATAGATTTTGAAGATTTACATGTTGCTTCATTTAATCCATGTATGTTCAGAATGCTTTTCTACATAGGAAACATGGAAGCTAAAGTAGAAAGGTATCAGGAGGATAATATCCTTCCAAATCAGTAAACTAGAATAGTTGGGAATGAAATAGAGACGTTACTAGTTGTGCTAAATTAGTTGATGTAGGCTATTAATTTTGGTACCAATAAAATAGATTGACCGAATTCTCCACATAGAAACATGTCTATAGAATATCATTTCCTGAAAAATTCCCTCTAGCTTTTGGTGGATCCACCAACCGAATGAAAGATTAATCATAGATTACATCTTTAGAGAAGACAATTTATTTTTAGGGATTTTTATAACATCAGAAGGTAATCCTTTCTATTTATCATTTTGAAGGTGAACAAAATCAATGGTGGTCTTTAATTAATACCACTAAGGAAAAGTAATAAATTAATTCAATGAAATGTTTGGTATTTAAATATCTATTAATTGAAAATTAATTTCCTCATGTTATTTGACATAGAATATAATGGAAATTACTAGGATTGAGAAAAATTTATAAGGACTCTATTTCCACCTATGAAGCTAATTTTACTAGATTAGTCAATTATTAACTGCATTTCATAATATACCATGATAGTAAAATTGTTCGATTTTACTTAGGATTGAATCCATTTTTATAAAGGAATCAAGTTGCTTATGATATTGGAAGTTATGAGGAAATTGTATAGTGTTATGAAAAATTAGAGATATATTTTGTTTAATTTTACATCAATAAAGATAAAAAGTTATCTAGGTGGTAGGTAATGAGGAATCATTCATCGAAGTAACCTAAAGGTAATAAAATTAAATTATCCTCTTATAATAAGCGTGAATAAAGAATTATGAATAATGAATTATGATATATTGGAAGTTTCACCAATATATAAAGCCTATACACATGGCTTGTGACTAAAAATAATGTAGTAATGATAATGGTCATACCGATAATGAAAAATAAGAATTGAAATGTTTAAATTATAAGGAGTTGGGACATTATGCTAATATATGTCTAAAGTTTGTTACTCAATATAAGAATCCTTATGATCATAACTATAAAGGTGCATGAAATTCTTTTTTTACTAATATGGTAGATATGGGACCCTCAAATTAAGTTGTAAATGGTATATTGCATGTTTATTCATATAATGTCAATGTCTTGTTTGAATCCGGATCCACACATTCATTTATATCTAAGGAATTTGAATGTAAAATAGATATACTATCTCATGAAATGAAGTTATATTTTTTTAAAAACTCTTGGGGTAGTGTAAAGCTGAAAAATAATTATAAAAAAACATCCCATTATCATCTCTGGAATGTCTTTTCTTAAAAAACTTATTGTATTTCCCAGATCAGATTTTGATGTTATTCTAGGAATCAATGTATTTTAGTTTATAATGCTAATATATATTGTAGAGAGAAAGAAGTCATATTTTAGAATGCGTTTTTGTTTTTATATTTTAATGAATTAATACCTTTGATAACATATCAAGAATATGAGAAAGTGATAAAATATAAAAGTGAAATTTATCTTTAAAATATTATTAAAAGGAATTTAAATATTCAAATTGTTGATGTTGTGGTAGTAAATGATTATCTTGATGTATTTATCGATGATTTTCCATGTGTCATTCCTAGTTAGGAAGTTGAGTTCACTGAATCATTAGTTCCCAAGGCTAAGACAATTTTATAACCTATCTATCGAATGGCTTCAATTGATTTGTTATAATTGAAAAGGAAGTTACAATAATTGCTTGATAATGGTTCCATCTGTCTCAACACATCACCTTTGGGTGCTCCTAGTCTGTTATTTAAAATGAAGGATAGTTATATGATAATTTTCATTGATTATAAAGTACTCAAAAATATCACACATAAGAACAAGTATCATTTTCATTAGATCAATGACTCGTTTGGTCATCTCGAGGGAGTATATTATTTTTTTAATATTGATCTTAGGTCTATATATCACCAGTTGAAGGTGGATAAGGAATACATTATAAGGATGTTATTATATACTTGGTATGATCATTATAAGTTTTTTTCATTCTATTTGGGTTAACAAATTCACTCGTTGTATTTATGTATATAATGAATAGGGTGTTCCATGAGTATTTGGATAATTTTTTTATTGTTTTTAGCAATGTTATTTTGTTTTATTATAAATGTTATTAGGAACATGAGAAACAACTGATGATTTTTTTTCATACTTTTGAACAAAATATGGTTTATGGAATGCTTAGTAAATATAAATTTTGGTTATAAAAGATTTCATTCCTTGGTAAAATTGCATCAAAATATGGAATAACAATTTATCTTGCTAAAACTAAAGTGGTTTGAGAGTGTCCAAGGCCTATATATGTCCTTGAGATTCAATTTTTTCTTAGATTAGTGGGTTATTATTGATATTTTGTTGAAAACTTTTCTCAGTTATCTATCCCACTAATAAGTTAACTCGAAAAGGAGTAAAATTAATCTAGACAAAATAATATGATGAATGTTTCCAAGAATTAAAAATAATATTGGTTGATGATACAATGTTATCCTTTCCAATAATAAATGGTGAATTTTTTATTTACATTGATGCTTCTTTGAAGGGACATGGTTGTGTCTTGATACAAAATTATCATGTTATCTTGTATGGATCTCTTAAATTAAAACCCCATGATTATAATTTTAATAAACATTACCTTGAGCTAGATGCAATAGTTTTTTTCTTTAAAAATATAGAGGCATCATCTATATGGGGTTAAATGTAAAAATATATTGATCATAAAAGTTTTAAGTATATATTCACTCAAAAAGAGCTGAACATGAGGCTTAGAGGTGTCTATAACTAATTAAGGATAATGATTTCACAATTCACTATCATTCAGGTAATATATAATGAATCATTATCTATGATATGTATAGAATGTTACCTTTTAGTTAATAATTTAATAAATGTCATCCTGGAAATTTTGAATGTAGATACTCCTTGTATTTTTACTCAAGAATTTTTATAGTCTTCTTCATTAGATATAATTATGCAAGCATATAAATAAGATCATGGTTTTTTATAAAGATAATAATTGGTCAAAAAGGTCATGCTTCCTAAGATTAATTTGGATGAATAAGGTGTTATCATATTAGGAAAGAGATTATGTGTTTTGAGTTCTTCCTAGTTGAAGAAGGAATTGTTAAGTTAAGATCATAACACTATATTTAATTTTCATCCTTGTAGTAATAATATGTATAGATACCTTCAATAATATTTTTTTGGAAGTTATAAAGAATAATATACCTAATTTTATGATGAAATTTTGTACTTTTCAGCTGGTTAATGATAAATGAAAATTATTGAAGGGGATATATCTACCTTTGTTTATGATAGAATGGTAATGGGATAATATATCCACTAATTTCATGGTGGGTTTACCATATAATTCTCAAGGTAATAATGCTATTTGGGTTAATATTGATAGATTGAATAAATTATTTCTTTCTTTCTATTCAATATAATATGCCTTTGGATCAAATTTTAAGACTGTTTCTGATGAAAACTGGGTTGCCTGATGGTTAATTATTGCGTATTGGGTTTTTAAAATCATTCAGTTTGGGCACAATATTTTATAGAATCTTCTAATAAGATTTTTTTCATGGATCCGGTAACACCCAATGGTTCTATATCCATGAAGGATCTTCTTTCCAAAGGTAGTCACATGTTGGGAAGTTTGGCCATCTATTCTTAAGAACTCACATTGTTTGAGAGGATGGTAGGTCAGGCTCATCACACACTTTTGGGGGGGATTGTTTCCTAGTTTGGGTATCTCTTATATATTTAATATATGTTTGCGAATCCTTTATTAATTTCCAAGTATTATGTGGTCCACCCTTTAATTAACAATTAACTATTAGCATTTGTGAAATTTAGAATCATCTCTATGTATCTGAGGTTCTTCATCAATGGAGATATCTATATGTATCCTAGGTTCACGATCAATGGTATCCTCTTATTTACTAATTATATATTCTTTGGTTATTATTATGATGATGTTGGTTTTCCATCCACACAATGGGGCGCTCTAGAGTGTGTCTTCATCTGGAGAGACATTAGTTGTTTTGATATTGGGATCAAACTCATGGATGATATTCCTATATATCTTTGTGAAAGGAATCAGAACCCACATAGTTCAGTGCCACTTAATTGGACACATAATACATTTGAAGTTCATGTGATAAGGACTAAACCATGTATTTTAGAATCATGCGGCAAGGACATCTAGGTGGAAGGTGCCTAGTAAAATTTGGGGGTTGGGATTATGTCGAAGTATCCCAGGGAACCTATAAGGGATATAAATTCCCAAGTTGGAAAATAATCTACTGGGAATGTGGCCTAGAGAGAATAGGGTGGATTTTGGGGTGATGGGTTTGGACCTCAAGGAATATTTCTACGTATCTCATTTGGATGGGAAACAAAACCTACCTAATTTGTTCATAATGACCTATTTCTATGGTGGCCCTTGGATATGTATTGTAGGGGATTATGGATCTTTAATAAGATTAAGTTGGGGGGTTATTCCTAAGGATAAATCCCTTGTTGAGTTTGGGGCAATGATGAGTGACTTTAACCATGAATATTTGAGGGTATGGTTTGGGGATTACACTTAATGAGGATTCCCTTGTGAATGTTGGGGGTTATACCAAGTAGGAGGCCCTTATATTAGTTTGGTTAGGGATTACTTATGAAGACGATTCCTAGGATTGGTTATGATCAGGGATTATTCTATAGGAGGAGTCTTGATTTTGGGGATCATGTTGAGTTCATGATCACCACCAACCTCTAAGATGACACAATTCATGATCAGTGTAAGAAACAAGAAGAAATTGAATATCTGAGAAACCACACAATATTATTTTACCTGAAGATGTATTCATGTATTTTAGGACCCACACCTATGGTGGAACTCTAAAGGAAGGAAAGAGGAAGATTCAAAATAAGATTATCTGCCCAAAAATTGCATTTAACTGTGTGGATATCATGATCAAGGCTATCCTCTAAACCCACATGAGTCATGGTGAGTTATTCTTGAATGTGAAAAATAAGAGGAATCATCAGATCCAACAAACCTCACAATCCCCCTTTCTACTGGTGGAATAGATCAAGGTGATGGAAAATCCCTCCCGTTGTCATACTCTAGACCCAAAGGGAGAGATAAAGGTCTTTAAAATGCACATATCCCCTCCCATTTTGGTAACCAAGATATATAGAGTAAGGAATGAAGTAGTAGAGGTTATATAAGAAATTAAATGTGCTTAATCCATGAGGGATACCCTAAAATTGGTTCTTCGGTAGGATTGGAGGATCTCATTCCATGTTGATAGGAAAGGCTAGTGTGATCCTCACCCTCCCCTCCTGGAACTGAAGGCTCCATGTCTTAGAGAATACTAGTGATGGACATGGTCCTAACCCTATTTCACATGGCTGGGAGTTCCTAGATACAACCTCTAGGGTTGGGTTCCTCATAAATATATGAATTCATACTCACATTCACCCTGAGGATCCTAACCATTAGGTAGGACAAGTGTGGGAAACCTCTAAATGTAGAAATGCATACCAAAATGTGAGACATAATGGTGTTCCTCTATCCATGGTTTTGAAATTAAGTAGGCTTTGGTGAAGGTTTAAATTTTATTCCTTTTGGAAAATGGAGAAAAATGAATATAGGCCCTTCCATGGGTAGCTTAGAAGAGCGCATCAGTAGTGGCTCACGCAGAGTAGAGGTTTGGGCGAGCCAAGGGTCTTACATAGGTAGGCCTGCACAACCTAGGATTTTTTCACACAGGTATCCATGTTTGAGCTTATATTACCTTTTTTGATGGACCACCTAGGTAAAAACACTTAGGTGATTAATTTCTCAATCCTTCAAGGGTATCTATAGGTGTTCTCATAAGTATCACACATAGGTCCCTAGTTAGAAAAGGGGACCACATGCTAGTGTTCATCTACTATGGGGGAGTGTTCCTCACATAGGTGTTATGTGTTTTAAACCCTGGGGGACTTTGGATCTATAATCCTCTTTTAATTCCCTCTTATTCAGGTTTTAGAGGGATACCTAGAAGTTTTCACAGGGCTTGGGTGAAGGACTTGGGAAAGCAGAGCGTTATGAGTTCTTCGAGAAGTTTCATCCGTACAAATAAAGACCATCGGGGTCCTATTTGTAGGCCAATATGGGACATTGGGAGAAGGGGTTCTCTCACACAGGTGTGTCATATAGGTGGATTCACAGGTATTTCATAAATCCTGATGTGTAAGTACCCTGTGTTCTGACACTACATAGGGGTACCTACGTGGAAGGCCTTTTCCAAAGGAGTGTGGAAGTTGGCCTTGTTTTCTTGTATTTGTTTCTTCTCTTTGAGTTATTTTACCTTAACACCTTTTTATCCTTGTTACAAAATGGAGTATCAACAAAAGTCCCCCCTTAGGATTGAATCTGATCGAGAAAAGAGGGTTGATCCTAAGGAAAAAGAATGAAAAGGGTGTATGGATCATAGAGGTCATCTACAAAAGTCATATGCATGGGTTATCCACTTGGGTCATCTGCTTAGGTTATCTATGTAGGTAGGGGGAATGTCACGACCTGAACCATACCAGGGATCGATCCACAAATACCCTAAGCCCGCCTCTATAGGCTAGGGTTGGTGACTATCACCGAAGGAACAACAACTCAGGGAGGCCTTTTCCTAAGAACTTGTACACACATAAGTATCCAACTCAATGAAAAAGTATAGAAGAAAATGAAGAAAAGGTACAAAACTTCTATAAAAAGGAAACCAAACATGAACCAACCTCTAATCAGTACAAGTACAAAAAAGTAAACAAAAAGGAATGGGGAAAAAGACACGCCCAACCAAAAATGTTCCAAAACTGGCAGTAACTGAAAAGAAAATAGCTGAGAGATCCCCACTCATGGATCCCAATATATGACCACCATATTCAGTCCAAACACCTGTATCCCTAAGATCCTTGAAAGTCATGACCAACTTGTTCGTCATCTTCATATGGCCTGAGACGTGCGGGCAAATCCCGTGTAGGGGTGAGTATAAAAATACTCAGTAGGATGCCCAAACATGGTGAAGGGGGAGCAGTAAGAGATACACTGAAGAGTAATTAAGTAGATAGGACAATGTATAGTAAAAGAGAGTATGGAGAAACCCAAAAATATAGTAATATAAACTCATCCAAAACACAAGGAGTTATAAATAGTGAGAAGATGAAATTATCATCGAGTATATGCTTCCTATAATAGGAGAGTAGACTTGTCTAACCATGAGAATCTAGACACAGAAATCATGTGGTACCCTGCACGTCTTCACCTCTCTTGGAAGGAGAGTAAAAAAAACCCATGGAGTGGGTACTAAAATATGTTACGTATATATTCTTAGTCAAAGATTCCCAAATGAGAGAGTAAGGGGATCTCTATCTCAAATCCCAACCTAGTAAAAGACTCTCCAACAGTCCCATAAGTAACCACCTATGATTCCCAACATCCCTTATGTCTTCTTTGAACTAAAAGTCAAAGTAACTCAATCAACACGCCTTGATACTATCCACTTTGGGAGGTTCTGTCTCACCCAAAAGGTTTTAGGTCGAATCACAAGGATGCATCTTGGTGGGAAAATCATCCCCCATTCTTGTGATTCTAAAGGTACATCAAACCATGTCTCCTCACTGATCCTTATAGTCGAGGGATTATATCTCAAGTTTTAGGACCAATGCCCATTCCAGCTAGACGATTCCACTCAAAGTAGGTTAATGACCCATGCCTAGCTTGACTGGAGATTTCCACTTAGAATAAGTCAAATACCTATGCCCATCCCAGCTGGAGGGTTTCATAAGAATAGGTTTAGGACCCATTCTCATCCCAGTTGGAGGGTTTTACTCTAGTGTCGCCGAGGAACCATGCCTAACCCGGCTAGAGGGTTCCACTCTAGTGTCATCGAGGAACCATGCTCAGCCCGGCTGGAGGGTTCCACTTAGAAGTAAATGTATAGGAACTACACTGGTAAACTTTCTTGATCACAGCCATCATCATACATCATCTAAAAAGGCGTCATGCCCGAAACATCCCGCATCATAACCTGAAATCCACTATAGAAGTCACCATCGCATTCTACACAAAAAAAATACTTAAGATAGACTACTCGCATGCCAAAATATGAGTCCAACAAAAAGAGGTACTAGAAAAAGAAGATTCGTAAAGTTGTATATGGAGTGTGTGGGTCCCACATGATGTGTGTCCTAGCCTCATCATCTGGCTGTGTACCTAGCCATACTGGGGTATTAAACTGTGAACAAGTACCCACAAGGTATGCTAGTATACTCCTAGAGTACATGGAACCTCTAGCCAAAAGTCTAATGAGCTTACAATGCTCGTCGCTGGTCCAAAAAGGGGAAAATGTAAATTTATTTACAAGCCTCCTAATAATTCCCCAGATAACCAAATGGATCACACTATCATGATCCTTATAGAAAAACATACAGGATCGACTATTCATTCGCTCGAAAGAGACTCTCAAAGATGAAACTGTATTTTATGGAATTGCGCACGAACGATGCTTTGTGGGGCCCCCATCTCGATCATAAAATACATCAGATAGATCACACTATTGTGATACTCATAGAAAAACACATGGGATTGGATTTTCATTCATACAAAATAGAAACCCAGGTAAAAAGATGCATTTCACCGCAAACATCCAAACCAGACCTCATGGGTCCCATGCCTTGATTTCTATTTGATCACTTGAAATCAGTATTACAACGTCTATCTCGAATTTAGGGTGGCGACGTCGCTAATGTCTCACCAATCCGATGTCATATGGAAGAGTTATGATAGATAAAATATTTTGCAACTATAATAATAATATTAATATTGGGTGTTTTGTGGACCCAAACCATGAACTAGAAAACAAAATCCAACATTGGCCTTGAGTTTACCATCTTAAAGACAAATTCATGTCACTACTGATGGTGCATCAATTGGATGTCATATGCAGGTGTTACGGTAGGTCAAAGATTTAAAAATAATATATTATTATTATTATTTGAGCATTTTAGGGACCCAAGCCACATTCCAGAGATGTAAAATTCTCAAATAGGCCTCAAAATATCTTTATTGATCAAAATAATGAGTGGTCATAGACAGTGCACAAAATAGATGCTCTGATTAGAAGTTATAGTGATTTGAAACTGAAAACTGAAGACTCGGACCACTCCATCCTAGTCTGGATACCTCAGCCCAACCCAGAATCTGAAGACCGGACCGCTCTAGTGTGGTCCACTGTGGCTCCACCACCCTACCATGCCACACCCTATGCACCCCCATGCCACTTCTCCTGAACCCACGACCACCACAGGTTCCGTCAACTGCCACTGTCAGCCTCGTGGCCCCCCATCACTGTGAGCCTCCACCGACACCTCACGAGCCACCACTAGTTCTGCCACACTCTACTGCCACCTCAAGAGACCAGATCTGGGATCCTCAGATCGTGATCCACACAATCACATGCTCCACTCTAAGTTTCCTCCATGTTTTGACATGACGTAAAAGTAGGCAGCCTCTTCCTCTTAGCATCGCTCCTCCTCCAACACCCAAGACCCGAAACCGTTATAGATCTGGAATCCATGGATCACAACCTTCCCATAACCATGCTCATCTTGACGATCCAATTTCTTTTTTATGTGTTGAAAAGTAGATGTCGAAGAATGACTAATAATGATGAAGAAAGATGAAGACCGAGCGATCCAGGAATTAAATAGTTGATGGTAATTATTATTTTTGCCATTATAAAATGATTTAAAAGTATAGAAATTTATAAATAATAAAATTTGACAAAAAAACTTCAATCGGGGATAGTAGAATTAGAAATAAGAACCCTACCTGGATTCTGGACCCGTTGTTGTGTTCATTGTGCTCTGATCTTCTAGGATATGAAGTTTCATCGCAATCCACCAAAGATTTGATGTTGATTCACCATCATAATGAGAGGATGATCTCTTTCTAGTGTCTAATGGAGAAATGAGCTGACCCTTTTTTATTTCCCTTAAACACTTATTTATAGGGAACCTTCCAGCAGTCGCGGAATATGAAACTCCTATTCCTTATCATTTTAACTCGTTCTTAGGTAAAACACCTCATTCCGAACTGAATGGAAGTCTTGGATTTCAAATCAGAGTCCCGATTTAAAAGTTATATGATTCAGTGTTTGAGATAAAATAAATATATTTTATTATTTTATTTATGAAAATGCCCTCCAAGTCTTTTTCCTACATAAGACCTGTGCGGACAAAAGTTATGTCCTGCCCAGGGTAAAATCCATTCCCTAACTCAATTGTGGCCTCATATTTTTAATCTGAGATACCTTTTAAGAGATATCATGTTTCCTCCATGTGCATAGAATAAAAATAATTAATATTTTTATAAATTTATTTCGGGCACACTGGGGATCAGAATCTCATGTTGTCTCAGTTCCTAGCTCTGGAAATATATGTAGAAATATTTCAAATTATTACATGGAAAAAACTAGGTCTCTGCATCATTCTCTCCTTCAATATTTTTGTCCCCGAAAAGCAAAACATGGGAAATCAACTGGGGATATTGGGCTCACACCTAGCTCCCCCGCTCCTAGGAACTCTTCTGAACACTTCGGTGTTTCCACAACATGTGAACCAAGGGGATTTTCCATCCTCATATGGTCTGATCCTATAAAGGTAGGGAAATCTGGTATGCAACCTCTCCAACCCATTGCATAGTCTAGAACGGCCCGATGAAACTCGAGGGGATATTTTGACTCCCTGGAAGGACCTTTACATCCTATGTTATAACTAGAATGACTACTTGTACCTAGAATAATGTCTCATGATCCCCTCCTTCCTAATATCCATATGGTGAAACAAAAAATAATATTTGGTCAAAATAATTTCACAGTCGATGTATCACAACCGAGACATTATCACATTCCCTGGAAGCAAAAGATTCATCACCATCGACTGGAGAAAAATTGTACCCTCCTACTCCAATAGGGTCAGCTACATGGAAGCTAACTGCTTTGCAACTCCCTTCACTAGGTGAGCCTGAGACTTCCTACTAAGGGAATCTACTACAACATTTCCATTTCCTGGATCATAGACTATCTCGAAGTCATAGTCCTAGAGGAAGTTCCAACTAGCTTCGCTACCTCAGGTTCAAATCTCCCTGGGTGGAGACGTACCTGGGACTCTAATGTTTTGAAAAAACCAAAAAGTGCTCTCCTATAAGACAGTGTATTCACATCCTTTGGGAGAAGACTACTTCTTCCAGCACTAGGTATTGGGTTGCATAGTTCTATTCATGGGGTCTCTATCACCCGGACCTGTACATGATAACACAGTATCAACATTGACGTTGAGCACGCAAGTTACAATTGAACAGGGTAGGCGAGTAATGTCATCCAACCATAAGAGGCTAGACATGAAAATAATGTGGCATACCCCATGTATCTTTTCTTCTCATGGAAAGAGAGTAACTCTAAACCAGACACTCATTGGCACCCACTAGCGGAATCTAAAGCCAAAGGAGGTCAAGTAGAAAAACTCCACTGGAAATACTAGGACATATTCCGACACTCCACTACACAACCCCACCATGAATTCACAAGTTATAGGGACCCATCCATCACACCTTGATATTATCCTATTTGGGTGGCACTGACTCACCCTCATAGTTTTTCTTGTGTCAAAAAAAATGCATCTCAGTGGGGGAAGGACCCTCTTACTCACGCATTCAAAGATTCATAAAAAACACCAAAATAGTGTTACAACGATGCCCCGCATCACCCTAATAAAACCTAAATAAATAAGTAAGGATAAAAGAGTACCTCACACAGTGTCTAACAAGTTCTACTACAAAATTTTGAAAAAACTCAGAGCATACCTCTTATCATATCGCACGTTGTAGGATCGTAGACATTAATAACATGCAACTGCCAGTGGCCTCGGCCACCAGCTCCCTAAGCCTAACCTGGTTTGTCTGGTGGTGGTGGATGGATCTCATAGTGTCATCCATCAACCACAACTCCTCCTACTCCCCTACCATCACCTCCTCCCATGGGACCACCCTATCCCCACCTCAGATATCTCTAATCACATCATTGTCTCTGTCGTGGTGGTCCATCTTCCATCTACCTAGAAAGTTAAGTACATTTAGTTGGTTAGTCTCATGCCATTTCACCTAGACCATCACAATAATAACATTATCCCTCCATGGGATACCTTAGTGCTCTACACTATCCCAGACCATGTGCCTAAGTTTGGTCATGGGAAGCCCTCCCGTATTGAGGCCCTTCCAACTAACGTCTTTTAGCCGTGGTAGATGTCTCAACTCTGTTATTCCAAATTCCATATCTAGATATTCGGATTCACACTGACATAAATATCTATGTCAATTTTTTCCACTCTCTCAACCTAATGTAGGTTAGGATACCTAAGGGTACTACATCGACACTGATCTCTCTATGAAGTCTCTACTCAATCTTCTGGTCTTAGAATTCATTACTTGAAAGTAGCATGTAAGGTCTATGAACCTAGTCGTGTACTTAGCCACTATCATACCTCCTTGTTGAATCTCATAAATCTCCCTGAATCCAAATGGATCACAAGAAGTAGGGGTAGTTATCCTCACAAAACATCTGCTAGAAGTCACCTCACGAGAGTGTAGACTCATAAATTATTTGAGTAACCAAACTATACCAATGTCTAGATTCTCAATGGAAATGGTTGGATACCAAATACACCATCTGATTTGTTAGTTTCTAAAAAATCCTAAATAGGAGAACCATCAAATCTAGCCAATCCTCTATTGACTGAGGATCTGGATCACTGCAGAACCTCAACGGTCTTCGGTGATGGAACTTGCAGAGTGCGCTCAACCTGTGCACATCCTCATCCTGCTATGCTGGAACTAAATTCTACTCAATAGTTTGAGGTGCTTATACCTACCCACATAGAGGGAGTGGATCACATAATGGACCCTAAAATGAGGCCTCGTCACTCATAGAGTTGTCGTCATGAACCATAGCTAATATCCTAGATGGATGTCATCACAGAGGAATCCCAAATCTATAAAGGAGTACCACTATAAAATGAGCATATATATATATATATATCAACAAATATGGGGAGATGAATCAAGAAGGACAGTCAAAGACACAATCCTATATGATTCATGTACCATTTTTTCCTACAACAGATGTCTCAACATGCTGAGTCGACAAGAGGGGTAAGTAGGGTCCTGGTGAATGGCTACGTCAACCGCCACACCATCACGGGACTCCCTGGCCTGAGAGATTATCTTGAGACACATTGATACTATTTCCCTAAAACCAAACCAATTTCCTTTAAGGGAATGTTCTAACAACATCCCAAGGAATGAGCCACCTCACGACCTGTCCCATGTCGGGGCTCGAACTGCAAATTCCCCAAGCCCACCTTCATATGTTAGGGGGTGGAGACTAGTGTCGAAGGCATAACAAATCGAGGAGGCCTTTTCCTAAGAACCTGTACACACATGTAGAAAACTCAATTACAAAGTGTAGAAGAAAAGAAAAAAATGTATTACACTACTATAAAAAGGAAACCAAACATGCATCAACCTCTAATCAGTACAAGTACAAAAAAGTAAACTAAAAGGGAAGGGGAAATACACGTCCAACTAGAAAAGTGTCAAAACTAGTAGTAATTGAAAACTAAATAGCTAAGAGAACCCCGATCATGGATCCCAAGATACAACCACTATACGCAGTCCAAACACCTATATCCCTAAGCTCCTATGAAGTTATGACCAACCAATTCGTCACCTTTATTTGGAACGACACATGCGGGAAAATCCCATGCAGGGGTGAGTAAAAAAATAATTAGTAGGATGCTCCAAAAAGGTGAAGGGGGAGTAGTAAGATATATACTAAAGAGTAAATAAGTATATAGGACATGGTATAGTAAAAGAGATTAAAACTAAACCCAAAAAGATAGTAAGGTAAAATCATACAAAACAAAATGATCTAGAAATGGTGAGAAGATGAACTTCTCATCAAGTCTTTACTACCTATAGTAGGAGAGTAGACTGGTCCAACCATGAGAAGCTAGAAATGAAAAACATGTGGCATACCCTGCAAGTCTTCGACTCCCCTGAAAGGAGAGTAACCAAAACCCAAGGATAAGGTACTGAAATAGGTTACATATATATGATCAATCAATGAATCCCAAACAATAGTGTAAGGGGATCTCTATCTCATATCTCAGACCAGAAAAAGAGTCTCTAATGGTTCTAGAAGTAACCACCTACACTACCCAACATCCCTCGTGTATGTTCTGAACTACAAGTCAAAGGAACTTAATCACCAAACATTTATACTATCCACTTTATGAGGATCTGTCTCACCCACACAGTTTCAGGTCGCATCACTAGGACGGGTCTTCGTGAGAAAAGTGTCCCTATTTCTTGTGAGTCCAAAGGTACGTTAAACCATGTCTCTTTACTGATCCTTATAGTCGAGGGATCGTGTCTCTAGGTTGAGGACCCATGACCATCCCAACTAGAGGGTTCCACTCAGAATAGGTCAAGGACTCATGCCCAACCTGGCTGGAGGGTTCCACTAAGAATAGGTCGAGGACCCATGTCCAGCCTTGCTGGAGGGTTATACTCCGAAAAGGTTGAGGACCCATGCCCAAACTGGTTGGAGGGTTCTACTCTAGTATCATCGAGTAACCATGCCCAACCCAGCTATAGGGTTCCACTCTAGTGTCATCGAGGAACCATTCCCAGCCCGACTGGAGGGTTCCACTCTAGAGTCGTTGAAGACTCATTCCTAGCCAGGTTGGAGGGTTCCACTCTAGTGTCATCAATGACCCATGTCTAGCCCGGCTAGAGGGTTCCACTAAGAATTAACTGTAGAGAAACTACACTGGTAAACCTACCTGATCACATTCATCATCAGACATCACCAAAAAATGCTTCACGCCTGGATCATCTCACATCATAACCCAAAATCTAATATACAGTTCACCATCATGTTATACATGAAAAAACCCTCAGTATAGGCTACTCACATGCCAAAATCTGAGTACAACAGTAAGAGGTATGAGAGAAATAATATTCATAAAGTGGTACATGGAATGTGTGGGTCCCACGCAATATGTGACCCCACCTCATCCCCTTATCATGTACCTATCCATACATGGGTACTAAACTATGAACATGTACCCACAAGGCGTGCTATTGTACTCCCAGAGTATAAGGAAACCTCTTTCCAAAAGGTTGATGAGCGCACAATGCTCATCACTAGTCTGAAAAAGGGGGAAATGTAACTTTTCCGAATATACTTCTCAGATGGCTCTAGATAACCAATCAGATCACACTATCATGATCCTTGTAGAAAAACACACAGGATCGACTATTCATTCACCCGAAATGGACTCATGAAGAAGAAATTGTATTTCATGGCATTGTGCATGAATGGTTCTTTGTGGGGTACTCGCCTTGATCCTGGAACACACCAAACAGGTCACACTATTTTTATCTTCATGGAAAAACACACGGGATATACTATTCATTCATCCAAAATAGACACCTAGTGAAAAAGATACATTTCACCGCAAATGTTCAAACTGGGACACATGGGGGGCCACACCTTGATTTCAATTTAAGTTCTTGAAATCATTCTTTCAAAGTCTTCCTAAAATTTAGGGTCATGATACCACTAATGGATCACCAATCTAATGACATATGGAAGAGTTAAGACATATGAAATATTCTACAACAACAACAATATTATTATTATTGTGTGTTTCGTGGACCCGAACCACGAACCAAAAAATAAAATCCAACATTGGATTTGAATCAAACATCTTAAAGATAGATTCACATCACCACTGATGGCACATCAATTGGATGTCATATGCAGTAGTTTACAGTGGATCAAAGATTTAATAATAATAATATATTATTACTATTTGAGAATTTTGGGGACCATATCCACGTACCCAAGATATAAAAATATAAAACTTACCTCAAAAGGATTTTCTTGATCATATGAATGTTTGGATGCAGACATTGTGAAAAATGGACGCTCCGATTAGGTATTGTGGTGATTTGAAACCGAAAACTGAAGACCTATCCCACTCTGGCTCTGTCCAGTTGCCTCAACCTGGTCCAGTTGCCTCGGCCCGGTCCAGCACCGCGGACCTGCCTGCTCAACCTCCTGTGCACCCCTGTGCCCCCTCGCTTCAACTTGCGACCACCATGGGTTCTGTCGCGTTCCCCCACTGGCCTTATGGCCCGCCAGCACCGTGGGGCTCCACCACCACCTCACGGGCCGCTTTCAGACACCACATGCTCCACTTGAAGTTTCGTGCATGTTTTACCATGACATAAAGTAGGATTCCTCTTCTTCTCACTGTCACACCTCCTCTAGTTCCCAAAAACAAAAAGCTCCATAGATCCGAAATCCTCGGATCATGACTTTCCTAGATTCATGCTCAGCTCGATGATCTAATGTCATTTTGATGTGTCAAAAATTATACATCGAAAAATGATGAAGAATGATGAAGAATGAGGGATCCATAAATTAAACAGTCTATGGTCATTATTATTTTTTCCATCATCAAAGGATTTCAAAGTAGTGAAATTGATAAATAATCAAATTCGACAACAAAAGATTCCATTAGGAAAAATCATAATCTGAAAGAATAACCCTACCTAGATTTCGGATTCTTTGTTGTGTTCAGTGCGCTTTGATCTACTAGGATTAGATGTTTCATCACAGTTTTCCAAATATTTTATGTCTATACACCATTGGAAGGAGTGGAGGATCTCTTTATGGTGTCCTTGAGAGAAATGAGCTAACCCTTTCTCATTTACCTTAAACACATATTTATAGGTAAACCGCTAGTAATCTCCTGTGTCTTCTCATTTTACGTCGCACATAGGTAAAACACCTGATTCAGAACTCAATGGTAGTATCATATTTTCAATTTGAGTCTCCATGTAAGAGTTATATGATTCGATGTTCGAGATAAAATAATTAAATTTAATTATTTTATTTACAAAAACTACCTTTGTGGCTTTTTCCTATATAAGACATGTGCTGAGAAAAGTTATCCCCAGCCTAGGATAAACGCCATCCTCCGAACTCAACCATGGAATCATATTTATAATAAGAGATACCATTTAAGTGATATCTTGTTTTTTCCATTTTCATATTTATATTTTTATAAAATTTATTCAGGGTACATCAGGCCTCAGAATCACACTCTGTCTCAACACCTATCTCTAGAAATATATGTAAAAATATTCCAAAGTCTTACAAGTAAAAAAATGGGTCTCTATAGGGAACATGAGGTAAATGAAGATAGAATTCCTTGTCTATAAATAAGGCCTCTATTTTAGTAGATGTTCCTCACATCTCAGCATTCATGGTCTCTCTGTGCAAGTTTTCTTCAAATACATTTCACTTAAGATTCCATACAAAATCCTCATTCGCAGAGACATGGTATGAATCTACATGCACAATACATATATTTAGGTGAGTTTCCTATACATTACCTCTTGGGAACAGAACCAATGTGAGGAACTTCTATGGGTACCCTACACGAGCTCATGCCTTTACCAAATTTCCATCTTTTGTGACCTTTGTTGTAATGAAGACTTATCTAATGAAAATATTGATTCTTATTTGTAGGTTCAATGGTTCCTCGAAAGGCTATAATTTCTAATGAACATGCTTAGAATCACGTTGAGGACATGTTAAAAGATTTAGGGCATGACTACTACAATGCTAGTGATAATTTTCTTCCAGATATGGTGGTTCATCAAGAGAAATATCATCATGACTAACCTAAGAGTATTTATTGGCCTCTTTTCTACCACAAACATATGAAAGAGTTCCTCATACCAGATTTGATGAATTAAACTCCTCTTTCCTAGTTTCAAGACTATAGAAACTTCACTACTATCAACATTTTCAGAATACATGTATATATTAATGTTGGGACATCATCCACGGCTTGTTTCATGAATCATAGACAGTTCTCTATGGGTCTGAAGTCGCACATGCCTAAATTAAAGCTATATTATTATCCATCTGTCTTCAGTGGAATGGATTGACTATGTAAATCCTGAGGATGTAAGTTATCTATTTTTTGTCTCTTATTTTGTTCTTCCTTTCCTTCATCTCGAACAATGTACTATTTATTGGGAGAAAGTTCATCTTGATTTACATAAATCTAGGGGGAAATCAGCTAAAATTTAATCATAAAAATATGTCTTATATGGTACCCCACTCAGAATAGATGAATCACCTCCCAACCTGAGAGAATTATCCTTGGTCCAGCCAGAAATAGAGGCTAAGTTGGTGGGGGGATTTCCACTACTGCATATAATACCTATCTTTTAGGAGTCTAGTGCTAGCATTCCATTGTTGAAAAAAAAAGTCATAGAATAAAATCATTAGATAAATGCCTCCTTAGTGAAGGTAAGTACCCACAGTATCATTAATCTATGCTTCATCCATGATAAATTTTTTACCTTATCTTTAGTTGTACAATTTTCTTCCATATCCTCTCTCAAGGGGATTGGAAACAAGCCTCTAGGAATTGAGTAGGATACTCTATATCAAACATGGATTCCCACTATTGAATCATCTCCCTTGTCAGAATAAGTGTCAATGATTCCTTTTGGTGAGTCGACTCTCTTGACAGAAGAAGTATCGTGGGTTAAAGAAAATGTTTTATCATTTATCACCACTCCTTCCACTTTGGAGAGGGAGGATTCTATTAATTTCAAATGAAAATCATAATGCATCATATGTAGGCTCCTGAATCTTATTTCTAATGATATTTCATGTTCATATCATGCACCAGAGGACCATGAAAATACTGATGCTGACCCTACATCTATCTTTGGGGAAGTTGTATGAGGTCTCAAGTCATCAAACAAGGGTGTTGTATTGGGTCTCGAACCAAATTTTTTGGGTGTCCCCGTGCGTGAGACTACTAGGGGGCTTGGGATGTCAATATTCCCCATGAGAAATCATGTCATAAAAATTGATAAACTTATGGAACATATTAATCTTCCCACTACTTTAAAATAGTTTGAGGAACTTAATAGGGAATTGAATGGATATGAGTCCTTACTTTTTTATTACAAATTTTCATGCCTAAGGATTTAATCGTGAATGGTTAAATTGTGTAGCTATGTCCATGTAAAATGTTTCAGTGGTGGTAAATGATCAAAGTGTCGAAGTCCATCCCACTCCCATTTTTTAGGGGGGGGCGACTCAGCTATATCGTCAAATGGAGAGTCTTTTTGAACCTCCATCGGTGAGTTCCAAATAGGCCCAGGATATTTCACCTCATCAAAAGGTTCTGGATCAAACTACCGAGGTTGGTGATCCTAGGTAAGAATCCACTGAATCTACTGACCTATTACTGGGTGAGTGTTACCAACTACTTTAATCATCCCTTATTTATTTCATTTGTTATACTTTTGAGGATAACAACGATTCTTATCCATTGTCCAATGCCATTAACTTTTATGGATAGATCTATGGGTGGAGCCTCTATTCCAACACAATCGATATCAGAAGTCAAATACACTACTATCCCGAAGGGAGCTGGGTAGGGTGCCTTGTTGAGTTCTTTGATCCTGGAATACATTTCTCCTCCGGAAAGTGGCTCTAAGTTACATTTAGGTATACATAATTCCCTTCAAATCACATGTCATGAAGCTTGATGGGATATCTAGAAAATAATATCTCAGAAACCTTTTGAAGTTCTACCTTCATGATTTTGTCATCTTATATTCTATTCTGGTATTCTAGGATACAATGGATTTGATTACCACATGATTCATGCTGCTATGAAGGAGATCATTCCCAATTGAGAACGAGAGCGCATGCTTTAACATGACCCTATAAAGGTGAAGAAGTTAGTCAAAAATGATGATCTCTAAGTTGTATTATCCCAATCATATGTCAACCATGATAAGAAGATTATGGAATTTAAATAACTAATCAATGAGAAGACTGTTGAAATATCATTCTTTCAACAGGAACTGGATGCCGCTTAGGGGGAGCTTGTATAACTTCACCATTCCTCAAAAGGATCCCAAACCGAAGGGTCAACTACTATTATGACTGCGATGGAAGGTCTTTGATGGGATGAGGAGACTGGAGCTATCTAGTTGGATGAAATTCAACAAGATGCTGAGGGGGCTCAGGAGGTCGTTCAACAAATGAAGAGTCATGTTGATGGTTTTTTGTAAATCATGATGGAGAGAATCTAAATCTATGGTTTCTCCTCTAATTTTTCTTTTTCACATAAATGAAAAGAATTTTTTTAATCATTAATGTCTTTATCCCTATTTTCCTTTTGTGATCATAATATAACATTGAAACTAATTTTCATAGTAAAATATATATACTTCAACTACTGATAACCATAGTGATTGGGATGGGGAGAAACTCTAATTTTTTTCTAATCCATGTGGCTGAGAGAACATAGTTTGTCTGTTGCTAGGGATATATGGATAACCCTACAAACATTGTGTCTTTTATGAAACTGCCCAAATTTCTTCTTAACTTCTATACAAGGAAGACATAGCAGGAGAGACTTGGATTTTTCATAGTCCTCCCTTTGAAATTTTTCATCCAAACATTTTTTTGTTCCAATTTCTTTTCATTCCTTGGTTTTTCCTAAACCACATGGTGTGCAGGTCAAGTGAATTGATATTTGACTTTTTTTTTGGGTTCCCTTTGCATTTTTTCAACTTGGTGAGTATTGTGTCTATTTTTGGGTAGTTTAAAGTCTCGCAAACCAGTCTAATGAAATTGGTGTTTTATGTTGAATAGATTTGACCATGTATTTTGAAATAATGACCTAAACAGGGATTATTTTCCAAAAATATTCTTACATTCTTTAGATACCTGATGGGGAATTTTGAGCCATTATTATGTAGTTTTCGAATCCAAAACACATTCAAGAATACCAGTCTCTCCTGAAGAAGAAGTTATTGTTAGTTGAAAAACCTTCCTTGTTGGATACATTATGAAAATACAACTAGGATTTGTTACAAGTAGTCAAATAATGGAATCATTTAGATTAAAAACTGGTTTTGGGGGTAATTTTATTCATAGCTAACTGGGGCGAGTTACTGCATAGTCAGGAAAGGGAGTACTCATGAATTATGACATTGTATTGTTTATTTCCAAAGGAATTTTATGAATATTCAGATTTCTCAAGAGCACATTGGGTGGTTTTTTAAAGTTAATATTTCTATGTATGAAGGGATCATCTTTATTTGCATTGGATATGAATGGTAAATTATTCCTACAAAAAATTAACTTGTATAAAGGACGGCATATTTGGTTAAATGAATAATGTCAGGGGGAAGTCCCCTTTCTGAAAAGGGTTGAAGAATCATGTTGTTTAATGTCACACGACCAATACATTGATGGTGTATTTTAAAATCTTACATCAAGGATGTTGTTGTATAGTTTAATGTCTTGTTGCTAGGACGTTGTGCTGTATAGTTTATTGTCATACATCAAGGACATTATACTATATAGTTTAAAGTCATATAGTAAGGACGTTGTGATATATAGTTTAAAGTCATACAAAAAGTAAATTAGGTGGGATATAATTTAGTTTCTCTATCTTTGACCTAATGATTAATAATTATCCCTTTTCATAGTAATTTTTCTAATAATTCACCATCACTTTTAGGCATGAGGAAGAAAATGTTTTTAAGATGTAATCTAGGGATCTCTAGATTTGAAGGGTTGTATGAGGAAAATGGATTATAGTGATAGAGGAGGTATTTCCTAGGGAAAAAGTTATTATTGATTAAAAAATCCATATATTATAGTCTACTTTATGCAAATATAGTTGGTGGTATGTTACAACATAGGCAATATTTGCATCCTTTGGCTGAAAACCCATTTTTGGGTCTAATTTATGTAATGTCATTTGTGGTGTGTTACATAAAAGTCATAAAAAGCATTTATTAGGAATTTTGATATTCAATTTATAAAATTTGATGGAAGTTTATGGTGATTTGGATTTCCCTGGGCATATATTTTGGTTTGTGGAAGGAATGTACTAGATTATGGGAGGAGAATTTTAAGTCTAAATTACCTATTAATGGTTAAAAATGTTCCCTATATAGGTCTAACCCAAGCTCGGGAAATATTATGCCTGTAGTTTTAGGTAATATGACTAGAACCATCGAATTATGGAAATCATGGGTGATATATGGCCTATCAGACCAAAGCCTTTCTAAAATACTTCTAAAATGATATAATAGATTGTAAAACATGGTCTTGGGGGTTATTAGATAGGGAGAAAGTGCATGGGGAAAATATGAAAGGGTCAATAGTAAACTAATTCAAATAACAAGTTCAAACATATTTTTGTTAAAGTGGAAGAATGTATCCAACCAATGATCACCGAGGAGATCAATAGGCAGCTTTCCAAAGATGTGTCGAATGAAGAGATAAGTCTGGCTCTGAAACAGATTCACCCCACTAAGGCCCCGGGACCGGACAGATTCTACACCCTGTTCTTTAAGAAATACTGGAACATCATCGGTCCTGACATATGAAAAATGATAAGGAATATATGGGCTGGGAAAACAAGTATTTCTACCATCAATGAAACTATCCTCATCCTCATTCCCAAAATTAAGAAGCCCCAGGCGGCCCCTGATTTTAGGCTTATCAGCCTATGCAATGTCACGTACAAGATCTTCTCTAAGATCCTTGTTAATCGACTACGACCGTGGTTTCCTGATATTATCTCGGAAAACTAGAGTGCCTTTGTGGCCAAGAGGATGATAACTGATAATGCAATAGTGGCCCAGGAAGTGTTTCACTCTATGAAAACACGCTCCAATGCGAAAAGAGGAATCATGGCCTGGAAACTGGATATGACCAAGGATTATGATAAAGTGGAATGGAACTTCCTCAAAATTGTGATGTTGAAAATGGGTTTCTACACTAAGTGGACAGATATGATCATGCAATGCATCTCGACCGTCTCTTTCAGAATCTGGGCCAATGGGGAGCTCACTCGAGGATTTGTGCCATCCTGTAGCCTACGTCGGGGAGATACCCTCTCCCCATTTCTCTTCATCTTGGTGGCTGATGTCTTTTCTAACCTTTTATCCAGGGCCGCATCCACTAAAACTATTCATGGGGAAAAGGTCTGTCGCGTAATTCCACCAGTGTCGCACCTTTTTTTCTCTGAAGACTGCCTCCTTTTCTCCAGAGCAATTATTAATGAATTTCAGGTGATCAGCCATGCGATCCACCAGTACGAGAGGGCGTCTGGACAGTCAATCAATCATAAAAATCATAAATCTCCTTCAGTGCAGGGGTGCCTCACCCCAAGAGAGATGAACTCTGCGCAGTAGTTGGAATACATATGGTTGAGAAACGCCAAAAGTATCTCAGGCTAACCATGATAATTGGCCGGTCCAAAAAAGAAATTTTTGCATCTCTTGTGGACAGGATTGAGAAGAAAATTCAAGGTTGGACCCCAAAAGGAATCTCAAAATCAGGCAAAGAGACCCTCATTAAAGCTGTCATCCAGTCTATCCCAAGCTATGTTATGTCCATGTTTAAGATCCTGGCAGCCATCATCAACCAGATTCATACACGCACTGCCAACTTCTGGTGGGGGAAAAAGGATGGAAGAAACAGACCCCACTGGATGGTCTGGGAGAAACTTTGCATCCCCAAGACTGAGGGAGGGATGGGATTCCGGAATCTTCTTCTCTTTAACGACGCACTATTGGCCAAGCAAGGATGGTGCCTTATTAACCGTCCATCATCCCTCTGTGTGCGGGTATTACGAGCTAAGTACTTTCCCCACACTGACTTTTAGGTTTCCTCACTTGGCCCGCGTCCTAGATTCCTTTGGAGAAGAATTTGGGGGGCCTGCAAGCTCTTGGAAAAAGGGATGGGATGGAGGATTGGGGATGGATAATCTGTTAAAATATGGTTTGACCCCTGGCTGATTGATACGGTAGGTATGCGGGCTACATCCCACGCATAACCAGGCTTTGAAGATGCCACTGTCAGAAGCCTCCTTTCCGACCAAGGAACGGGGTGGTGTGTGGATAATATTTTTGAATGGTTTAACAAAAGAGACCAAAGAATTATCCTAAGCATCCCCTGGGTCCCTGAAACAGGCCCTGACCATCTCTTCTGGTGTAATGACATTTCGGGCGAATACACGGTGAGATCCGGATACAGGCTTGCTCTCGGAAACCACCCAACCGACCGGAACGAGGGACCATGGAAATCGCTTTGGAAGCTAAAAGTACCCAAAAAAATACGCCACTTTTGGTGGCAGGTCTGCACAGGCACCCTCCCAACAATGATCCTTCTCGCGTACCGACATATGTCCAATGCCGCTTTCTGCCTGTTTTGCCCGAACATCCCAGAGACCCCCTTGCATGCCATCTTTCACTGCTCGGAAGCCAAGGAAATCTGGAATAAATAGGACCCAACCCCAGATACATCACTGGGTATGGATTCTGACCTCCCCGCTCTCCTGGCGTGATGGTGCTCCTCTCTCTTAGTGGCTAAGGCAGGGTCATGCTACACCCTGGCCTGGATCATCTGGGTACGGCGTAACGATGCTGTTTTCCACCACGGGTTTAAACCTCCTAAATTCTGGATAGAACGGGCCACCTCATGGATCGAGGGATGGAATCACCACAATGGACATAAAATTCCTGATGCTCCCCCCTCCTTCCCCCCTTATTGGAACCCCCCAATGGAAGGTTTTCTTAAGATCAAAGTGGACGCGTCTCTCCCAAAGGATGGACTTGTCTCCCTCGGTTTCTTGGCTTGAAATCATCTGGGTAAAATCATCGCAGCAAAGTATGAATCACATCATGCCTTTTGGGAACCTGATGTGGCTGAGGCTAATGCCATCTTGGTAGGTTTGATGCTGGCTTTGGATCGTGGGTGGGTTGATATTTTCATTGAATCTGACTGCCTCACCATGATCGATGCCATTAACCACAACAATGGCGGACTCTAGTCTTTTGGCCTCATTATTAGGAGAATTCTATCGCTCTGCCAATGCTTTTCATTCTGAACCTTCTCCTTTTCCAAAAGAGAAGGCATCAATGCAGCCCACCAGTTGGAAACATCAGGCCCCTTCAAGGCCAACCAGCTCTGGCTGGAAAATTTTCCTTCATGGATTTGAATTTGTACGTCTACTGATATTTTTCATTAATGATACCTGTTTTTCTAAAAAAAAGGGGCTTCTCCCAATGAGGATGTTATCACTGTTTGAAAAACCCATTTATGGGATATTTTATGAAAAGCCAATTGTGGCATGTTATGTCATGATTAAATTGTATAATGATTTGTATGAAATGTCCATTTTCTGGGAAACTTATGAAAATACAACATGTTATAGTATAGTCAAGAAATTGATTACTTAGGAATCAAAAATTCTAACACCAGAATCTAAATAGAGATTATGAAGATTTGAAAGTGTCCAACAATAGGATTATGAAATCTATAGTAATATGTACAAGTATAAAATAAGTTTTTGGACTGATGTTGGACATGAATTATAGATTCCCTAACATAGATCTAACTCTTATATAGAAAGCGGAAATCTCTATTTCCTTGGTAGAATCCCTAATGATGAGACACAAATCAAAATATTCTATATAGATCCTTTTTTATACATAGAAAAGGAGGGATTTTTGTTTTCCCCATGGCTGGGACTAGGACATGATTCCTAGGTGTCCCTATGTATCTTACTAGGATGAGAATAAATCCACACATAATTCTTATGGTACCATATAGTTTAAAGTCATGTGGTGAGGAAACTAGCCATGCAGTTTAAAGTCATGTGGTAAGGATGTCAACCATGCAGTTCAATGTCATGTAGTAAGGATGAAGTTTACTTGATGTGATTATAGCTAGACCATGGTATAAGACCCGAGCGTCACTATATATATTGTTAGAACGATAATCAAGCCACACGTAGCTCTAAAATAAATATTCCCACACTAATTGAATTCATGTGTGGATAAAATGGGTTTTTTATTATGAATATGAGCTCATGAATAGGGTGAGAACCCATATTGGATCCTTCATGAAGATCTGACTCATACATGGGAGTTTGGGTGGAATTTCCCATATTGTGTTGTGAATGGGCTCAAGATTGAATATTTGGGTGTCAATTTGTATCTAATTGTAATGAGAATCAAGCCACCTATAGTAATTGAATAAATGTTAACGTTTATTTTCATGTAGTGAGTACATCTAGTGTGCCTTTTAAGGTCTTGTATCCAGGACAATGATAACCCTAATGCAAATTGATATGCCTTACTAATGAAATTTATTCTTTTAAAAAAACACCTAATCCCATGTAATCTATGCTTAGTGTGAGAAACAAGGAGTGGAAAAGGTTTCTTCCACCACACAGAGGCAATAAAAGGGAAGGATATAGGAATTTAATTTTTTTTTGGTGGTTAGGATAGGTGGTATAATCCAGGAGTTTCCATGTATCTCATTATAATGAGAGTCAATATGTACATAATTATTGACATACTATGTAGTTTAATGTCATGTGATGAGGATACAGATCAACTAGTATAAGAGGAAATTTTGCAGATGGACTAGGGGATAGGACCTAGGAGTCACTATATACCTTGTCAGAGAAAGAATCAAACTACACATAGTTCTTGAGAAGGTTCCATATGAAGGTCTTCCCTATATGCAAGGAGTGGAGGATTTTTTTTGTGTGGATAGACCTGATATTGGAGATCTGAGCATCACTATGTATCTCATCAGAATGAGAATCAAGCCATTAGTAGTTCTAGAAATATATTTTTGTTTATCGTCATGCAATGAGGAAGTTGACAGTGCAGTTTAACATCTTTTAGAAAGGATGTGGCACACCTGACGTGAAATAAATATTATAGCTAGGTCAAGATATATGATTCAGGAATCACTATGTGTCTTACTATAGCACGATTCAATCCATGTGTAGTTCTCAAAAAAATTCCCTACATTAATCAGGATTTTACAAGGGTAAATGGGGCCTTTAATATTTTCCATAATAATGTTTGGGCCTAAGCCATGAGGTCTAGGAATATATACATATCTCATTGCAATGAGAATCAATCCATATGTTTTGGAATATTTCACCATGAAAATCTAATTTGTACACAGGAAAGGGGGAAATTTTATTTTCCTTTATCATAGATAGACCTGATATGGGAGGTTCGGGCATCACTATGTATCTTGTTGAATGAGAATTAATCCACAAGTAGTTCTAGAAATATATTTTAGTTTATGGTCAAGAAATGAGGATAATTTTCATGCAGTTTTATGTCGTACGGTAAGGACATGATCGTGTTGGGGATTATAGCTATAAAGTGGGGCCCAATTACCACAATGGAGTGGAAATGATGAATATTGGGGATTGTTCATGGGAGTTTCCCATCTTTTCTTCCTCATGTCTATCCAAGAGGGAATATCGACCCACTGAGGGGTTAGTGGGGTGTGATTAGGACTCACATCTGAATTGGAGGCCCATATTTAAAGGACTACTAGGATTATCTCAACTCATGTAATTTTGGTGGTTTCATAACATTGAATAAAATGGATGTTAACCATTAATTTTAATGTCATGCGGTGAGGAATAATGGTTTCTTTCATTTTTAGGTCATGCGCCTAGGAACATATGTCGTTCAGTTTATCATTGTGCGATAAGGACGATGACACCACATAGTTTAACATTGTTCAGCATAAATGTTATGTCATTCCTTTTAAGGTCATGTGATAGAGACCATCTATGTAGTTTAATGTCTTGCAACTGATACGTATGTCATGTGATTACAAAAAATATATTTTTTTAGGAACCTTTCATTGGTTGGGGTCATAATGAGCTCTACATCCATTGATATTAAGGAATAAGCCATATTAGATTGGACCCTATGTATGGAGTAGGTCCCTTACCACTTTGGTTCAGTCTTTGGAGGCATATTTCCTAGTATCATTGGAGTTCTAAGGACCTATACCAGTTTCCCTTAGAGGAATGAGTGGATGATACTTTCTTGCTAAAAGGTTGTGTTATTTGATTTCAATAGACATTAAAGTGATTCAAGGTGTGAAATATTTTTTCATCCAGTTTCTCCACTTCATCTAGTCATTTATGGGATTTCTTATCTATAGATATCTAGACATATATGGAAATAAAGAGTGTGGTATATTGAACCTTAATGGGAAGGAATGCTTCTGCTCCATATACCAGTGAATATGGGGTCGCTTGTATGGTAGTACGGGTTATATTCTAGTAATCCCATAAGGCATGTAGGAGATTTTCAGGCCAATACTTTTTGTATTTATCCACTATCTCTTGGATTATGCTTGATAAGGTCTAGTTAAAGGCCACTATTTATCCATTAGTCATTGGATGATAGTGGGATGAATGTTTGTATTTGATGTTGTACTCTTGATACAGCTTTTCCACCTCATTATAAAATAAATTTGTGCCATTATCCATCATTATTGTGTGAGGGATAACAAATTTGGTAATGATGTTGTCTTTCACAAAGCCAACGATAATTTTTCCCTGACTTCCTTAAGGGTTATTTTTGAATCCCATTTAGAGAAGAAATTGGTAGCTATCAAGATTTATTTTAACTGCTTATTCATGGATGGAGGGTATGGCGCCATGAAATCCATTCCCCATATGTAAAATTTCCAAGATTATTTAGTTATATGTAACAACTATGAAGATTGATTGATTATGTTGTCATGCAATTGGTAAGAATGACATTTCTTGGTGAATTTTGTGCAATCTTGTGTCATTGAAGGCCAAAAGTATCCAAGTCTTCAAATTTGATCAAAAATACATGTACCCTAACTGCTGGGCACTATAAACTCATGCATGTACTTCTTCCATAATAGCCACAATCTATTCTTAATTGATACATCTGAGAAGGACTCTATAAAATCCTCGCTTATAGAGGAAATTCTGGTGATTTGGGCCATCATAAAGAGTAAAGTTGTCTAGTCATTGCTAAATTTTCTCCTTCTAAACAATGTAAAGTGGGTGTAATCTATTTTTAATGTATTCCATGATAGGCATAATTCACCCAGTGGTAGGACCATATGGTTTGTGGATAGGTCATACTTTTTTATCTCTTCCATTCTAATTTGAATAAATGTTGAGACCATTCAGTGATGGTTGATGTTGATGATCGTCTTGCCCCAATTTGAAACCTCCAAAGATGTAGCTATATTCAAGAATGAATCTTCTTGAACATTATATGATCATGGGATGTGGGTAAATGTTGGATCTCAGGGGAATTATTCAATCAACCCTCAAACATATTCAAAAAGGGGTATTATATCTTTTTTTCTAATTTCATAATCCTCATTGATATCTTGGATTACCAACTTTGAGTCACAGTTCTACTCCAAGTGGTCCAATAGTGTTTGGAGTAATAGTTATAGACCTATAATTGGGGAATTATATTCTACCTCATTATTTGTATAGCCTAATGAAAATATGTAGTTGTAGGGTAAAACTGCCTTTAATTGGGAAATAAACATGATCCATAACCCAACTTTTTTTATCTTAGGGTCTTCCAATCTCTTCCTAGTTGGGCTTCTATATGCATCGTAAAAATAAATTTTTTATTTTTGGGGGTCGTCCTGAATAGATAATATCTCCCTTTCTAGCAATTCAGTGTTTAATGATGTTGTTTTTACAAATAGGTGTTCTTTAATGAAATATTTTAAGGATTGACCTTTTACTTCTTTCTAAGGCACAAATTGTATATCAAACAGCTATATAATAACTTCCCACCATTCTAGATGCCATGTAGACATAGGATGGTTAAGGATGTATTTGAGTGGGTTATTGTGAGTGACCAACTAGACTTTTTGATTTTATGGGTAGTGCCTCAGTTTTTGAACTATAAATATTAATGCTAAGTAGCTTTTCTTGATGTATGAATAATGATTCTCATTTTAGATCACGATTCAACTGAGAGAATAAAGGTTCTTTTCATTCCCATGATTGTTATTTTTCTCAAGGAATGAACATAGTGATCGAATTAGGTATGTCACATATAGAATGAGAGGATTTCCCTCAATAGGTGGAATTAATACTGATGGGATCAAGATATATTTCATGAGGTTTCAAAAAATTTCCTTATACTCACGGGTCTACTAATATGTGACCCCATTATCCAGTAGTTTGGTGAAGGGAAAAACATTCCTGTAAGTTCTCCTATGAAGCACTGGATGTAGGCCAAGATTATTTGAAGTCCTCTTAACTATTTAACGTTTCAAGGGGTGACATGATAAAGATGGATTTTTTTTCTCAGGATCAACACTGATACTTGGATGGCATATGATAAAGCTGATAAAATTTCTCAAGGATACCCTGAAATCACATTTTAAGGGGATCAACATTAGGATATACTATCATACCTTATTTAAGATTGTCTCAAGATCAACTAGATAGTATGAATGCTATCAGGACTTAACTACTATATCATCAATGTAGCATTATAAAAAACTTACCCAGGAACATTTTGAAGATGCAGTGCATGGCACATTGGTATGCGTCATCGACATTATTCAAGCTAGAGTCCATTACCCAATAGAATAATACCCCCTAAGGGGCTATGAAGGTGGTTTCTTCTTCATATTAAGGGGCCATCCAAATTTTCTTGTACCCTGAATAGCCATCCATGATGGAGAGGTCTTGATAACCAGATGTTGCTTCAATCAGCAGTTCTATGATTGGAACCAGGAATTCATCATTTGGACAGTGCCGGTTGAAATCTTTGAAGTCTATGAAAACACTAATTTTCCCATTCTTTTTCTTTATTGAGCCGATACTGGATATTAATTTCAAATATTGTACATCTCTGGTGAATTCATTCTTTATTAGCGCATCCACTTCACCCTCAATTTTGGAGGTGTGATTCGGGTGTGTCTGTTGGAGTTGGTGGCCTAGAACCAACTACTTTATACTTTATTCATTAATAAATACCTTATCACATATTTATTGTTATTCTATGTGAAAATTCATGTGATAATGTCCTAAGTAAAGCTGTTGCATTAAAGGGTCATAGTAGATCCCTACTATGATGAGAACCCGGAAGTGTCATAACGTTGTTCTTGAATATATGTTCTATGGCCAGATGATGTTATTTGAGGGACACAAATAATACAGGCCATTAGGGGTGAGGACTCATAAAACTTTGAGACACCTTCTCATGGTGTGCACCCATGGTAATATCCAGGAGGATATTATGAGAATGAGACCCACTAGTAGGAAATCCACATTTCATAGTGTAATTTCATGTTCCTATCTGCGGATGTGTGTATTGGTCCATAAACTTTAAGATTATTATTAATGGGTATTACAACTAGCACACTTAGATGTATTGATGAAAACTATGACGACACACTATTCGCAGCAAGGTAGGATACGTTGGGTGTGTCATGAGTGATACTACATTAATAGATAATGCGAGAAAGGATTTGTCCCTTATGTTCCATAACGGAAGTAGATATCTTAGGACCTTTTATGGAATTGATATATCCTAAATAAATCCATGGCCATGGTGAGAAATGGGCAAGTTCAATTTTGGAAAGTCAAATAAAGAATAATCGAGCACATGGGTTGATGGCACTAGCATGAAACCTGCTTGATTCGAGATATCGATACAAAGGGATTGTATTACACGGTAAGCATTCGTATGAGGTGACACGTCATTGCGGCATTAACTTCTTTCTCTATGGGTGCCTTGGCGTATTTCTAGATGCTAAACTTGGACTTTAGGCAGGCTCTGCCTAATTCCACTGATAAAGAGTCCTAGAGGGTCACACACTAAGAGTGTCCAAGTATCTCAGTTAAATATTAATTTAACGAGTTAAATAAATATTATTCTCGATTGTGGTTTAATAATTATTTAAGGATGCCTGATCGCATTTATTTCGACACTAGTTATTCAATAGAATATATTGTGGGAGAAATAATATATTTATTAGCGAGTAATGCAGTGATATTTATTTTATAAATAAATAGTCATTATTCAAGGTTAAATAAATGTGGTGGAGGAAATAAAGAAAATTTGAAAAATAAAATTGCACGCCGTGTATATTAAATATATACGCCATGTATTTTTTTTTTTGAATTTATGAGAAATAAATAATATTTATTTAATTATATAATATTAGGTTTAATTCACTGGGTGGATGTCAGGTAATAATAATAGTCAACTGTTATTATTAGACATGAGGTATTACTAAGAATTAAATGAAATGAATAAATTCTTTTGGGTAATTAATTCATTTTATTATTCTATGTAATTAAAAATACCAATGACATATTTCTCATTAGCCTATCCATTTTTTGTGGCTGTGCACAATGGATTTGAAAAATATCTCAAGCCAAGACATAATTCTTTTTTCCACCGAGAACACTCTCAAACTACGAGAGAGAGATCCACCTCCTCCGGATCAAAGCGATTGAAGGCGGACATCGCAAGCGAAGGATCTTCCACGCTAGCACCCAAAGATCCCTTTGGTGGTGTCTAGAGATACATGGAGCATGTGTGGATCACCGCTAGAGGAATTATACACTTGGATTCTAGGACGCAATGATGGATCACATCGGATCGTGACCGGAAACATCAATGAAGAAAGAATTTCATCAAGTTAATTCTTGTCAATTAATTAAATTAATTATAACCAACATATGATGATCCTATTTATGGTTTTGGAAATCCCCTATTTATTTTTTGTTCATTGTTCTATTCCGAAGACCCGGTGTTTTATTATCATGACGGATCTCTGATTGATTGTTGATAACGCTAAAATTAAAGTTTGGTAAACCCACCAACGCGCTTTCGCTGCACTTGGAACCTACAAGTGGTATCAGAGTGAGGTTATATCATTGGATATAATTATTTATGTTTTTAATTGGTGATTTATGCATTTGATAATTTAGTTGTTTCAATTCAAGTTAATCGTTCTTTAAAAATATGAATCTCGATATCTGTTCCTCCTCTCACGTTTCTCGTTCACCATACAGAAATGAATTTTTCTTTTAATTTTGATTAAAATAAAATAGAGGATCTCATACGGAGGTTCCAAACGTTCCTGGCTGCACAACACCATAATACACGGCATGTATTCGGAAGTACACGCCATGTAGTCTAGGTTCAATGCAATGGACTAGTCTGCCAAATCAGGCCATGTGTTGGAGTATTCCTAGGTCATAAATGACACCGTGTGTTGACTAGGAATAGGTGGAACACAGTTTCTAGATTACATGTCATGTGGTCCACTGAACACGGCATGTAGTCCCTTCGGGCTAGGGTTAGACAGTGTACCCCATACATGGCTTTCCCGGCTGGAAACTGTGTAATGCAGATACTACACGGTGTGTGTCCTACTGAACATGTCGTGTACTCCGAAAATTTTTGAACTAAAAATACACACCATGTCCCTAGGCGTGTACTTCAGATGGAAGGTGAACATAAGTACATGTCATGTAGTTAGAACTACACGTTGTGTACTCATCCAAATTATACATATTTATTAAAATTTATTATTATATTATACAAACCCTTGATAAATGTACCATAGTGCAGGCATAAAGCTGAGGCACAACAAGTGATAGGTGTTTTATATGTGTGTGTTTAATTTAACATCTATGTAATGTTCATTTCTACTCATTGGGTAGTTATGAACAGGAATTCATCGGGTTGCCTCCAAGGTAAAAGTTACGTACAAAGATAATTTTAAATGAATTTATTTGTTTAAAATTATTATGGATGAGAATCTCAAGGAAATTCAAAAAAAGGTTTTCAGATAAAAAAATTTATTAATTAAAGATAATTAATTGATTTGAGTGTGATTCATGTTAAACAAGAATGATTAAAGAATTGAATTCTAGTTTTATTTATGTGTAAATATCATTACATGTATGGATGATCATGAGCTAGACCAAGACCTTTGTATGTGAATGGTTTCTTTTAATTTATTTATTTAAATTAAATTTGTTGGCATGCGAGCCTTCTCCTCATTAATATGTAGGGCATGCATGCCCAATGTTTCTTTTATATAAAAACCCATTTTTACCCCTCACCTGCATGTGAGATAAATTCATATGTAATGGATGGAGCACCTGAGCTAGTGGAGGCGGCTCAAGTCAGGAGCCAAGGTGAAACCAATCCAAGGAGATATAAAGGTAGACAGATGGAAAGCTTTAAACACGAACCCAAAAGGTTCAAGGTGTTTCTCCCTTAGGTCTTGGGTTAGTTTATCAACCTATAGATAAACTAACCAATAGAACAATCTCATGATCATACCATTTATTTTATTTCTATTAGTTACATGGTTTATTTATTGTGGGTGTGTTGTCACGATCACGCAATTAATGAATTAAACAATCATGCAAGATGGAACTAAAATAAAACCAGCTTATGCGTAAATATTATCTTATACATGGTTAATCACTTAAGTATATCCCACTTAATATTAAAAATCATATAATCAAAGATAATAAAATGGAAATTTACGTATAAGGATAAAATCCCTCAAAGAAATATTATATTGGTATAACCTTCCATAATCTTGGTTAGAATCGAACCATAGTTCAAAGTGCTTGACCAACCCTAGTTGGGGTGCTTTCAATTATCGGGGAATTCTAAATTCAAGGTTTTGGGTTGACTTGACTTGGTTCACATCAAGGGTTTACTGCCATAGTAGGACTTGGTGTGACTAAGAGGCAAAGGTTAAGGAAATCCAAAATAAAAGTATTTCAGGATTGGGGGTCCACTCAACAGATTAAGGAGTTGCTAGTTAATGCAGTTGACATTTTAAATGCCTACCTAAAAACCTTCAAGTTTCTTGACCAACCCTAGTTGGGGTAATGCAGAGGGAAATATGGATCCTTTCCACTAGAATATTTAGGCAATAGAATATTCTAAAGTCAATGGTGAGGGCTATTGAATTTCGATAAAATGGGGGGAGACTAATAAGTATTAATTTATTTATTTGTATCAGTTTTTCTCATAATAAAGTACTAAACCTTTGATCATCTTAATTTGTAGAAATGAAAAGAAAAATGACTTCAAACATATCATTATGAACCCTAATCGATAAGGAAAACCTTCTCACTTACACCAATTTCCAAGAGTGGCAGAGGCGTTTATGCATCATCCTTTGCCACGAGAGGAAATTGTATGTGCTGGAAGAGCCTATTCCAGTTGCACCTGGGAAAGAGGCCAGTGATGAGGAACTATCTCTCTATATGAAACATATGGATGATGCCATAGATTTCCAATGTTTAGTGCTATAATCCATGTCTAATGATCTCTTGAAGCAACATGAAAACATGGGCGTGTATAGCATGATGTCTCACCTTAAGGATATCTACCAAGATAAGGCAAGATAAGAGAGATATGAGATCTCCAATGATTTGTTTACAACTAATCTTGGAGATTCTATGCCATCTGGGCCTCATGTAGTCAAGCTC